>VXBW01004233.1:436465-499702 GCA_013400375.1 Thinocorus orbignyianus
CTTAAGTGTGAATAAAAACAAATCCTTGTAAAAAACACTCCTGGTTTTGCAGGCTGGACGCTTTCTCAGGCCAGTTCCCGGCGAGGAGGGGCGAGCGGTGCCCTCCTGTGCTTGGAACTGCTTTCCAAGATCATTTCCTGGGATACACAGAGGACCCCAAAGGCAAAATCAAACTCCTTGTTCTTCTCTGCTGCTCCCAGCTCAGTGGAACTCCCGTTGATGCTCTCTGCTCCCAAGAGGAGAAGGTCCAGCTTTTCCATGGAAGGGATGAAGCCGCCCGCAGCCACCTGGCCTTTAGACCTGCTGCGAGGGGGGGTTGTTCCCCTCTTTTGAAGATGAAATTGGAGGGGGCTGAGAGTGAGCCCCCAGATAGGGGCTTTCTCGCTGTCCCACGGGGTGGGATTTGCCAAAGCCCAGAGAACAGTCCCTGCTTTTGGGCTGCCTTTGCAGAAAGAGGGTTAGGCCCTTGGAAAAAACACCTGGAAGCACGACAGCCGTCTGTAACCCTGCTCATCTCAGGCCTAGGTGAAAACCACCAGGTATTACAGGCTGAAGCTGGAGGGGAGAAACCACTCCTGATGATGTAAGTATCGATTCCTTTTAATATTGGGGTTTATCTCCCTAAGTTTGGCATTGCTGTACCCTGAGCTTGGTGTGCTCTGCTGATGGCCGGGTGGGAAATCCTGGTCTTGGTTCTCGGTGTAGGGTTCCGGGGGAATACAATGAATGAATTTGACATCCTCCACGAGCTCTGCACAACACTTTTTAGAACTTTTCTTTCATTCTGCCACGAGAAACTAAATGGTAATTAAATTGCACCTTTGTTCTTCAATTGGAAGGTTTCAAACCAAACGTGTGAGAGCTGATGCTTTGCCCTGGGAATGTCCCAGGGGTTGTTGATGTCGGTTGTTCCACACCCGGCTGTAGGAACCTGTCAGGTGTTGATGTGAAGTTTGAGCTGTAGTTGTTCTGTTGGTCCCAGCTCTGTGCTGAGGGGTAGTCGAGTTGTCACACAAGGAAATGTGTGGCTTTTGCTTTGTCATTTATTGATTTTTCCGGTGTAGAAGTTCCTGTCTCTTGCTTATAAAAATTATAGCTGAAAAAAACCAAAACCAAAGCCCAAGTGGTGGGGACAACGCACAAAAATGCCAGAGAATGAGGCTGGATTTTAATTATTGTTCCAAATTTGCAGCTCAAATACGCTCGTGGATCTTTCTGATGGGTGAGCTGTGGCTTCTAGAACAAGCTCATCTCTTACCCAGTGGGTTTTGTGTGTGTGACGCTGCTCTAGGAAGGAGGGGGAGAAAACCCCCCTAAAAACAGCCGGCTGCTTAAATATGCATCTTGTATTTCTGCATGTAATGCTTTTATTTCTTCAGAGCATAGAAAAAAAAACCCAAAACAACCAAAAAAAACCCCCAAATTCTGAGGTAAGTGTTGTTGGAAACTGTCTTGGCTGCTGTGCTTGTGGTCCCCGGCTGGTTTCAAGTTGGGTGGTGAAAATGCCGAAAGCCGTGGGGTTGTTTCCCTCCGTGAAACCGACCCCAGCCCCTGAAGGACGTGGCCTGAATCCACCCGGGGGCTCGGCCTGGGGTTGTTTTCTCCGAGTCAAGGGGTTGTCATTTGACTGGCAGAATAATTCTTTCCAGTTGGGGAGGGGGAAAAGACCAGTAATATTTCAGTAGATGTAAATCCCCTCCGCCTGTTTCCCTTGGAGCACCGTGGCAGCCAGAGCGGTTCCGTAGGTGGAAATGCCAAGTTTTCAGAGATAACAAGGTTTTGGTGTGATTTGTGTTAAAAATGAAAGTCAGCCAAGTGCTTAAAGTCTGGAGCCTCCAAGGCTGGTGTGTCCCCACCCTGCCACCAAAACGCTCTGTGGCCTTGGGTGGGAAACAGCTTGGTGTCACCCATTTCCTTGTAGGCTCTTCAGTCCTTGCTGGGAAAAGCCTCCTGTGATGTGACTGCCTTCTCCTCCCCGTGGATTTGGTGGCAGCAGCTTTGGGTTGAGGACAGTTTCTTCTTGAGAATTCCTTTGACAGAAGCGCGTGGTTCGCCCTGAGAAGTCGTGATAGAACTTGTCCCACCTGCAGCTTTCTCACCATCCCTGTGAACCCAGGTCTCACCTGGTTGGTTATGGTTGTGGTGACGTGTGGCTTCCATGAGCCACTCTTGGAGGTTGTGATGCTTGTTCACAGGACCATAGAACCTCCTGGGTTGGAAGGGACCTTCTTGTAATTCACTGCTGTGTGTCTTCCTCCTGGCCATGCCAAGGGCTCCAAAAAGCCCTGAGAGTAGACACCTAATGGCATCATCTTGCTTTGTGTCCCTGCTTTGTGACTAAAAATTGCTCCTGAACTTGAGCTTTGTGTTTTCTAAAACTGCAGCTGGTGCCACGCTGCAGCTTTCACTGCCTGCTTTTATTTCAGACTCTTGCCCCTGAGATGTAGCTGACTGTGCTGGTGGGTGTGAGTGTTGTCTGTTCCAGTGAGAAATGCCAAGGAGAGGGTTTAGACTCTCAGGGTTCTGTACCTGAGAATCCGGCATTGCTCCAGGGAGAACTTTCTGCTTTGACCTTCTTTTGCAGGCAGGAATCTGGGGACAGGGGCCATCGTAGACCAGTTTGGGTTGGAAGGGACCCTAAAGCCCCCCCAGTGCCAACCCCTGCCCTGGGCAGGGACACCTCCCATCAGCCCAGGTTGCTCCAAGTCCCATCCAGCCTGGCCTTGACCCCCTCCAGGGATGGGGCAGCCACAGCTTCTCTGGGCAACCTGGGCCAGGCTCTCACCACCTTGGAAGAGAATGCTCTAAGGTCTTCCAGGAGTCTCTTCTCCAGGCTGAAGCCCCCAAGCTCTCAGCCTGTCCTCCCAGCAGAGGGGCTCCAGCCCTCCCAGCACCTCCGTGGCCTCCTCTGGGCCTGCTCCAAGAGGTCCAACAAGGTGGGTTCCTGTGCAGGCAACCACCTTGTGTCACTTAAAGGTGAGATACCACTGGTTTCTGAAGTCAACAAGTCAGTTTTGTGCTCAGGAGAGCGCTGGTGAGGAAGGAACACCCAGATGGTGCAGCTCAGTGGTTACCCATGGTCAAAGCTGTCAACCTGCAGTGCCTGGGCCCTTGTTTCCTGTCACTGTGTGTGTGTGATCCCTGCACAAGCCACCAGGCTCTGCACAGCAGCCAGGACAACAGCAGAAGCAGCTCCTTCGTGGCCACCTGCCAGCGTGGTGCCAGACTCGGCTGTTGCTGTTCCTCGGTGGAGCCGCCATTGCCAAGCCCGGTCCTTGCTCTGCTTCCTGCTGTCCCAGCACCTTGTTTAAAAATAAGGTGGCATTCTCAAGGAGAAGCAGGTTGGACAGGAAGCCATCCAGGTAGAGTTTGGATGTCTCCAGAGGAGAAGACCCCGCACCCCCAGGGCTCTGCCACCCTCACAGGGTGGGTTTCTGGCAGCCACATGCCGGGTGCGGCCCCTCAGTGATGCTGTGCAGCTCAGCTGCCTCACCTTCCAGAGTCACAGAGTTATTCTCAGATTCCCCAGGTCATTCAGGCTGAGAGAGCTGGGGCTGGTCAGCCTGGAGAAGGCTCCGGGGAGACCTGATAGCAGCCTTCCAGGATCTGAAAGGAGCTCCAGGAGAGCTGGGGAGGGACTCTTGGTCAGGAAGTCTAGTGACAGGATGAGGGGTAATGGTTTTAAATTGGAAGAGGGGAGATTTAGATGAGATATTAGGAAGAAGTTCTTTGCTGTGAGGGTGGTGAGGCACTGGAACAGGTTGCCCAGGGAAGTTGTTGATGCCCCATCCCTGGAAGTGTTCAAGGCCAGGTTGGATGGGGCTTGGAGCAACCTGCTCTAGGGAGAGGTGTCCCTGCCCATGGCAGGGGGGTTGGAACTGGATGATTTCCTTGGTTACCTCCTCTCACAGAGCACGGACTAACTGCTGGAGCACACGGCTGCCCGGCAGCGAAGAACCTCACCCAGGGAAAAGGAAAATTCACTGAATTAAAAAAGCCCAAATACAACAAATTGCAGTGCGGGTCTCAGACAGGACACAGAGCCCGGACACATCCCATTTCCCTCCCTGTGCTGTTAAATTCCAGCTGAGGGTGAGACAACCATATTCATTATGTCTAAATAATTAATTATTATGATATATTCATTATGTGTCTAAAACCTGGCTGTAGCTTTTACCTTCAGCAGCCCCCCAGCACCAGGAACAAAAGGCCGTTGGTTTTTATTCTTTTTTTCTTGTCAAAATCAATTTATTAAAGAGTCAGTGTCACAACAAGCTCAAAATAAGGCATGCTCCAGAGAGAAATGGGATTCAAAAATAACTCCAAAGAGAAACAGGGATGTTTTGAAGGCAGGGCAAAGCAGCAGCTGCGGGAAACTCCTGCAAAACAGGTGCAGATCCCGTTGGTGCCATGGGGAGACCCCGGGAAGAGTCGCCCCCGCGCCTGCACCCGCTCCGCAGAGGATTCTTCATTCATCAGCCCCAGCACGGAGTTTATAATTATTTTTTTCCACTCTGACTACTAATTAAACAAACTTGAGTTGCTCTCTTACCAGAGCAGTGATAATATTGTGGACCTGGCAGGGGTTTGACTCATGCATCCTCCTCAGTTACGTGATTATATCTTTTCTTTATTATTATTTACTCAAGAAACATTATAAAAAAATAGGTTTGCAATTTGTATTTAACTCAACTCCTTCCAGTTTTAGCTCAGGTTATTTAACTCCTCAAGTTTTCACCTCAGGCAAAGACAGTGTTTCAACAGATCCTCTGATCTGGCAGGAGACCCGCCCCAATTCTTACCCTCAGTTTTTGTAAATCTGCCTAGAAAATAAAGGTGAACTCTTCGTACAAAACAAGAGCAAAATCACCGTTCCTATAGAAAAAGGGATTCCTTCCCTTTAGGTTTATTATCATGGCACATACTTTAGAGTTTCACAACATCAGGCTAGTTTGCATTTTGGGTTTTGGTGAGTGGGAGGAGGGGGGTTACCGTGGGCAGCCGCCTCATGCATTCAGCAATTCGTGCTCCTTATCGGTTTTCCCGACAGCGTCGGGGTTGGACAACGGGTCCAGGTCAGCGAAGAGGCTGAACCAGGCCGTCAGGTCTTTAGGGTTCTTTGGAGGTTCTGGAAAAGAAAGAAAGAAAGAGAAAAGTAGAGACCAGTCAGCTGGGTTAAAACAGAACTGGTTTGCCCTGGGTCAAACTAAGGCCGTGCTCGTGTTTGATTTATCACCAAGGGCACTTAGGACCCAAAAAATCTGAAGGAGTGATGGCTTTTTACAACACGACCTTTAGCAGAAGGTGGAAGTTTAGAAAGAATGAATGTTTTTACATCTGTCTGCCTGGGTATTTCATATGGCTCCTGCTCCTCTCTTCTGCACCGAACATCTTTGACGTAGCTACAACCTGGCAATAAGGATTCAACGTATTCCAGGATCACCCACCCAAAAAACAGCAGCCAAAATCAGCCAGACTGTGAGCTCTTGAGTCAGTCCCAGGAAGGGAATTGTGTTTCAAAGAGCTGATTGCTGGTGGGATGCACCTTCCCAACAACATCTGCAATTAGGGCTCTTCTGCCTTATCAGCGGCTTGGATTTTAGCCACAGTGTCCTACTGAAGCTTCAAAACGCTGTTTATCTGAGCCAAAGTGCAGGCAGGTGCTATTCTGTGTGACTGAACGTAGTAAAAGAAACTAATTTGGGCTCCCTGGTTGGAGCTAATTACTCTTTTGACACACTCCCAGCACCACAGCCCTCCAAAACCCCACAGGTCACACACAGAAATGGAGTAATTCGTTACTGAGGGCACGATTCTTAATAAATCATAATAAAACCTATTTTTGTGGTAGTTCAAGTGACTGAGAAGCCTGCTAAGGTACAGAAGCCAGAGCTAAAAAGGAAAAGCAACGTTAACTGAATTAAAATAATAATAATGAGAGACAATCAATCACCTTTGTCGGGCGTCTTGGTGTTGGCGTTGGGGCTGTTGGGTTTCTGTGCCGGCTGCGGGGCAGAGGCCGGGCTCGTGCCGTCAGCCGCCCACCCTGCAACGGGAGAGCACAGCAGCGTCAGAAATCACTGCCTCAACTCTTCCCCCCAAGGTGTCAGGCACCCCTCCAAACCTTCACCCAGGGCTAAAAATGAATTTGTGAAGAATTAAATGTAAGATCTGCTACTTGCAGTTAAGTTACAACCAGATTTTAATGGAGTATTTTGTTTGTTCTTCATTGGAGATTGTGACTGTGCAGGAAAAAGTGGATCTGGGTGGTTTTTGTTCTCACACACACGTTCCACAGCCACAAAATGATGCTGAATACATGAACGAGGCCAGATGAGCGAGGGCCTCGTTAGCCAGGGGTACCACACCATGGAAATATATTAAGAAAAAAATGGGCACTTTTGTCCCTGGCCTAAGATATTGAAGTTCTTGGACTTTATCCCATTTGAAGGGCTGGAGAGTATGGTTTTGATTTCCACAGTATCTCTTTTAAGCACGGCCTTAGCACTTATCCATCCATCCCAGGGAACTGGTGGAGTTAACTCTGCAGATTCACAAACAGGATACTCATCTGTGCCCACAGTCTGTCTTTATTCAGCCTCTCTTATTTTCTTCTACAAGTTGGCTCGCTCTCTCTCATCCTTTCCTACTTCTCTCTGTGTCCTTCCTCCCTCCTTTCCCCCCCCCTCCTCTTTTGAGACCTTGGTACCCTGTGTCCTGACGGTCACTGTAACAGCCACCCGAGCCATGGACACCCTTCCTCTCTCCCATGGATCATCCCCATCACTCTCTGCTCTTACCTTGACTAACAAAGCTCTGAAGCCCAAGCTGTGTTACTAAAAGGAGGCAAGAAAAAGCGCTTCTATAAAATCACATGAATTAGGAAGGAAATTTAAAGCCACAAACATCCTCCCTGTCTCTAAGGAAACAACCCAAAAACTTACTCAAAACCTGGATGCAGATGTGTTTGTTCTAGGCAAAGGAGACAAAGGCTTAGAACCAGCCTGTGCCCTGTGGAAATTAAGACTTTTTAGAGTTTAATCTTTTAAATCAGCACGTTTGAATAATAAATAATTAAAAGCATGGCATTAAGATTTCAGGATGGCATCCTTCTGCAAGCGTTTTCTCTGTCGGTGTAACACGACAGGAGAATGGCAGAGGCTGTCACACACAGAACTGGAACGCTTCCCCTCGCTTGCAGATGTGTTGGGAGGGAGAGCTTTACTGTGTCAACAGAGAAATCCAGCGGCTCAAGCAAACAGCCAAATCCCAGTTTCATAGAAATGAGCCAGATGGCTGCCCAGAAAGTGTCTGTGCAACTCCCAGTGACTTCAGGGAGATCAGGAGTTGGCTCCTTGAGATCTCACTGGTGTTCACAGAACCACAGAATGTTGTGGGGTTGGGAAGGGACCTCTGGAACCATCCAGTCCACCCAGAGCAGGTCCCACAGGAATGTGTCCAGGTGGGTTTGAATGTCTCCAGAGATGGAGACTGCCCCACCTCTCTGGGCAGCCTCTGCCAGGGCTCTGCCACCTTCACAGGAAAGAAGTTACTCCTCATGTTGAGATGGAACTTCCTCTGTTCCAGTTTGTGCCCATTCCCTCCTGTCCTGTCCCTGGGCACCACTGAGAAAAGCCTGGCCCCATCCTCCTGACACCCACCCTTGAAGTATTGATCAGATCCCCCTTCAACCTTCTCTTCTCCAGACTAAAAAGCCCCAAGTCCCTCAGCCTTTCCTCAGCAGAGAGATGTTCTAGTCCCCTCAACACCTTCACCTGTCCCCTCTCCAGCAGTTCCCTGTCCTTCTGGAACTGGGGGGCCAAGAACTGGACCCAGTGCTCCAGATGTGGCCTCCCCAGGGCAGAGCAGAGCCGAGGGGCAGGATGACCTCCCTCCTCCTGCTGGCCACGCTGTTCTAGATGCAGCCCATGAAGCCAGTGGCCACCTTGGCCACAAGGACACATTCCTTCACACCGCTGTGACAGGCAGAGCATGGAGTGAAACACCCCAGAGGAGCGGAATCCTTTGGGACTCTCCTTTTAGGTCCCTGGGCTAAAGCTCAGTAAGGAACAGGTTCCCGAGAGACGCTGTGGTCTGCTTCTCTGAACTGCAGGAACCTCAAGTCCCACCTCGAAAACTAGAAGAACCTAACGACAGCCACACCCAAAAATGCTCCAGAAAACATGTGCTGCTTTCGTACTGAGCTTACCCATCTGCAAAGGGATTGGGAAAGACCAAACCAGGATTTTTACTACATAATTTCATGAATTATGTTTTTCGTGGTTTATCTTTAGCTACAAAGAAGGATTTCCCTTGCAAAACCAACCTGTAGCCCATCAGTCTGAAAGCAGCTGCTGGCCCTCAGCCTATCTGGGGTTTGCCTCTTCATGGGATTGCTTCCTTACGGGACCAGCCAAAAGATTATCACCGAGACAGAGAGAAAACCCAACAGCTGACCCTTCAGCCAGCATCCACCCCAAAGCTACCACAATTAAATACAGAAATGGAAAGAGCGAGCTGCACATTTCCTTACCAACTAGAATATCCGTGTGTGAGGCAGGATACAGAGGAGCCCTTAGTGGGATGAATAAATAAATGAGAATAAAAGAGAAAGCCAACACACTCTGTGACAAAACAGAGAAGCCATCAGACTCCAAAGCTCTAGCTGGAAGGGAATCTTAAAGATTTGATGGGACCACGCTTCATTTCTTACATATATATATATTTCTATCTAGTTTTTAAAGCAGCACCTGGTAGTCCCATGGCAATTCCAAGTCCCCCCGTTCTGGATCCTGCCTAGAAACACAGCCAGAGAAAACTCCCAGCTGGGAATTCCTGCCCGTAACAGTTTCTAACCTGCACAGCGCTGGGCCTGCTTTCCAGATTAAGATCTGAGGCAGAGAGAAAACAAAGCCCCAAAGATTTCTGAGTGTGCTTAACGTGAAATAAGTAAGTAATCCCACTGAAGTTAATAGAAAAAGTTAATGTGCTTAAAGTTAAGCATGTGAGTTTTAAGAATGTTTGTGGTCTTAGGGCCAAATTCACACAGGAAGCATGGAACGTCGAGGCTCCAGTGCAAATAATTATTCACACTGAATAATTAGCAAGAAATCCTATTAATTAAGGTGGGAAAAAAAGTGTAGGATATGTATCAAGCCCTCAGTAAAAATATCCATAATTCATATATTCTAATATTTTCCACTTGTATGTTTAGATACGTTTATCCTGCACTTAGTATTTTGTCTTCTTTTTTAAGTCTCTGTTTCCAAATTTATTCTCAATGTCAAATCACGGAAGAAGGGCTGTGAAATGAAATGCCATTTGAGATTAAAATTGAGATTTCACAAGGTCTAAAATGAACAGGATTTCACCTTTTGTTGAAAAATAATAATAATAATAATAAAAAAAAACTTAAAAAAAATCTTTGAAAGTTAGTTAAAACAATGCATTTTCCATGGGAACTGGAGCCAGCTGGGAACATTCTGATTATCAGCTGCCCTCATTCAGCTGATTAACTCGACTTTTCAAATGCCAATAGGTCAGTCACGACAATCTTCTGCCAAAACCTTGGATACCTATTTGAAAACCCCAAGGTATTTTAATTCTTACAATACAGATTTATTCTTTTCCTTATTCAAAAAGATTTTGGGATACCCCCCTTGACCGGGGCGGATTTTCCTCCAGTGCAGGACACCTCAGCTGTGTTTTGAAGCGCTGCCACAGCCCAGTCAGTGCCAGAGCCTTCCATAAATCAGGGCGTTGACAACAACATCAGGCAGGATCTGCCACTTACACCTCAAAAAGATTCTTCCTCCAAAACCATGCTGACATTTAAAAACATGTAAAAACACTAAATCAATAAATCCCGTAATATTTCTGTTGCTATTTGTAGTTATTTGCTTAAAATCTGTTTATTTCTCTGCTTCAAGCAAGGTCTTTTTCATTATTCCTTTTCAGTAGATCCCATCTCTGCTTCTGGTCACAAACCCTTTCATTTAACAACACAATGTCTAAACCTTGTGATTTTTTTAGCTTATATTTTACGAGGACAATTCCTACACTCCTCCAGTCCCTCTTCTAGGCTGTCAGTCACACTCATAGACACTTGTACCTCATAAAAATACATCTAAAACTGGGCATCATCACAAACGTCACCCCCTCGCAGTTTCCATCTAAGTGCTGAAGTTATTGAACTCAAATTCCGTGCTTTGGGGGGTGGTGGTGGCAACTGGATTCATTATATGGTAAATTTGACTTTCTAATTCTTGCCAAAATGTGACAGGTCGCTTGACATCACGTCTGACTGTACCCATGGCATGGGTTCCAGGAAACAGTCCTGTGGATGGAATCAGTCTGCTGGTCTTTCCTACACATCACTCCTCCTCAAGTGAGATTTAAATGACTTGGGACAGAGCCCCAAAAGGCCAGCTTCTGCTCCAGCTTGCAAAGCCCTAGGAGAAATCCAGCCAGTTGCTTCTTGGGTGGTTGTCACCACCTTCCTTCCTCCCTTCCTCATGGCCAAAGCAGCAGCAGGAAAGCTCTGTCTCCTCTTTCCTCTCCCCCCAGCAGCTGCTTGGAAAATCCAAGAAAATGAACTGCACAGAAGCACGGGGAGAGGAAGGGTTGTTACCTACAGCTGTAGATAACCTGCCTACGAGAGGAATCAATCCCCCTGCTCTGTTCCTAGGGTGAGACAACCCATTTCTCCCTGACTCCTAGCCCTATACACAACAGTATGGGATGATTGAAAAAAACCCACACAAAAAAACCCAAAAACCCACATGCAAATGAGTGAATGCAACTGAGTTTCACTAAGTTGTTTAAAAATAGCATTCCCAGACAAAACACCATAATCATTTTCTGTTCTTTGGCCCCTTAGCAGGACAGCAGTTGTGTTTTAAACGGTAAAACCCACTCAAGCAGATTTTCTGTTATGGAAAAAAACCACCCGGAGTCTCTCAGGCCTACAGAACATTTCAGGAAACTGACTGGAAATGAACAAGACAGTAATTTTGACTTCAGGCCTTAGGATACTTCATTCACAAACACTGAACTATGCTACTCGCATCTTCTCCAGGTCACTCTGCTTTAGCTTCAGGGTTTCTGAGTAGCTCTGACCACCCTTCTGCAGAGCAGAAAGCCATACTCTAGAATTTAAGAGAATTTAGAGAATAAGAGGAGCTCTCACCATGTAAAGACGACTGCAAGTCGTTCATGTTTTGGTCCAGCAGCTGCGAGGGCAGGAAACCTGATGGTGTTGGTGCCACGGATGATGAAGTGTTCTCCACGTCCCCGGGCGAGGAGTTCACCGAGAGATCAGAGAGGGCAACCTGTCCAAAAACTGCCGTCCACTCCCTGCTGAACTCCCCTTCTTCCAGGGAGGAGGCGTTGAGGATCTCATTCAGCAATACCATGTCATCCTTCTCACTGGGTTCCGACTCCAAGGACCTCACAAGCTGATCCTTTGAAGCTGTCTCAGAATGAGAGTGGAGATAAATTGCTTTATTTTAGAGGAACAAAGGAAAGGAGGCACCTGTTTTAAAGCACCCAGCCCAGGTTTGGTATGTTAGGTGAGATGGGATTGGCTTTGCATGAGTATTTATTGTTTTATCTTTTAGAACCAATTCTCTTGGACGTCTGGGCTTGTGGCTTATGCATCAAATAATTGCTTGGTTACCTTGGATAACCTCCCTGCTGCCAAGACTCGGTTCTACTAAAATTATGCTTTAAAAAAGATCTATTAAACACACACCAAAATCATCCCATAGTCTAACACACAAACCACTGCAGAAGACTGCTTTTATGTTTCTGTTTGAAGCATTATATTAAACCATCAACAAAAAAAAAAAATCAGATTGGTATAAACTGCAAACAAATAAGAGTTGGGGTTTATTCTTGAATTTTGTGAGAACAGACTTAAGATCCATCTTTATGACCTTCTGCCCGGGGCTTGAATTACTGGGGTATTTCCCTGCAGGTTACTCTGCAGAGGGTGGGATTTCTGTTCCATGCTGCAGGAGCTATTTTTCACCTCTCTCAGGCTGCTGAGAGATAACCAGGGCCACTTTGCTTCTGCTTCCCCTTGAGGGCTTTTTTCCTAGCACAAAAACTGCAACTGAAGACGCTCTTTGAGCCGTTTCTCCTTAAAACCAATTTTTTCCTTTTTTGAGAAGTGAAATAGTTCTATGAAATACACTAAGCCCGTAACCAGGATTGCCATCCTTTTCTCCAGCTTACAAAATATTTTGGAGAGTGAAAGAACCGTCAAGGAAGCCCCAAGTATTATTTTAGTTGGAAACATTTCGAGCTCCAGCGCGGGAGCACACAGAGGCCAAACACGGTAGTTACGGATGTCGCTGATGTCACGTTATGGAAACCCAGCTCAGTTTTATCTTAATTATGAGAATGGCTGGAGAGCAGCCCTGAGGAGAAGGACTTGGGAGTGCTCATGGATGAGAAGCTCAACATGAGCCGGCAGTGCGCGCTGGGAGCCCAGAAACCAACCCCAGCCTGGGCTGCAGCAAAAGAAGTGTGAGCAGCAGGGCCAGGGAGGGGATTCTCCCCCTCTACTCTGCGCTTGTGAGACCCCACCTGGAGTCCTGTGTCCAGCTCTGGAGTCCTCAACACAGAAAGGACATCGAACTGTTGGAACAGGTCCAGCGCAGGGCCACCAAGATGATTAGAGGGATGGAGCACCATGGGTCTGCTGTGAGGACAGGCTGAGAGAGCTGGGACTGTTCAGCCTGGAGAAGAGAAGGCTCCGGGGAGACCTGAGAGCAGCCTTCCAGGATCTGAAGGGAGCTCCAGGAGAGCTGGGGAGGGACTCTTCATTAGGAAGTCTAGTGACAGGATGAGGGGTGATGGTTTTAAATTGGAAGAGGGGAGATTTAGATGAGATATTAGGAAGAAGTTCTTTGCTGTGAGGGTGGTGAGGCACTGGAACAGGTTGCCCAGGGAAGTTGTGGCTGCCCCATCCCTGGAAGTGTTTAAGGCCAGGTTGGATGGGGCTTGGAGCAACCTGCTCTAGGGAGAGGTGTCCCTGCCCATGGCAGGGGGGTTGGAACTTGATGATCTCTAAGGTCCCTTCCAACTCTACCCATTGTATGATTCTATGCTTGTTTCAAACTTGTGGTAAGGCACACAAGCAACTTGAGTGTTCCAAAGTTCGGGCAGATCAGCTGAGTTGCATACAACTTGTAAAGATATTCTTAACCCTTTTGAGATGAGAGATTTATAGCAGCAAAGCTTTTCATCTTGTTTAAATGCAAGGGTCTTCTCAGGCAAGTTGCCTTGTAATAGTTGTCAGACTTCAGAATGAAATGGCTGAAGTTGAGTCAGAGGAGAAAAAAAAGGCATAAAGCCATGTTTTAAAATAGGCTGATGATTCAACATACACACCTACATACTGAGAAACAAATACTCTGACACATAATATAAGGATTTTACTCATTACTGAAGTCAGCTCTGAAATTCAGCTCCTTTCACATTTTTATATACCTCTGTACTCCCTGCCAGGGCCCACAAATTGGAAATAGAAACATCACAAACAAGTCAACTCTCCTGGTGTTCCCACTAGACTGTAACTAAAATACCATAGAAAACAATTTGTTCTCATGAATTTGCAGGCTGCTTTCCCATCTTCAGATAAAAAGGACCTTAAGGTTGTCCAAAAACCTACGATTGCCCCCCGTGGAAATTCAGCAGGCAAGGCAGAGAGGCAAATCCTTCCACGGGGGAGAGACACCTTCTATATCAAAGGGACTTAAGGACTCTGATCTCTGTGGGGCATCTCCATCTCAAAGCTGCTTTCAGGAGGCCCCTTCGTGAAGGTGGAAGATGCAAAGAGAGCATCATTAGTGACAGATCTAACGCCAGCGCGGTACCTGACCACAAATGACATTTACTATGAGGGAACAAAGACTTTGCAGCAACACAGCTCAGAGCAAAGCTCTGCTTCATCTGGCTATCACAGAATGGTTTGGGGTGGACCTTCAAGATCATCCAGTTCCACCCCCCTGCCATGGGCAGGGACCCCTCCCACCACACCAGGTTGCTCCAAGCCCCATCCAGCCTGGCCTTGACCCCCTCCAGGGATGGGGCAGCCACAGCTTCTCTGGGCAACCTGGGCCAAGGTCTCACCACCTTGGAAGAGAATGCTCTGGGGAGACCTTAGAGCCCCTTCCAGTCCCGAAAAGCCCCCAAAAGGCCTCTAAGGGCTCTCTGGAACCTCCTCTTCTCCAGGCTGAAGCCCCCAACCCTCTGCCCTTGAACCCCTCCAGGGATGAGTATCCCAACTGCAGTAGTCTCTTTTTTACTGGGGGAGAGGACACAACATCTAGCTTCACATCTGCAGAGCAGCAGTGAGTGTGACCACCAGAGGAGTCAACATGGTTCTTGTCTCTGCAGCCTTTCTGCTCTCCCTGCAGGGCCAAGGCAGGGGAGGAAAGGGTGGTGGTTATGCTCAGGCTGCCTCCAGTAAGCAGCAGTAACTTCTACTCTTGTTTGCAGTAAAGTTTCTATCCAAGCCAGCCTTGCTCACCAAGATATGGCTCACGTGGTGTCTCTGCCAGATTACTAGAATGATACGGACTTTCTCACCTCACCCATGAAGTGTGCTGTTACTTCTTTTCCTGTTCCTCTGTTTTCACTGCCCATTTTCACAGTGAACATCCTTTTTTTTTCTCTGCACATGCTGCCCCTAACCTTACAAATTGTAGAACGATTTGGGTTGGACGGGACCTTAGAGATCATCAAGATCCAAAGGCCCTGCCGTGGGCAGGGACACCTCCCACTAGATCAGGTTGCTAAGAAGAAAACCCCCACAAAATCCTGGTAAAACACTGAAAAAACAATGTCACTATATCCTTTTTGCAGTTGTTTGAACCAGCTTCCAGCAATGCTCACACTCCTTTGCAAACATGCCTCATTTTGATGGTATTTTAAAAAATTAAACACAAAGAGAAAGTAAAAATATTTGCAAAGATTCATGGTGAGAAATACAGGATGAAGACTTCCTTCTGAAACACACACAGAAGCAAACCTCTGACTATAGTGCTGCACTGAAAATAATACAATATTCCTCAGCCTAAACTAAGTGTGTAAGAATTAGGGGAAGTGGCTGATATTGTAATATTAACATAACCATCCTTATCTGATGAAGGCATCCCACGACTGCTTTCACATCGATTTATCTATTTGACTAAAGAAGAGGAAAAAAAAGCAGCTTTCTGACATAGCTAAACTTGTATGACCAATGATTGCCCACATTATCTGCATTTCCACTAAGAAGGTCCAACAAGGAACGGAACTAAGAACAAAACCAGAAGAAAAAGGCCACCGTCAGACACGCACGGACCTTTTTCATTGACTGCAATCACTGCCCCATCTATCCACAGATTCTGCCCAAGAAGTTCAGGAACTTTCCCTGTTTCTGCCCTTCATGGGTGATACCTCACACGGGGAATTTCCCCACAGAGCAACAGACAAATCCAAAATCGAGGTGTTTTTGCAAAAGCTCTCTTCCTCCTCCCACCAGGAAGGTAAGGCCTTAAAGACCCCAAATAAGACTCTCTGATGGAGTAAACCACACAAAGGGATTTTTTTCTTTGCTGATTTACTACTTGCTTGTTGAGTTGCCACAGTTTGTTTTGTTGTTCTTGAGGGTTGGTTTTGGTGTTTTTTTCTTTACTCACTCTTCATAAATGAGCGAAGGGCAAATGAGAAACTATGTGCAAGAGTCTTACTTGCAGATGAAAACTCAATATAAAACTTTTGGCCCCATCTTTCACGTGTTACAGGGTAAAACAATAACCCTGAGAAAAAAAACCAGCACATCCCCTTGAGCTGCCACTGCTCTAACGGGAGCATAAGGACGGCAGCAGAGCCTGGAATGAAAGTAACTTCTCATGTGGATATGAGAAGAGCACAGCAGATTTAATTAATTAATTATCTGGCTGAAAGAAGTTACCAGTTCTTTTTTTTTTTTTAAGAGGACTAAACAGAATCATAGAATTGTCTGGGTTGGAAGGGACCTTTGAGATCATCCAGTCCAACCATCAACCCAACTCTGACAAAAACCATCACTAACCCATGGCTCTAAGCAGGAGATCAACCTGGCTTTTCCATCCCTCCAGGGATGGTGCCTCAACCCCTGCCCTGGGCAGCCCACTCCAAGGCTTAACAACCCTTTCCATGTAAAAATTGTTCCTGATCTCCAATCTGAACCTCCCCTGGTGCAACTTGAGGCCGTTTCCTCTTGTCCCATCACCTGTTCCTTGGGAGAAGAGACCGATCCCCCCTGGCTACACCCTCCTTTTAGGGAGTTGGAGAGAGTGAGAAGGTCTCCCCTCAGGCTCCTTTTCTCCAGGCTGGACACCCTCAGCTCCCTCAGCCTCTCCTCATAAGGCTTGTTCTCATAAGTCTCATTCTTACAGAAATAATTTGTTTCTGATACATAAATTCCTGATATAAAAATCTTGTGCTTACTGCCACATTGCCAAGGGTTGTGATACAACAACTGAAGAACCCAAGAGAAAAGTTTGTGAAATGTTGAAGGAGGGGTGAGGTTTACAGTGGGCTCCACTTCATCCTACGATATCTAAACTTGAATTGCCTGAATTTTATGCCCAGGAAGGTTTACTTCATATTATAACATTAGGAATAAGGTTTCTGCCTGCATACGAAGCTGAGTTTCCTTTAACACCATTTAAATACTGCAGCTGAATCATTTAATTCAGAAATACATCGACCTTTCAGATGATGTAAACACTTAACATCCAAGATTAACATTATACTTGACGCTTGTAATCGAGAAGCAGGTTAAACAGACATGCACAAACGTTTCATACCATTTTCTTCAGGCTGCAGGTCTAATAAGTCATCTATGGCACCTAAAAGCAAAAAAACAAAGAAACAAACAAACAAACAAACCAAAAAAACCAGAAAAACCAAGAAAAAAAGAAAAAGCAAAAAAGGCAAAAAGAAAAGCAACAAAGGAATGTCTGTAGAACACGGTATGCACACATCTAAAGGTAGTTTTCTTAAGTCTCTTCACCTGAGTTCTGCTTGTGGTTACAATTTCCTTGTAAGGTGGGTATGACATCCTTGCCACTGTCAGCTGAAATCAAGAGCCATAAACATGTCACATGGCAGCTGGCAGGAGACCACGCTTAGGAACAACGTCACTGTGGGACCAACATGCGATGGCTGCTGGTATGTGGGTTTAAAATGAGCCTGGCCTCAAGGGATGAAAGACCCAAAGATGTAAGACCTGTTGTTCTAAAAAGTGAGGTAAATCTCCAAAGGGGGATATTCCTATGAATCACTGCCTGTGACACCAGCCCATCTCCAAGCTGAGAGCACCCAACTGAGGCAATGGCCAGAATCAGGCAGGTCCCTGCTGTCCTCCAGAAACTTCTAGAAGCTTGCATTTACACAGGCCAGCAGAGCACAAATTGTCTCATCACTCCCTCAATCACCTTCCTTAACAGTACGTTCTTCCTCATGACACCAGCTCTGGGACTGGGGGAAAGGAATCTTCCCCCAGAGCCCCCCAGGTCAGGATAAAAGTGACACCATCTCCTCTCCTGCAGGAAAATAGATGGGCCAGGACTAAGAGGAGGGAAGAAGTACAACTGAGGGGTACAGACTGTCAGGGACAAAAAAAAAACCCAACTCAACTGTAACTACCTTAATTTCTGAGCAAGTTTCTCAGGTTAGATATGGAGTCAATCACCTAGATTCCATCTATCAGTGAAGAGAAAGACACTTCCCTCGGGTGATTAATTGCATTTAAGATACATAACAAAACAGGAGGATGAGATACCCACTGAAAATGCCTTTTCTCTTCCCATTAACTGTTGAGGAAATCTAGCTCCCTCTCAACTACGTCTGTAACTCTAAGTGTGAATGAAGTATTGCCAGAACTGGAAGGGAGATCTGCTAGAAGCCTCAAGCTTGAGGCTGGAAAGCACACAAAAAATGTGCTCTACAGAGGAATAAAAACTGACAGCCAAACCCTTCCAGGCAAAACTTCAAGGTGTGTTCAGAACTAAGTGGAACAGAACAGCTTGCTTACAGTTTCAAACTATTTTAACAAGGCTTTGACTAGCACAATGGCGTGGAAACGTGCCACCAGCACTAGAATCAGCTGGTTGTTTAAGGATCCATGGTCACATCTGTTCAAGCTCTATATAGACAAGAGAGGCACAGACACACAGGGATGGACACACATGATGTTTCAACGCAAGAAAGGGTACACCCAACACTAAACTTTCTGGGAAGAAACATAAGAAAGAGAAGTTCATGAAAGATGGGCTACAGATGGCCAAAATTTTGTAATGACAAAAGTCCAGCTGTGGCTGAAAACCTGCCCTGATTCAGTGGTAAACATGATGGAGTCAATCTTAAAAACACTCATAATATTTTAAAGGAAAATACAGAGCAAATGAGAAAAAAAATGGAAGCTATAAAGTAGTACTTCAGTCTGCACAGAGTACTTTAAGGAAAAAAAAATGTATCTTAGCAATGGCACAGATTCACTAGTGTATGGAAATGGAAAAATTGAGCAGAACTGGCAGAAGTATTCCAAAATACTTCAGTTCCTTTTAGGGGTGATGGAGAAAGAGACAGAACGAGGGATTTATATTATGGATGATGGTGAAATATTTTACAGCCCATCAGTAACTGAGATTCTAGAAAACATCTGCTAAGAAAATATAAGTCAGGTTTTGTATCCAAGAATATTAAAATATCTCATCAGAGAGACAGCTGAGCTAATTAATTGCAAAATGGGTGAAACTTTAAAACACTGGAAAAGTCTTGATATTGTGTTATTACTACAAACCCACCCAAACAACAACAATTAGCAGGGTGACTCAAGTAATTGCAGGTAACTTTGGGCTGGTAGCTCAGCAGTCCTCCTAGGCAAAACACTCACTGACTCCCATTCCCTACATGATTCAGAAAATAATTCATAATAAAGTAATCATAAATGCTCCTATAATCATAGAATCGTCTGGGTTGGAAGGGACCTATGAGATCATCCAGTCCAACCATCAACCTAACTCTGATAAAATCCAGCACTAACCCATGTCTCTGAATACATGGTGTTATCCTGGAAAGCAGACCTAGTTTAAAACCCCCCTAATTTTACTCTTTGACAAAACTATGGGCTTTCTTTGGTAAAGATGTTTGTTTAGAAACAACTCGACTTTGCACTGCAGAGCCTTCCAGCTCAAAAGTTGGCACTGCATCATATCTATAACGAACATATTGAACGGATTAGGGACCTGACAACTAACAGATGTCAGAAAGCAGTTGTTGGGAGAAATAATTGCAAAGTCAAAGCGTTTCTAGTTTAGATCTGCGAGGTTTAGTGTTATATCCATCGCTATCCCATGGCTCTAGCAGTCAGCTGGAAGCAAACACAAAATCAAATCACTCTTGGAAAAAAACAAATGTGCAAACAACTAACAGGCTATTAGAGGTGGGCGTTTGGGCCAGTCATGCAGGTTCTGTAGTCTGAGCTGGGAGAATTTAACACCACTAACTCCTAAGTTATAGCTCTAGGAATAAAGAATATAAGCCATGCTGCAGAAAGGAAGAACATGTCCTGGAAAGCTGTGACCAAAAGGAACTGAGTCTTTGGAAAACAACAAATTCAAATACAAGCTTCTAACTTGATGTTGCAGCGAAATGAGGTATCTTTCTCGAAAGCAGAAAGAGAAATGTGATTTTGATTTCTGGAAACATGGTAGGTGAGACCGACACCAGGAATGTCTCGCACAGTTACATATTTCACATTTTAAAAGGGGTGTTGGAAAGTAGAATGGAAACAACAACTTAAAATATGAAGGAGTAGAGAAGGTGTCTTGAAGACATCAATATGGGTAGACTATTGTAATGAAAACGGGTGGCAGAGACCTGGAAGAGGCTGCCCAGGGAAGTGGTGGAGTCTCCATCTCTGAAGACATTCAAACCTGCCTGGACACGTTCCTGGGGGACCTGCTCTAGGAAGACCTGCTAGACCTGCTTTGGCAGGGGGGTTGGACTGGATGATCTCCAGAGATGCCTTCCAGCCCCATGTCATTCTGTGATTCAGTGAAGATGTGAAAGGTGTCTTGATTTTAACGTAGTACCTTTTAAAGTATCTTCATGGAGGAGAAAAGACTATATATTAATGGGATTCTCCACTGATTTAGTAGAAGGTGGTGTACTATAACCCATGGCACTATTTAGGCTGGGAGGACCTCTGGGGGTTATCTTGTCCAAGTCCCTTGTCAGAGCAGAGCCAGCTATGAAGTCAGATCAGGTTTCCCAGGAACAAGTCCTCTCAAGTGTTGAACATCTCCAGGAATTAAGATGCCACAGCCCCTCTGCGCCCCTCTTCCAGGCCTTTGCCACCCTCACCACAAACACTTTCTTTCCTGGCATGTAATCAGGATTTCCCTTCCTATCGCTTGTATTTGTCACCTCCCATTCTGTCACCTCCAACTGGAGCCTGGCTGTGTCACTGGGTAATAACCACCCATGGGCAGCGGTTGAGTATGACTTTGCCCAGCTTTTAGGCAGAAATTCCACTGAATTCATCAAGTTTTTAACAGAGTACATGTTTAATCAGTGGAATAAATTAGCAAGCTCCATGGCATACCTTCCTTGTCTCAAGACCTTCTCACCTGTGGTTCCTTTCCTTGAGGACATGCCCAACATAAGAATTATGCTTTGGAAGACAAATTATTTGACCCATCTGAGAGTAACTGAATGAAACGCGGTGGGATAGAATCTGTGAGGTCAGGTTTAACAGATCTTCCCAGCCTTGGGTTTTATGCATTTGATGGGTGAAGTGGAATATTTATGAAATAAAAACAAAAATGAAAAAAATACACACGACAGCACTGATGATAACATGAAATAAAATACCTGAATAGTTTGCTTCCTTGGTATGGCTCTCCTCATCTAATGAAATCAACCTTAATTGGAAAGAAAGAGAAAAAAATTTGAGAAAATAATTCTAAGGCTATCGAAAAATAACACATTTTTCTCTTTTTGGTCACATTATTACAGAATCATATCGATAGCAAAGAAACAGGTTTTATGACAGACAAGGAAAAAGGTAACCCATATATACAACCAAGTATGAACACAATAATGCATCTGAGGCGTTTGCTGGTTGGTGCCAGTGCACACATCTTGCATAAATCATGCATTCATTCTAGAATTTTACATTCAACATTGAGAAAAACAGCCATTTATGACATTTTTTATTATTTTTAGATGAGAAGGAACTGCCGTGGAGACAACCACCTGCCAAATGGCACTTGGCCGAGTCTAATCCCCTTTCAACAAACCCAAACCGATTTATGAACTGGTTTTGGTCAGTGGTTCTGACCCTAACCAAGTAGAGGGACTGGAAAACAGAACTCTTTAAAAACCCGTTATTATAAACAGCCCAGCAAAATCCACTAATTACCGGCCAAGCTGTTCTCTGCTTTTGGACAACTGATCCTTTGCTGGGTGCCTCGTTTAACCGGGGAATAGTCAAAACAACAGGTGGCAGCAGGATTATACGGAGGTCGCATCTCCTGGCAACCCAATCCTGATGGTCCCCCGTTGGGGAGGGATTGCCTCTCGCTCTTCTGTTGCCCTCTCCCCACGGCAGCCCATTCATAAGTCTCTCTCACCTGGGAGCTACAGGTAACTCAAACCCTCCACGGCATCAGCTCGCCTGGATGTACTTTTTGCTAAGTACCCCCTGCTTCATTGGGTTCCTAACCCATGCTGTATAAATTACAAAAGCCAATTGCTGCCCGCAGCAATCAGGAATCCATCTCCTGTTCCCAGGTGAAAGGAGATGCTGCTGAAGGGAGAAACACGATGCTCACACGTCTTCCCCCACGTGTGGCTGCTTACCGTTTCTTTTGCTAAAGTAAAAATGAAGCAAAAGCTGGAAAATAAAAGAGGGGCCTTGGAAAGATGAAAAACCTGTAAAGGTTTTATGGGTCTTTTTAAACTTTATGGTGAAATTAAGAGCTTTATTAGTTCTCATGTACACATTACAACATTTCAGGAGCTCTTGTATTAAACTTATTATTAGCTAGTGTGATCAGACTAGCTGTGCCTATATTTCCATTTATAGTTTGGTGACTTCAGCAACTAGAAAGCACATTAAAGACAAAAATACTTATTATTTTAATATCTAGGCCATGTGACTTACTGACTCTGCTGATCTTGGACTGATCCGGTGCTCTCAATCTGCAGGTCCTCCTTTTCTGCTTTTTCTGTTAATTTGTTCACAGGATCTTGTAAGCTCTAGATCATAACCATAATAATATGAAAGAAGAGCAGAAAACAAAACAGAATCAGGGAAGTAAAAGTGTATCATTTAAGGACAAAGCAGACTATAGAACCTACATAAACTAAGCAAAAATGTTTGTGAGCTGTAACAAAATTACACCTGACTCAAACAAGGAAAATAAAAAACTATTAGAAGATACTCATTCAAACTGAGCTACGTGAACACACTTCATATGAGAAGGTGACTCTTGGCTACTCCTACACTCCTGATCTGTTTGTAATATTTCTAAAAGCATGTTTCTTTGCATTTGGGGGGTTTGCCCCTTTTATTTTTCCCTCTTTTTTTTAGAAATCAACCTAGTGGGCCTGTCATATTCTGCAGCTGTGTATTTTTTAGCTCTGAGTTAATTTTTCTAACCAATACCAGACACTAATTTCTCACAAGCACCCAGAGCACCGCAGACATCATAAGTCAGAAGAAGGTGACGGTACAACAGTCGGGGTGTTCTGCCTGTCACTAAGCACAGCAGCACAGAGCCTGCCCCAGGAAGGATGGTGACATGGCTTTGAACAAGAAACAGATCAACTTAAATACTGCCTGAACGTGCAAGTCAAAGGAAATTATCAGAAGTAAAATCTTCTGCATCTTCACCAAGAAAAATGCAAAGAAATCAGTGCTCTGCTTTAAGGACCTCCATTCTGTGACGCTTCCTTCATGAGCGTTTCAGGAAACCCATATTTAAAGGCCTGTGATCAAACCACGGAAACAGCATATAGAAATGGAGTTCCCAAGTGCCTCGGGAAGGAAACAGCATGATAATAAAGGCAGTTACTATTTCCTGTATTAGAAAAAGAAATATAGCTCTGAAATATAGTTTTGGTTTCAACGGAGATTATGATAAAAATTTGTTAAAAATCACCAGCTGTATTTTAATTTAATTTAGAATTTAATTTAAGACAATATTCCCACCAATTCTGATAGCAAATAATGAAATTATTTTCCTCTCTCCTGCCTGCCTTTACTCCACATCCCAATATACACTACAAACCCTCCCCGGGCAGCCTCTGCCAGCACTCCATCACCCTCACCAGAAAGAATTTCTCCCTCAGATTTGAATGGAACTTCCCGTGTCCCAGCTTGTGCCCAATGCCCCTCGTCCTGTCACTGGGAACCACTGAGAAGAGTCCAGTTCCATCCTCCTTCAACCCACCCTTCAGATCCTTGAGAGCATGAAAAAGGTCTCCTCTCAGCCTTCTCTTCTCCAGGCTCAAAAGTCCCAGCTCTCTCAGCTTTTCCTCATCAAGGAGACGCTCCAGTCCCTCCAGCACCTTTGCTGCCCTACGCTGGGCTCTCTCCAGTACCACCCAGTGATATTTCTTATTGTTCCCAGTACTCAGACTAAACATCCAACCTGACAAAGGGTTCCTCTGCTGCAGAGCTACCTCTGGTTCCAGCTCCGGCACTGTTACCGGTCTGACTGTTGCTCACTTAGACAATTACTCCACCTACAACTGGGTTGCTTTCAAGTCAAGCCTAGATTATTTGGACTGCACACAAAACCTGTCCTCTGCACATAAATCACCAGAGAATTGACAAGGAGCTCAGTTTCCTCATGGAGATGTACAGTCCCTAAGGGGGGACTACAGGAGAGATGGGAAGGGACTCATGATCAGGGAAGGGAGCCATAGGATGAGCTTGACACTGAAAGAGGGGAGATGGAGATGAGATGTGGGGAAGAACTTCTTTGGTGTGAGGGTGGTGAGACCCTGGCCCAGGTTGCCCAGAGAAGCTGTGGCTGCCCCATCCCTGGAGGGGTTCAAGGCCAGGCTGGATGGGGCTTGGAGCAACCTGGGCTGGTGGGAGGTGTCCCTGCCCAGGGCCAGGGGTTGGAACTGGATGATCTTTAAGGTCCCTTCCAACCCAAACCATTCCATGATTCTATGACAAATTAAAAAAACCAAACAAACTCCAACCTCCAAAAAACCAACCAAAACCTTCCCTACAGATAAAAAATTACAGGCAATCTTTCCTATGAATAAAGTCATGCTTCAATGAACAGAAAGAAGAAAGGCTACAGCAGGCTACAGCAGAGTTCAGCAGAAGGCACCACTGGTGTGGTACCCGTTTGGCCAGAGTTTCTCAAACCATCCCAGGCTGCAGCCTTCTATTTCGCACAGAAATAAATGGATGCACTGAGATTTATGCCTTTTAACTCCTTTCCCAGGGCTATTATTATTTCTAGGCTCATACAAACTCTTCAGGAAGTTTCATATTATTGCATTAAATTGTAAAAAATGCAACTAAATATTCATTAAGTAACTAAGGCAAATAAACAGAGACAGGCATTAGAAAGAAGTATCGTTTGTGAGAAGTAGCCCTTGAAATAAATTTGACTTCATTTGATATACGGTAATTTCAAGACAAAGAAACCTTAAAGGCTTTACCAAAACAGCAGCCCATCATCTCTGATATTACAGCAGTGGATACTGTAAGAGATACTTTCACATCCCAATCTGTGGAGTTGTTAGCATACTATTAACCATCTTTCATCAAGCATAAAACTTGCAGTTAGGAAATACAGCTGCAGTCTCACAATTAGGCTGCTCTCAGCACACACCCCGAAGCAAAGAAAACAAACGGGCTGCTTTTCATTAAGGGGCTTTGGCAAACATCTCTAAAGACAACCTTTTCTTTCCAGAAACAATCCAGAGAGGCGTTTAAGAGTCTCTTTCCTGAGGTAAACCTGGTACATGAATATATTCATACTGCAAAATACAAACACTAATTTTCCAGTACATAGCACCTTCTCATTTCTCTTTAAGGCAATCTGCATCTAAGTCAAATATCGAGTTTCTTTAAATTCTTGTTTTAAAGCAAAACCCTAATCCTACATACATGCATGCTTTGTTTAATTCAGCAGGATGACTTGCATGAGCAAAAATAAGCTGCCAGTTTCAGAACTGGGGTCATAAAAGTCAAAAATGATTTGCAAGCATCAAATTCCAAATTTCCTTTCACAAAAGATCCCTCTTAAGATATTAGACAGGGAAAAATATTCTGAAAGGGGTTAGCCCCCAACTAAACATAGAAATGGGCATGCTGAAATGTTTTATGTATAATTAAGGAATAACATATTCTGATTGTGCAGCTTTCATGCATAAAGCAAGAGAATTGACTTGGGCTAAGAAAGCACCTGAAGTAGCAACAGAATCCTACCAACTCAGGGAAAAGAGCATGGAGAAGACACCAAAGAAGTTCTTCCCCAGATCTCATCTCAAGTCTCCCCTCTTTCAGCATAAAACCTTTCCAATGTAAAAACTCCTTCTATGGCTCCTGTCCCTGATCATGAATCCATCCCCATCTCCCCTGGAACCTCTTTAGGAACTGGAAGGGGCTCTAAGGTCTCCCTGGAGCCTTTTCTTCTCCAGGCTGAACCCCTGCAACTCCCTCAGCCTGTCCTCAGAGCAGAGGGGCTCCAGCTCTCCCAGTATCTCCATGGCCTCCTCTGGTCCTGCTCCAATAGTTCCAGGTCCTTCCTGTGTTCAGAACTGCAGAGCTGGAGGCAGGACCCCAGGTGGGGTCTCCCCAGAGCAGAGCAGAGGGGCAGAATCCCCCCTTGCCCTCCTGGCCACGCTGCTGGGGATGCAGCCCAGGGTGTGGTTGACTTTCTGGGCTGCCAGCACACACTGCTGGCTCACGTTGAGCTGGCAATGATAGGTAGTGATCTATGTCCAACTCTCTCCTGCTGAAATCTGGAGATAAGCCCTGGCTAAAACCTGTCTTCCGTGATGTGGACTGTGCAAGAAAGAAGCTTAGAGTTCTATTAACTTCATAGCAAATGAGGACTTCTGCAAGACAGGGTTCTTCAGAGGCTGGGTGAGATGAAGCATGTTATGAGGCTCCTTTTACTTTCATCCTTGTTACGGAAAGACTGTGCTTGAAGTTTGTTCTTCTGTTTGGTCTCTTGTCATGTTTCAAGCAGCACAAGCAACAGTCTCCACAAGTTCTTTTTGCACTTCAAAGTTCAGAAACTGCTCCCTCCCAACCCACGTTCTAGAAAACAACTTTAAATACAGCATAGCCATGTACAGACAAGTCTGACAGTCTGGGGTGAATTCAACCTTACAGCTTCAGGTGCTTCTTTTCCAGGAGCTCTGGGGCAACCACAGGCTGCAGAGCATAAAGCAGCCCAGCTTCCACTTCTACGTGTCATATGCCCAAGTGTTTCATGGATTGAGGGTACAACTTATAATCCTTTACAAACCAGGATGTCTCTCCTCCAAGCAAACAGTGGCTTTGCCCTAAGCTGTTCATTTCTCACTCTTTTCCCAGTGGCAACCTTTCCTCAGATCTCCCTTCAGACAAACGGTTTTCTTCTCCCACACAAATAGGATCAGGCAATCAGGTAGTTATTACGTTGCATGAAATAACTACGGGACAAAGATAATTATGGGGATAACTAGAAAGTTATCCAATTTTGTCACTGTTTTCCCTTTTCTCTACTGAACCTCAAATTTTAACGAGCAACGCAACATCTTATGCAGGGATAGGTGTGATTAGGACAACTCACAGCGCTGACTGATCATTTTTAGATACTTGGCCAAGCTCTGAACTCAGACTTCAGTCAGATATTGCAAATATTGCATATTTAAAGATAACAAAGGCTCAGCAAATACCACTAATCAAGCAAAATAGTATTTCCCAGAGCAGTCAAGGGTTAGAAAGACTGAGTACAAGCATCGGAACCCTGAGCATCTATGTACTCATATTCAGCCCAATAAGGTATTCTTAAAGAGTGTGAGTTTTTAAGAAGAGATGCAAAGTATTAATTCACTTGCGGGAGTTTGGAGAGCAACCTAAATCCCTAATTCTGCTTGATTTCACAATTCTTTAGGAATAATAGAACACTATCCCACTTTGCACTTAAACACATACTTAAGTGCAGCCCTGAATAATGTTTTCCTTTGAAATATTCCTTAGTCACTGTGCTCTACAAGGCTTTGATCCTACAAGCCACAAGTACATTTAACAGAAAACCTGTATTTAAATGGAAAGACAAGGCAGGGATAAAATTCATAGAACCATAGAATCACAGAATCACAGAATGGTCAGAGTGGGAAGGGACCTTAAAGATCATCCAGTTCCAACCCCCCTGCCATGGGCAGGGACACCTCTCCCTAGAGCAGGTTGCTCCAAGCCCCATCCAGCCTGGCCTTAAACACTTCCAGGGATGGGGCATCAACAGCTTCCCTGGGCAACCTGTTCCAGTGCCTCACCACCCTCACAGGAAAGAACTTCTTCCTAAGATCTCATCTAAATCTCCCCTCTTCCAATTTAAAACCATTCCCCCTCGTCCTGTCACTAGGCTTCCTGACAAAGAGTCCCTCTCCAGCTCTCCTGTAGGCTCCCTTCAGATCCTGGAAGGCTGCTCTCAGGTCTCCCCGGAGCCTTCTCTTCTCCAGGCTGAACAGTCCCAGTATATTGTCAGACAATACACCGATAAAATATAAATGTGTGCTCTCTACATCCTTGTGTGATTTCTTATTTGGTATCGCTGGGCAAAGAAAGACATCTGTATATTCCTTACCTTTAACATAGTGAATTCGTATGGCTGGTAACCTCGGAAACTTTCATGGATAGCTGCCATCGTGTGCGAAGTTTTCTCCCAAAAGTGAAGAAGTGTGGTCTGTGAGGCAGGATAGAATTTCAGTGCAACGTCAGCTTTAACACCAACCTGCTTTCAGTGCACATTTCACATCTCCCCTCCATCACTAGTTACATATTCTTACAGTTGAACATTGCCATGGTAACCTCTTAAAACCCCCAAACATTAACAGGAAATCTTTCCTTTGGAGGTCAAGGTTTTCTTTGGATACCTGATATGTTGTTAACACATGAGAAAGGAGGTTGCATCTGCTCGCTCCCAAAAGATCCACTTTTTGACAGACATCAGTCTTCAGTTTGTCAAAGTTGAGTTTCGCGTGTCGCACTTGAGCTTGAACCTTCAAACAAAGGGAGAATTGTTTATGTAGGGATAATTTTTTTTCTCAATTCTTCTTGAAAGAGCAAAATAATACAACTTTCAGTGAAATCAGACAACTGAAGAGAGTTGATAAAATTGTATACAGAACTTTATTATAGCATCAATCCCACTGAAATTAAGATATGGCAGGCTGCTATATGCTAAATATACATATACTATCTTTTATGGTACTATTTTCCTAATATATTCAGTGAGGAAACCCTGTTTATAAGATGAAAGTTAGTATTAAATATATACTGAGAAGATAATACTTGGAAGACATATTCATTTTGGTATCTCTACGGAAATACCAATTCAAAGCCTGACCAACAAATTCGGAACTAGAAGTTTACTACGTGAAATACAGGCGCAGATGCAGAGACGTCCCCATGTGCTACAGCAGGAGCCAAATTACACTCAGATTTTAAAGTTGATAATATAGCACTCCCCATTATGCAGTAGCAGTGCAGGATAGACAAGAAAGAGCACCGCATCCTACACCAGCATGACTTCTGCCTTTTATATGTGCCAATAAATGTATTTTCAACTCTAATTATTATTAGACATCCTTTAAGATTACTTGTGGCTTCAGGAATTAGGTATAAAACCTTAGTGCTTACAAAGCGTAATCTACTTAATACTACACAAGTTATCAGAATGAACCTTTGGGTTTCTACTGGAGGGAAAGCTGACGTAATACATCCTAATCTTCTCCTTTCTCTGCAATTACTCTCTAAGACATGAGAAACAGAACCTCGTTGTGGGCTCGGTCCAGAAATTTTATATTCATATATTTAACTTCACCACAGCTGAGCACACTGGGTGCCCAGGGCAGTGGTTGAGGCACCATCCCTGGAGGGATTCAAAAGACAGGTTGACCTCATGCTTAGAAACCTGGTTTAGTGCTGGTTTTTATCAGAGTTAGGTTGATGGTTGGACTGGATCACCTCAAAGGTCCGTTCCAACCCTATTCTATGATTCTATGATATTTTACAATGAAAAAGCTCCAAAGCATTTGAACCTGAGGGTGGTAGCTGCGAGGTTTATGCTGTACAAAGGAAATCTGAGGATACTACTGACATAAAAAAAGATTATTATGCTTCATCTTTTTCTAAGCAACAACCTGGAGCGACCCGCTCTTGATTTCCCAATGCAAACATCTAGACACAATGTTCATGGCATAGAATTCTAGAAAGAGAGTACATAAGAGAATGTAAATTTGGAAAGCAGCATCTTCTTAAATCAACAGCTTCATCAATTGTAAGATAACAGATAAAACAGAAATAATTTAAAAAGACTAAATAAATAAATAAATAAGTGAAGCAATAGATGTTAAAATCCTAAATCCTGAGGGCTTGAAACTCAAGATGCTTGACTGTAAGGATAAATATTTGCTAACACAGGTTTCTAAATCTATTTTCAAACAGAAAAAGTTACAATTTTTAAGAGTGCTAATATAAAATTAAAATCCAAAATCCAGATCCAGTTAATAAACCTACTCGGTATGTTCGGTTACTAAAATACACATTTGTTGAGCACTTTTAAGGAATCTTTAAGTCCTCTCCAGTACATCTGTGTTATTAGTTTCTTTTTAGTCTACCATAAAACGCAAGATTTATTTTCGGTAGTAATCCAATTTCAGGGACAATTCCTCCAGCAAAGCCCCATCTCCAAAAAGGAGCTTTATGTCAGACAAATGCACTAACTCACTTTATGCACAGTGTATTTTTCTCTCAGTGTTTCCACCGTGGAAGCAGTAACAGATGCTTCCAGTCTTAATTTGCCACCCAACCTCTCGCTTACTCCATCTGGGGAGCAGGCACAGCGTGCGTGCAGGCTGGAAGGAGAGGGGGGGAAGTAAATCAAGGAGGGGGAAAAATGCCTGGAATAGAGCAAGCCTTCCTGCTGGGGGCCATGGGTAAACTCTACCAGCAGATGGAATCAGGACCCATCTCGGCCTTAAATAAGCACAGCACCTTCTGGCATACCTGATGCTTGTAAAGACTACGTATAATTAAGCGCAGACTGAAGGAGGCTGTGGTTTGAGCACGGAGTATTTAGAGCAGATCTTACAGCACTTCTGTGTGTAGCACAGAAAGTGTAAGGAACTGCATTCCCAGTTCCCACAGAACTGTAATAACTTCATCACCTGAGCGGTGTTATGACAAGAAGCATCCACTGCACTTTTTTACACGAGTGTCTATAAGCACTTACTAAGTTTTTACTTTCTTTTTTTTTTCCTCAAAAAAATTTATCAAGATTGATGCTGGGTAGTCATAGAACAGAAAAAGTAAATTTTTTTCTACAAAAAAAATCACAGAATCAGGGAATTGTAAGATTTGGAAGGGACCTNGTAACTAGGGAGCCCAGAACTGGATGCAGTATTCCAGTTGCAGCCTCACCAGTGCAGAGCAGAGGGGGAGAGCGACCTTCCTCGACCTACTGGCCACACTCTTCCCTGCGCAGCCCAGGATTCCAATGTCTGTAACTAAACTTTCCCCTGTGCAACGTAAGGACTTCCAACACCTCAGACATTACTAAACCTGATTTCATGTGCTTTGGTCTGTTCTACATCGTGCAGATTATGCTTTGACTCAACTGCTCCCTTGGGCTGGAAGAGAATTTATTGCATCCATTAATCTCCGCTCCACCAACTTGTAGGAGTAATACATGAGAACAATAGTTAAAGCAAAAGAGGTAGCATATTTCTGTTTGTCTGCTTCAGCCCTGGTTATTAACATCTACATTTATGATCTGATGAGAAACACTGATAAAAATTAATTTTTGGAGATGAAATTTATAAAGTGAGAAATGCCCTGGCTGGTATAACAGATACAAATAGCTCCCCTTAGGTGTGAAGCCAAGCAGATACACATTGTATTTGTTCAAGAAATGGAACTGTGAGATATGGATTTAGATAACCTGAAGCACATAATGAGTTCCAATAATACATTTCTTAAATTTGCCATTCTGGACTTAATTACGACTGTCTGCACTTGTGCATGTGTCCCCACACACCTCATCCTGTTAAGCTTCATTAAGCAGATTTGCAGTCATGTTGCAATTCATATGAAGAGCATTTCTCTTCTGGCTGAAACGTTCATGGTGAGAAAAAAAACCTAAATACTAACACAGAGATATCCAGTATAATCCAATGAAATAACTGGACAGTGGGCTCTACCCCACCAGAACATTATCATAGAATGGTTTGAGTTGGAAGGGACCTTAAAGATCATGGAGTTCCAACCCCCTGCCCTGGGCAGGGACACCTCCCACCAGCCCAGGTTGCTCCAAGCCCCATCCAGCCTGGCCTTGAACCCCTCCAGGGATGGGGCAGCCACAGCTTCTCTGGGCAACCTGGGCCAGGGTCTCACCACCCTCACAGGAAAGAATTTTTTCCCAGATCTCAGCTCAATCTCCCCTCTTTCAGTGTCAAACCATTACCTAAAAATCATCCGTGCTGCCTCTGGGTGTCTGGATATAACACATTCAACCAAACTTCAGCTTTCAGCTGTGTTCCTGATCCAAGAACTAGGAGAGTTTGAAAGGTTGGGTGTTTTTTTTCTGCTTACACTGATTTATAAGAGGAATATAAACATATCCTGACTGGTGTGAAGATAAAATTGAGCTCTTCTACTTAAAACTCCAAGCTTTGTGGGTTGGGTTTTTTTTTTTTTGGCAACTTCTCATGGATAAAGCCATAGGATTTTAAACTCCCCTCTCCCTTTTCCTCCTGTGCCCCTCAAGAAGGGCTAATAAAGATGCTATAGACGGGAGAATATTTGTGTACCAGGCGAGGAAGGGATTAGATGACAGACCTCGATTTCACACAGACACTTTACACTGACACGCGATAGCTCTGCTACAACACAGGGCTCTAAATTAGTGTGTGGTGCACAACTGATAATACAAGGGAATTTCTCAAGTCCAGGAAATTAATAGAAATAAAAGAAGTGGGTTTTACGTCCTGCTCCCATCTGTGCCTGCAAGGCCGTATAATGCTATACAACTACTGGGGGGTTAATTATTTTTTCATGGGGAAAGCAATCACACTCTGACAGCTCTTACTTCCACCATGCCATGCTGCCCCCAGGCACTGAATAAATTATAATATGAAAAGGGGAAAAAAAAAAAAAATAGGAGCTTTTTAAGAAGCTCTACTGAAGGAACTTTTCAAAGCCACACTACTTGGAAGCTAAACTACACACACACACATTCATCTATGTATTTTTATCATTAGAGTATCATCTATCTGAACAGAAACAGAACAACCTGAAAATCTTTTAAGGTTGGATGAGAATGTTCTGTACTTTAAATCTATTAGCAATTACGACTTTTCAAACCTTACCCACATCAAAAACAATGCAATCATGTAACAGCGCTGGCTTAGAATACTTGTGTTGGATTACGCTTTCACAGCTTTAAAAACATACCAGATGTCATTAGTTTTGGTTGAACTACTACTTTTTAAAAAGACCCCAATTTTTATACTATTTTAAATAAAATTTATACTTAATTTACTTTTTTCAGTACATTAAAAACACTTTATTAGAAACATTCAGGTATTTTGGGTAACAAAGTTTTTAACTCTGGGAAGCACCAAAAAGGATCCCCTATTTTCTTTCATTCTGTGATTTTCAGTATGTGCTAAGAGGACATGGCCCATTTCAGCAGCTCTTTGAGAACAGTCATTCTAATTCCCATATAACTTTCCAAATCGTACTTGCAAATCAGGAGATTAATATCCCAAAATATTCCTCCTGCACTTCCCCTCAGGTGCCTCTTCCAGGACACAGATGGTGTGCCCTGCTCAGGCGTTGGCATCTCCACCGTTACCCTCTGATCTGTTTTGGGGTTTGGAGATCGCGCCAACACAAACAACTGACTCCAAAGTTTGGTTTCTGTTACCCCAAAAGTGACCAGTTCTCTCCACAGAACTCAACAGGGAGTTTCTGATGACTGCTTGAAGTCCAGACACCTACACAGCACATGCCTCAAATCAAGGGGAATGAATCCTAACCCAAGTGACGTCCAGGAACCATCCCCCTTGCTGTTTTCTTTATTGTAAGTATTTAAACATGTGCATTTCTCTGCCAAGGAGAACGTCATCTTAAAGACTAAAGTGCTTAATGAGCATTGCTCTATTTATTTTTTTTTCTTTGACAGCAATATAAATATATGAGGGAAGAAAAGATGTTATTAGCTACACCAAATTAACTATTGCTGTTTTGAAATCTCAACAGAGGATTTTTTTTCTAAAAGATATGACAAAAATATCATATTTAGGTTGTGGATTTAATTCAAGAGAACACAAAATTTGCTCTTTGCGTCACATTTACGCCACATCTTCCTCTTTAAGTTTTTCAGTGCTCAGCCTGTAAAAACGTGACTGCCTGGAGCCTGTTGGCTCCCATGCCACCTAACTCCAGCCTGGCAGTAATGAGTAAGCCATGGTCAAAACCACTGACTTCATCACCACTGACAGTCAGCAGATGGGAGCAATTCTCTCACCCCACTGAGAATATAAGGTTAGGGCTGAATATTCTTCCCTTTTTTTCTTTTATCCCCTCCCCTAAAAACCCCAAGGTTGGTTGTACCATCTCCTGATAGGTTCAGTGATGGCTATAAATTGAATCCCACCAAGCAGCTTTGCCTCTCTCCTTTATGCAAACACATATTTATCTTACTCCTTTCTCTAGTTTTATTTTTTTTTCCTACCACCTCACTTCCTTCCCAGCCCCGTGTTTATTCCTGCTGGTTTATAATGTACCTTTTCCAGCTCTCTTGTGTGTCTTTAAGGAAAAAAGCCTCCTTGCACATTACGTATGTGATTCCATAAATATTACACAGTGACAAAAAGATATGGGTTGGTTTTTCTTTTTCACTCTGTATTTTCCTTCTGCCCAAAGCCAAGTTGGATGTCTAGAGCAGATCAGTTCGGGCTTGGTCACCAACGAAGACAGCTGATGGACAGACAGTGGATTTTTGTTTGAACTAACACATCAATCTTCAAGAATAAGGTAGCCCCCGAGGCAGGTTTGAAGGTCAAGGTGGGTTTGTGAGTTTGCAATGCTGGAGGGAGATGGCTCAAAGCCTTCTCGTGGTGGAAGAACTCTCTGTTCTGTGTTATAAGGTAGCACAAACACTTCAAGCGAGCTTTCCCAGGAAGGCAACAATTTCTTTTAACACCTGTGGAACAGCAGATTTTCCATTATCAAAATTCAAAAGCACATTGAGCTGTAGAATTTTATAACTGCAGGAGTACTCGGTGTCAATTGTCAGGGTGTACTCAAGTACTGCCTATGCCCTGACGTGCCCAAATAATAGAAATGCTTCACTTATTTTAACCACAGAACAGTATATAACATTTTGGATTCACAGGGATTCATTTGGAGAAGGGGAGGAGGCAATTTTGGGATGCTCCAACTTTTCCATAATTATAACTGCAGTGCAGAAAGAAGCTCAGATCTCAGTACTTTTATATCATTTTGAACCCCCCTGTGCAGAAGTCTATGTATGTATTAAGATCTGGGATTTGGATTTTTGGAAATAGATTGCCAAAATCTACAGGATGTACCTGGAGAATCCTAGCTCAGCTTCCAGCATCCATTGCCCAAGCAGACGGGCAACACTCCTCTCTTCTCTTTCAAGTCCTAGAGGGTCATCTCCTAAGTGAAACTTCTACTCATGATATTGAAGAAGGGAGTGGACCACCAAATAGGGTTATTGTCCATAAGAATCCTCTGGGAAAAATGTATACAGAGCTAATTTATTTCCTTCCTTCTCTTATTTTAAAGAGGGTAGCTTGCTTAAAATAAGTATTATTGGAGCAGCCCTACTAACTGGGTTAGATACTTAATCACAACAGGTCCATCAAATAAAGATACTCTAAATTCACATACCAAAAGTCTTCCAGCTACTCAATCAACAAGGTATTCTAACTGGAGATGTCTCAATAGCATGAGCGGTTTTGTTCCTTGCCCATTTAAATTTCCTGATTTCAATTTGACATCTTTTCCTCCCTGCTATCAACACTGTGGCAGCATGAAGACCCAGATCCAAACGTGTCTCTGCAGCAGCAAAATTTTGCTACATCCAAAACAAATTTCCCTGAGACATGAGAACTACCTGTGGCAAGTAATATTGTGATCTCTGCTAAATAACAACTTTCTGAACAGCCACCCTGCAGGAATAGCAATACACTTCCTCCCCCATTATTAAAAATTAATTTAGTCCCTTCACAGGAAAAAAAAAACAAACCAACACAAACCAGGTTGAAAGGTACAGCCCAACAGCAACAGAAAATCTCTAAAGCTTTTTTCCGAGGAATTGCCAGGAATTAAGGAGATATTTTCTTCCTCCTTCCCAACTGCTGCCCCTCCAGCATGGGCAGAGACAGTCTACCAAATCCTTTCCACTTCTCCAGCAGCTGGACACAGCCTTGATCAAAGTTACATTTCTCAGCACAATCCAGCGAGTTTCTCCAGCCAAAACCCAGACAACAAAATCCTCAGCTTTAAGCCTCAACAACAGCTTTGACAAACAGAGCAGCACAGCGCAATTCCAAAATACGAATCCAATGGCTCTACCCACGATGAGTTCATTACAACAAAACATAAAATGAATATAAACAGAAAATACAACACACCAGCTTTTAGAAAAAATTCCATCAAATCTGAGAGTTAGTTAACTCTCAATTATAACGTGGATCACATTCATAATTTCAACTACTATTTACTGTAAAATGAAGGAAAACTTGTAAATTTAAGAAGCTGAAAGCAGCAAGTCCTCAATTTTACAGAATCACACTCAAAATCATTATTGAAATTACAATCACAACATACCATAAAATTCAAGCAAAGCAAAAAACATTGAGGTGGCCCTTTTCAAAAGACTCAAGAGCCTCCAAGCCCACAGCTCGAGAAACAGAGAACGCCTGTTACTTTTCTGCAGCTTAACTAAACTGGTTTTAAAATGATTTTGAATTAAACAGATGCTAAGTACATTTCCACAAGACATGTCAAATTAAAGAGTTATTTACTTGAAATTTAAGCTGAGGAAAAAACATTTTTAAGTTGAACTGAGAGATGCTGGTCTCAAAATGCACCAGTTCAGCTCCATTTGGGGGTCACCTTTCAGAAATGAGCAACTCTGCAAAGCCACACACCTTCCCCAGCAAAAGAGCTACAGGTAATTATTACCTTTGAACACTGAAAGGCCAGAGAAGCCACGTAAAGAAAATAGTAATATAGCACAAAATTAACCTCTCTAGCACATCCATGATTTTATTCATCCAGTAATTAAACAGTAGGGTTTATCTCATTCACTGAAGGTATTTTGGAGGTCTTCTTGAATTCTTTATGCGCAACGTCCTCATAATTAGAAAATGTCACTTATATTTTTCATTTCTTTTATGCAAATTAAATTCTTCAGAGCCTGAGTGAGACTGTGGCTTGAGGCTGGGCCCCTTCTGAGCAGGCAGATGGGGGCAGTGAATAAGCTGGAATGAAGTGCAGGGGAAGAAGTCCCATAGTCGAGCTTTTGGGTTTTGTTTTCTGTTCAACAGAATATGAGGCAGCACCCACTAATCATCATAATTCCCTTGTAACGTGCTGTCTGTTGCACACAATCCCACGAGGTGTCATTGCCAGTCCTGGCTGGCATTTAATACCTGGGTAAGTATCCCTTCTTTCCCTCAAAGCAATTTAATTATATTTTGTCCAGATACAAACCCAGAAAGATTGTACTTCGGGAAAAAAAAAACAACAAACAAACCCAGCAAATCTTTCTGTAGTGCTCTCCAGGCCTCACAATGTGTTATTACAGAAGAAACATTTTCAATTTAAGCAGGGTTCGGGCAGAATATCCCTAAAACAGTGATGAAATGGCACATTAGCTATTTTGCTTGTTAGAAGGGTGAGCTTTTTTTAATCTTATCTTCAATTAGGAGAAAAATCAAAGACGGCATCCTTGTAAGCATTCAGAGCCCGTGCAGCACACGAGTGAAGCCTTAGGAAGCAGTAGCAGATGGACCACATTATGGACGTACCCAGGCAGCTCAGGGAAGCGTAAGAAGAATTCCTGGGCAGTGGAGACCATCGAAAAAGTCAGTTCTCTTGTGTAAACAACATTTTCCCCAACAGCTGTATTCCCCTTCCTGTTTATTCTCCTCTCCTGCAGAATTCTCTCGGTCCGGCTACATCTGTATTTCATTTATTTTTTAAAAAATATTTCTTTAGCTATCTTCCTAGCCTTTTCAGATTATTAAGGCTGAGGGAATTTTCCAAATCTCATTTCTTCTTTCACAACCTACCCTTGTTTACATTTTTACACTTCATTTGGGTTCTGAATTCACGTAATGATCCACATGGGTTAGGGGCTTTGCCCACACAGACTGGTTTGCAGGGTTACAGTATTCGTGTAAGCAATGGAAATTGCCGAGGAAATCACCTTTTATTCCTGATTTTAAGACCAAACCAGAGCAGAATAACTAAGTGAAAACAGGATTCAGTTGTTCCTTTCTCTTTTTCTTTTTTTCACTTCATTATTACACTTAATGCTTACACATTTTACAATTATTAGACATGAGAAAGTCTCAGAGCAGGCTTTTTTTGTCACATCATGCTTCAGAATGCCTTTTTATATATGGGGGCTAATAATAATTATCACATTAACGTTGGACTTAACATTACCACTGATTTAAATAATTGATTTTTTTATACTCCTTGTATTTTGTTAAAACATTATAAGTTCTATGGGAACAGCATTTTTTAGGACGTGTCTGCCTGCCTTTTCTTGAAATAAATACAAGTCTGAAAATACAGAATTAAACCAAGCCTATATTTTTTTATTTCAGCCGGGTTATATGAAACAAGGTTGTTAAAAAAAATAAAAATATATATTGTCTGTCGTCCAGCACTTCCATTTTATTCTATTTTACAGCCATCTTGCCGAGTCTCACCTCAGACTCTTCTTAAAAATAAGGGAACAGATGATGAACTGCCTTTCAAGGGCAAGCATCAATCTCTGGAAGCAACTCTATTCTCCAAGCAATACCTCTTAAGATGATGTCATCTGTTCCAAGAAGCCTGTTTCTATTTTTAAGCCACACACTCTTCTTATGCTTTTAAAAGGGCATCGCCACCACACGTTGTTACTCTGCTTTTAACCCAACGACAAGCATGGGTGATATTTAATATACACGAAATGGCTTCAGAAAATCACTGATTTTAGCTTATCGTCTACCCTGAACCTTACAAATGGTACTCGAAACGGGAATTTAAAGTTATAAGGCTATAAAATGCTGTGAAGAACATTTCAGCTTAAGGTCATGGTTGCCAAAAAGGTGCATCTTTCACAACTGCCTTAAAATGCTTGAACACTCTGTATGTAAAGTATCTCGGAACATTTCGGTTTCTCCACTTAACGGCACTGAATTTGACATTGAAGAACCTGGAAAAAATATTAGGGCAGAACCCGCCCAGAGAAAGCACACTCAGCACTGAAGCTCCATCTGCTTTTACGAGGAGAGACAATAATGACAAAGGAAAAAAACACAATTTTGTATAAAGAGCACTTTTTTTTTGTGGGTTTGTTTTTGTTGTTGTTTTTTTTTCACTACCATAACTTATAGGTAAATAATGAAATATACCATTTCCAGCACCATATGCTTTCATATTAAAAACCCACCTTCTTAGTGCTATTCCCCTACCAGAAGGAAACCAAACACTCTCGTGGTGGCACAGGCATGTCACAAGAAGTGATGTACCTGTAGGTGTTGCTTGTCATCCTACTGTAAGAGCCTGCTGCTACCTCTGCAGCTCTGCCATCACATCGTTACCCTGAGATGTGGATCTCCAAGAACAGCGTGACACCATCAGACGAATTTTAGAGGATGCAGCTATACCACAGCTAGTACTATTGGATGTTCTGTAACCTCACCTATTCATCTCACAAGCAGCAGCAATCCAAATCAGCAAAAGGATTGGGGTTTCTTTTCGGGGGAGGGAGATGGTTGAGGAGGGCCTGCTTTATTTTTATGAAAAATTTAGATCCAAGAGTGATAAAGATCAGGACAAGACATAACGGGCACAAACTGGAACATAAGAAGTTCCATCTCAACATGAGGAATAACATCTTTCCTGTGAGGGTGTCAAAGCCCTGGCAGAGGCTGCCCAGAGAGGTGGTGGGGTCTCCATCTCTGGAGACATTCAAACCCCACCTGGACACGTTCCTGTGGGACCTTCTCTGGGTGACCCTGCTCTGGCAGGTCACTGGACTAGGTGATCTCCAGAGGTCCCTTCCAAACCCCACCATTCTGTGATTCTGGGAAAGATGGACCATCAAAGTGCTAGACAGTGATAGATTCTACCACCTCCCATTCCAAACAGGTATAAAAGCCAGCATTGTATTTCACATTATAGTGCTACAATTCCTCATATCTCATGTGTGGTCTCCTAAAACTACTTAGATCTTCCTGACGTTTCCAGAGTACAACAATCTCCAACTGCTGTCTCTCATGCAAAGGCCTACATTTTGGTCACCTAAAGGCAAACGTGCTTTAAATTTTCCAGATCACAGAATCAGAGAATGGTTCACGTTGGAAGGAACCTTAAAGATCAACGAGTTCCAACCGCCCTGCCATGAGCACGGACATGAAGTTAAACCTGGAATACTTCCACTCAATGTGGAAATATCACCTAAAAAGAAACAGAGACAATTGAAGTCTACAACTTGGCTTTTTCTTTTCCAAATTTTTAAAAAGTCAAGTTGGTAAACAGTAACTACTGTAGCCAGCTGTAAACATCACTGACTGACACTGTTATTTGTAACCAGTGTAGCCAAGAGTCTATGGATTTCACCGCTTGGACTGTGACAGCCAAAGACATTTTTCTATGAGCTGCTGCTGTACTTTGCCGCCGGGAAAACCAAAGGACTTTCCAGCTCAGTATCACCTGCAGATGTAATTATCATTAACACGTTTCCTTTTGGTTGACTTCTTAATAACTGAACTAGTACAGCACCAATGTCCACAAAAATAAGGACTGTCACCTTCAACTGAATTATGTTTATTAGATATAGAAAAACACTTGGAAAATATAGTCCAAATGCACAATTTTGTCCTGGCAGAAAGAGGGTTTAATTGCTCTTTAAGGTATTTTCCATCTTTATATTCTATGATCCTCTGAAACTTTGTTCAGTGTCCCTCTGCCAATATTCTCAAATCCCAACTCCTGAGAGTTCTTATTTTTGTAGCAAAGTCAAATTCATTTTTCCAGGAATCGCTCATAAGGCATTGTAACAATCCATATTTGCAATTTTTTCCTACTAATTTAGTAATTTGATTAAAAAGAACAACAACAAAGAAATCTGTAAAGTTATTTATAAACCTGGGTTGTTTACTTTCTCCTTGGTTTGTTAGCCTCTAAACACATACAGATTTCATTTTCTTTTTTTTTATTTCTCCTTTTTACCAGAAACTGAAATTAAGTTTACAAGGATGGCAACTGCCGAGTCAGTTCTTATTTCAAAGTTCAGCATGTAGGTCCCAAACCTCCTCTGAAAGTCTTATCCAGACTTGCTGAGATCTTTAAAATACATACACTTCAGCATTTCCCTTCTGACCTTCTAATCAATGGATTTATTGAGATCTTCCTTATTCCCCAGCTGTCCACTTCTATTTCTTACCAGAAAACTTCCCCAGACCAGCCACTCCTTACCTTCGAATAAAACCAGACACAACAGTTTAAGCTATTGTTATACCATTACCAGTTGTTCTCCTTGAACTTGCCTTTTTCTCCCTGCTTTTCCTTTTCTCTTGCCACACTTATCTTAAAATGCCATTTACTTTTGTTTCAAGTATATGGAGTGGTACAACTAGGAAGAACTTGAGATAAACTGTGCCTAAGGAACTCCACCAAAGCTTGCAAGCTTCTCAACAGCTGATGCAGAGTAACAGTTAGGCATGAAGAGTTCTACAATCATCTAGGATCTTCTGGGGAATATTCCAATAATTCTATTGCCTGGTAGCATCCGTTCCACTTCTTCAGCACCACTGAAGTAGTTCAGGGTAGTGCACTGTAGGGTAGGGCCCTTCTAATCTTCCAGATCAAGGAGCTACTTGTTCCCCCCAGGCAGATCCCTTGCAAATATATTGATCAAAACCCAACTGTTTTTTTTTTTCCCCAGAGAGTGCCCCATCTAATCCATGCTGTTTCAGATATTTATCACAGAATGGTTCAAGTTGGAAGGGACCTTAAAGATCATTGAGTTCCAACCCCTCTGCCCTGGGCAGGGACACCTCCCACTAGAGTAGGTTGCTCCAAGCCCCATCCCAGTGTCATAGTGACGGACACAGGACTCATACTGTATTCCAAGCAGATTAATCTCAGAGTATTTACAAAGCCTTGATGCAACCAGCACAGGCATCACTTACTCCAAGCTGACACAGCTCAAACCTATTCTTTCTCCCATCTGAGCTTGGTTTGGATCACGCAGCAGCAGAGCTTCCAGGGAAGCAGCCTGGCAAAGCAGAGAGGATGGGACAAAAGGGAAAACCAGAGCCCAACCCTCCACCTTCCCAGTTCCCAGCACCCTGCTGTGGTGAAGCTCCTCTCAGGGATCCCAGTATGGCCACTGGGGTTTTACAAAGCTACTCTTCAAGCCTCAGAATAAAGGGGAAGCAGAGGAGTAGAATAATGATGGAAGTGAAAAACAAATACAGAAAGGATTTATCTGCTGTATTAATGTAGCATGATATATATCCTGCCATGTCACAGACAATTTTTCTTATAGTTAGCCTAAAGGTCAGCATGATAATGTTTTCAGCTCTCACTTTTTACTTGTTCTGGGTGGCACTGGTATGGAGAAGAGAAAGCTAGAGGGAGACCTAAGAGCCCCCTCTGGTCCCTAAAGGGGCTCCAGGAGAGATGGGGAGGTACTCTTGATCACAGAGTAGAGCAACAGGATGAGTGGTAATGGTTTTTAACTGAAAGAGAGGAGATTGAGATGAGATCTTGCTGTGAGGGTGGTGAGACCCTGGCCCAGGTTGCCCAGAGAAGCTGTGGCTGCCCCATCCCTGGAGGGGTTCAAGGCCAGGCTGGATGGGGCTTGGAGCAACCTGGTGTGGTGGGAGGTGTCCCTGCCCAGGGCAGGGGTGGCACTGGATGGGCTTTAAGGTCCTTTCCCACCCAAACCATTCTGTGATTCTAGCATCTAGGTTTGATGAGAAAGTCCATATTGCACTGTAGAAGCATTTGAGACAACCATTTGAGACAGCAGGGGTCTCTTCTGCCTTCCTGCAGGCTGCCCATGGGAGGGTGTTGCCTGGTGGCACAGCCTAAACATCAGCAACTTCCTTCTCAGGAAACGGCATGGAAAAGCTTAACTTTTTCAGATCTGGAGGAAGGACACGTGGAGACTGTTTGCACTTGGGCAATCTGGTCTCTTTTTACAACATCACAGCAGAGCTGACGCTACAGTCACCACACAGATAAAACAGTCTGGATTTAAGAACCTTAAAACCTGATCAGTGGGGCAGAATTTGGTAAAGGGGTACTTTCAAAACTTTCAAACTCTTTTAAATACCACAGCATTGCTGTGATAGAAGAAAGGTGCTGTTTAGATTCCCTCAAGCAACACTTCAGACCATGTACATAGGGTGGTAGACCCCTGCATCTAGAACAGCACTGGAGCAGTCATGAAACCCCTTCATAGGAAAAAAAAAATTTAAAAAAAAAAATAGAATGAAGGNTCTTTCAAGTGCCCTGAGAGGATCAGCTTCATTAATGACTTGCTGGTCTATCACCAGACAACGCAGTTCCAGATCAAACACTTCTTTCTGGTGACGGTGTATTTTAGAACCAGAAGCCTTACATCAGTAATTATGATGTATTTCTCAACAGCAAACTAACATGACTTCTAAAAATTGTTGTTACAGATTCAAAATCAGCTCTTAACAACCCAGCATTGCACTGCCACACTATGGCACAATTAAGATCTGCAAGCAAGAATAGGACAATAAGACAATAAAACTAACTCCTCTGCTTTAATTATTTAGGACTACATTATCTGCTATTAGTTTTGTTTGCCTATCCCATTTGTAAAGCACTAAAACCAAACTGTTGTGTCTTCTTCAGTAACAGCCGCCTAGGTACATTATGCTTGTGGATTTTATGTTTGTAATGAGTTCTTTCGTTTGTTTTTCCAAAAAGAAAATTAAAAAAAAAAAGGAAAAAAAGAAAAAAAGAAGTAGCTTACTTTCTACAAATGTTAAAATCTTCAAAGACTAGTTTGATCTGCCTGTTGCACAGATGGGGTACACGGGGAAGTGGACACCAAGAGCATTTCTTTACTTTGTTGGCTACAAAATATAGAGCTTTTTGTTCTCTCCATCACAATGTGATCTGAAAGGTTTTCAGCAGACAGCCAGAGGGGAAAAAAGTTCAAAAGACCTTCTAGAAGTTTGTTTTGTTTAGGCTTTTTTTTTTTTTAAACTATTTGAGGTAACATTAAATAACCTACATTAATTATTTTCTGATCAAAAAATACTTAAAGATACTTAGCATTTCCACAATTTTACTAGTAAGTTTTGAGATAGCTTTCTAAATAAGAAAAACAAACCCACAAAACTTTTTTCTGTTGACCTTGAAGCACAGTGACCCAGGATGGTTGCAATTTCACATCTACCTGANTTCATAGGAAAAAAAACATTAAAAAAAAAAAATAGAATGAAGGTACACAGCATTTCTAGAGCTCTGCAGGGAAAAGTAAATACTTCACCTGTTTCCTTGGTTTGACTCAAGTAGCTACAATCACATGGGTATCTTCAAATAACACTATAAAAAGGCTGTTCAGCAGTGCTCTGGGACACAGAAAATGGTCCTATTGCTGGGTCTCGCATATTTAAACGGATGCCTTGAGAACAGCATTAAGAAATTCAAGTACCTCATTGTTTTAAAAGAGAGCTACAAAACCACCAATGTTTTAACTCAGATTTTATCAGCTCTGAAAATACTGACTGAACTATTGATCTTTCAGCCTGAGCTATTCTGAGGGAAGGTATGAAAACCCCATCTGGATTGATTTAGCTTTAGTCTCCAGAAACTAATACCGTATCTGAATACATAATGATACACTTAGGATTGCTACATACTTGAAAAACAGTCCCATAACCGAGTGATATAAATACTGTTAATGCATTAAAGATCACAAGACGAGAACTGTTTACTTAAAATAAAATAAAATAAAATAAAATAAAATAAAATAAAATAAAATAAAATAAAATAAAATAAAATAAAANCACTAAAACCAAACTGTTGTGTCTTCTTCAGTAACAGCCGCCTAGGTACATTATGCTTGTGGATTTTATGTTTGTAATGAGTTCTTTCGTTTGTTTTTCCAAAAAGAAAATTAAAAAAAAAAAGGAAAAAAAGAAAAAAAGAAGTAGCTTACTTTCTACAAATGTTAAAATCTTCAAAGACTAGTTTGATCTGCCTGTTGCACAGATGGGGTACACGGGGAAGTGGACACCAAGAGCATTTCTTTACTTTGTTGGCTACAAAATATAGAGCTTTTTGTTCTCTCCATCACAATGTGATCTGAAAGGTTTTCAGCAGACAGCCAGAGGGGAAAAAAGTTCAAAAGACCTTCTAGAAGTTTGTTTTGTTTAGGCTTTTTTTTTTTTTAAACTATTTGAGGTAACATTAAATAACCTACATTAATTATTTTCTGATCAAAAAATACTTAAAGATACTTAGCATTTCCACAATTTTACTAGTAAGTTTTGAGATAGCTTTCTAAATAAGAAAAACAAACCCACAAAACTTTTTTCTGTTGACCTTGAAGCACAGTGACCCAGGATGGTTGCAATTTCACATCTACCTGAACTACAACAGCTCCCTGTAGAAAGCATACATTACTTTAATTACTTTGCTATTTATATAATTTATATCTTCCATCGCATTTGTTTTGCAAGAAAGCTATAAATCGATTTTGTATCACCCTTACCAGCACTGCTTTACTCACTCTGACATTCCATTTTTTAAGTGTTTTCCTAATAAATCAAACTTTATACTTAAGCAATTGGCCGAGGTCAAGACCATACCAATTATTTTACCTGCAAGAACTTGCCATTATAAACATTTCCCACAAGGCATAATAACACACATGTCTAGTGCCACAAGACTTACAGGAATATCCTATACTGAGGCATTAAATAAAGATTAGAATGATTAGCTGGAGTTTCATTTCTTCTACCCCTTCGTTAATTGCTATTATCACTGCTTCAGTTTATAAAAAATGGCAAAACCAAGACGCACGCCAGGCCTTTCCCGACAGGAAGGTTTATTCAAGCTTTCAAAATCCTGAATTAAGAATCTTTCATCTCTAAGCACTTTCAGGCACAGCCTGCTTAAGCTCTTGATGGACAGGGATTCTCTTTTGTACGTTACCTGCCTCTAAGCCACATGCACATGTACACGTACGATTTTAATATCATTTCTGTTATTAGGCCTCTGCTTTCAGTTATCACACAATTTCTGTCAGTTTTTTTACTGCCATTAGCCAAAGAACAAGCCACCACGTCTAACACCTCCTAATAGTCAAGGTTTATAAACAGGAAACTGAACAATACAGTCTTTTAACAACATCAGCTCTGGAAACTCACTAGCAAACATGAAGTTTCCATCAGCATTCCTGAACTGACTCGGACAGAACTGGTCCAAGGAATTCTACACGTGCACTTGGTGGTAAATCTGCAGGCTACCACCTTGGACTTGGGATTTTTGGAAGCCCTTTGGGAGAGGAGGAGTACAGCAAACGCCAGTAATGCTGAATGAAGACAATTTATGAAGAGTTCATACTCAGCAGCTTTGGCATTTAGCAATTACCCAAGAGTCACGCTGAATGGCGCAAGAAACTTAAATTCCAAAATTTGCAACCCCTCCACAAAATCCAACAACAGCCAGTTTTCAAAGTGTCAGTCTTGAACTGCACCTAAAAATTTAGCAGCAGATACTACAGCATTTTTGTTATTCTGTGCTTATTAGTTGTGAAAAACAATCTTCCCTTCCCTGGCTGACAGGAGATGTATGTTTTTCCATTAGTCGTTCAGGCATCACAGTTAAGTATTTAAAATTAGATAACCCTCTTTAAAAATATGTATTATTGAAATTAGGCTGAACTTCAATAGACTACTGTAAAATGCTATTTCCTACTATAATATCCTTCCTTACAGCCCACTCTGAGAAGGATACTGTATTCTGCATCAGATTAATTGGAGTTCTGTTGCACGGAAAAGATTAGTTACAAGACATGGCATCTTTAGTGATCCTCCGAAAAATCAAACCCACACTTCCTTGTCATTCATCAGGCATCCCCTTCTAGAAAACTACAGGAAACTCCGTACCTTCCGGAACTTTTCCATCTGCTTATAGAGATCTGGATCCAGCTCCTGAGACACATCTTTCATCCAGAGCAGAGCTCCTCTGTATTCAGTCCGATACTGCTCCATTCGGTTTACCGTCAGCCACGTGTCTGAGATGGCCCGATATCTGAACGTCTCCACTTCTTGATATAATCTGCTCAAAGGAGCACGCAGTGCTAACCTGGGGGAAAACAGGAAGGAAAGAAAGGAAGGAAGGAAGGAAGGAAAGGAACACGTTAAAAGAAGCTGTTCCTCAAAAGGCAGACAGATTAATACAACTGCTGACAATTTACCAGCCATCAAAAACCCCACATATAGCCAAAAGAGTTCAGTTAAGTGCTAGTGTATATTTAGATGGTTTTATAGCTTGGTTGGGGGTACATGGGGTAATTTTTCACAAATATTGTGTTTGCAACCTTCCTATTCAAGCAGTGACCTCTTGCTTACCCATGGGAGTGGAAAAGGAACTTTTTTGAACGCACAGATATATTTGAGTTAGCCAGATTGCTTGCCTGCATGCTATTAAAGTACCTCTTTGTAAGTTGTATTTAACAACTCTAAAAAGGTACCTGGGGTAATTTATTACCAGATATATACCACGGATGTATTGGGATTGTCATGTTAAGCCTCAGAAAAAGCACTTCTGTTAGACTTTTAATCTTGAAATGTACATGTAAATAAAGAAGTCAGCTGTCAAGTAGGAAATTATCTGATTTTTTTCCCTCCTCCTTTTTAAGGAATCCAAACAATTCCTTTGAAAGACATTTAACTTTTAGGAGGATTTAGGCATTTTCTTAAATGTTTCTTCCAGCAAGCACGCTCTGGAAAGGCAGTAGGGGACACTGTCGTCTTCCCTACGCCATCACTTTGGCTCCTAATGGGATCTCAGAACCAGACAGGATTACTCCAGCATTTGCTTTGCTTCCTCCTGCTGCTTCTGCTTTCTTCCCCGTTGCCAGCAGCCACCTCCTTGGAATGGGTTCAATCAGTCCCACACCAGTGTAGAGCTGGTTTAATGTGCTACTTGGGGACTTCCTAGGCAGAGGATGTCTAATTTCAGTTCCAGTAATCAGCAGATTGTCTCCTTGATCTCCAGCTACGAAGCCAGCTCTTGGCATGCAACATAAATAAAAGCAGTCTCAACTTCAACACGAGCTTGAAGATGGCTCAAGAGAAGAGAGACAAGCAACTGGCTTTATTTCTATATGTATTTATTTAAAAAGATGGCTTAAAAATGCATTGAGTAAGAGATATTATAAAACATGAACTTCTTATTGCATCTTTTTTTCCCCTCTCCACATTTTCTCCTCATTCTATGAACACTTACACTGTCATTCAAAGGAAAACGACTTTATGTGAATGTCGTACAGTGGAATTTCTGTAAACAGTTAAGTTTTATAAAGCAGCAAATCATCAGGGCTTTTGCTCAAAAGTGCCTTACATGTGTTCTAAAGATCCCACTCACGGCTGTTACTGGATGTGCTAATGACGAAACTCTAGCCCAAGAAAAACACATGAAATTCTCAGTGCTCTGTACGTGATGTTTTATTTTGAGCCAAACAGCTGCACTGCTAAGCTAAAGCTGGAAAGTATCACGGTAATTAGAAGCCAAAAAAAATCCTGTAGAATATAATGGAACAGAATCTTCCCTTGCAAATGATGGTGAACTTCAAGCTTTCATAGTCCTAATACTGTTCAGCTTGGTGGGGATCTAGGATCTTCCCCTGCGGGACTTCATGGTGTAAGGTAAAAGCAGAAAATAGCATCCGAACTCCTTTCTTCTCTGTCTACTTGAGGTATGAGATTCCATGACCCAGAAAAAGGCATTCCCTTATCCACTTCCCCACCCTGCCAGGACCCAGCCACCTCCACAATGAGCCGGATGAAGCATTTCTCTGCAGAGTGAGAAGTGCCACCAAGCAGAAGGACCTGACATCAGCTCCTTTCCAACTCCACTGCTAGAGAGGCCACACATATGCACCTGTACAGCTTTAGAACTGCTGAGCTGAACAGGCATGGGTAGGGCATCTGAGATACACAGATACAGAATGTCCACAAGACAAAAAAAAACAACACAAAACCAGGCAAAACTAGATAGAATAAGCCAGAAATATTGCCAAGACTACAGGAGGTTTGGTCAATTATACCTTTTGTATCATTTGGTTCCTAATGCATTTCAGATGACAAGAGGAATTATGCCAACAGTGAACCAACTGCCACTTTCCCACGTATTTTGTAGATCAGACAGTGATTTTGACACATGTACCTTTGCTGAGATGAAAAGCAGAGGGCCTTTCCTGTAGCTTGCATCATTTTTCCTGCTCTTGTTTTATCCTGAGAACCTTGCGACCGAAGAAATTTCCCCAATTCATTTTCTTCCTGAGACAGAACTAACAAAAAAATAAATGAGTGGTCAAACACGTTATTGAATGGGTTCCTAAACAGCTTTAAAACCGGCTTAACATCAAATGGGTTTAGTCTCTTGAAATCCAAGCAGCACAGTAAAATTAAACAATTTAATTAAATTCCTGCATTTATTTAGCAGATATGTTTCACTTGAGACATTTGTTGATAGGTTTGCTGTAGTTAAGAGGAGTCATAAAATTCCATCAGTGCTTTAGCTGTTTGCAAGGAATCTTTAGTTTTGACTGGGATAAAACTAGGAGCTCCCCATTTTCACTTCGACTTTTTCTCTTGTTGGATGCTTCCATGATGCAGGCCTCCTTATCTTTTTATTGACCGTATTTGATCATACTTACAACAAATCCTTTTCTGATACAGTTCAATTGCTTTCAGCAACTCCATACATGTTCTCTGAATAGAATGGAACAGCTGAAATCGAAACAAAGTATACAAAATAAATTGCAAGAGTAAGCAAGACAATTAAAGTACAAGAAAGCTTAATTTTTTGTAGAAACTATTAGGGTTCAGTATTGTCTTCTTGAACAATGAGTAATCATTCCAGCTTGAAAGCAATTTTTCCTTATCAATTGTGCTTTATTTTCAGTTAAGTCATTCATTGAAACTACAGACAGACCAACCAGAACTTACTAAAGGAAAATAAAGCCAAAAATAATTCTGGAACCAGATCTATAGTAAACACCTGGGAGTTAACCAAACTACCCATGTTGGGTTTGGTTTCTTTATTGCTATCTGTGGGCACATATGAAGATGTATGTATCTTTGTTCCTAAAAAACTCACAGAAGATCAAGAAGTTATCAAAAATTGGAAAAGATACTGTAAGAAAATAATGACAAAAATGCATATACATATACCAAGTCTTGACATATTATAGGCTTGATGGAAATTAAAACATTTTAAAAAGTAACAAAGAATACAAATTACACAGACATTACAAACCTCTAGCTTTGCGTCCAGATCTGCATCTGAAGCCACAACGTGTTCATCTTCCTTTTTTCCTGTAACTTTTATGAGGGCTTGTTTTGTTTTCCAGTATTTCTGTTGCATTTTATTAACCACCGATCTTTCTTGGCTTTGAGCATACTGGTCATAAAATTCTCTTGGATAATTGCTAGAATATTAAAAAAAATTACAAAACTTAAAAAAAAAAAACCACTTAAAAATAGGTCTAACATGCTAGATTAGTATCACAGAATCACAGAATCNAAGAATATTGTACTTGCATGCAGACACATATATTCTAACTGACATTTCCTCATTTTGCATTAATAAGAAAGCAATTAAATTAGTACTATATTTTCCATTTGGAAAATAATACATAGCTTTCTATTTGAGTGGCTTTAGCACGTAGTACTGCCAAATAATCAGCTGCAAAGAATTCTTACCAATGCATTATGCAATGATTGGAACGGAATGCCCATGGAATTATTTTCATACAACTAATAGGAGAGTTTCAAGAGAGTTGCATAAACAGGTATCAATTTTCCTGCTATTTCAGCAGTTAGGATGTCACAAAGATCATTTTATGAATAGAATCTGACTACTTCTTGCCCTCCCTTTTTTTACAGTTGAATAATAAGGAACGAGATGAACACTCATCTCTTTTGAGGATGCTACGGGCAAGACAGAGAGCTCACATCTTCATGCAATGAGTGCATGACAACTGTGGGCACATAACAAGTCATCTTTTTTCCAGGGATTATTTTCTACTGACAGATGCTTCTGCATTCCTCTGGCAGACTTAATAAAAAGTGCAATCTAAAGACAAACTCCATATTCTACAATATTTAAACCACATGAAGACGGTTTAATAGAAAACAATAGCCTTACAATAAAATGTTGATCTCTTTCAGGAAGAGTTATTCCGTTATCAATTTCTGCAAAAGGATATGTCTTTTCCCCTATATCCATATACAGAAAGCTGCAGTGATTTTACAAATCTTTAGAAGTAAACTGTTGCTAAAGCTCACTATATTAAATACTCCAGGAATATTAAAGAGGTTGAGTTTTTTTTAAAAAAAAAACAACAAACAAACAAATAAAAGGGACATCTTCCATTGTGGGACACTCCTGAGATACTGCCCACTGGCTCAGTTGACACAACACACACAGCTCAGGGATGCAGCCCCAAGCGGTCCCCAGACACACCAAGGTTTAGTCAGTGAGTTCAGAGACAGCACCTCAATTACCAAAGGGATGGTAAGAAACTAAACTGGAAGTGAGCAAGGACAAAATTCAAAAAAGCACTTACACACAGCACCTCCTGGCTTCTTCCCCAAACTTTAAAAGCAAAAATATTCACCCATTTAATTCGACTCAAACGTCAGCTCCATAAATTTAATTTATGGATTTCATTAAAATGAAAATAAAAGCCTTTTTTTTGGTGCTACACCACAAAATCAACAACACAGGCAAAACATACCATGTTTCACATAGAATTCTGCACGAACAAACATTAGGCACTCTGACAACAGGACAGCCTCTCCAGTTAGGTAAAGCCTATATTAACTTGATATATGCTGCACCTTTAAAAGACAAAATCTACAACCTCTAATAAGTAACAAGAAGATCCTCCTGCATTATGAGAAAATATGTGAGTTTAAGAAAAAACAGCACTACTTCAAAAATAATAATAATTAACAAAAAAAAAAAATCAAACTGCTCACAAGGCAGTAGAAAGACCTCAGCTGTCTGGCTGGTTGTGTGCTTTAACTCGTGCTACAGCTGTGCAAATAACTGGTATCTGAGTTCAGTGCTCAAGTGAAGAAAACACCACAGGTTCAGCTGATGTCAACCAGCCCTGATATCTACCTCACTTGAGGTCACTAGAAATTCTGGGCAGATGGTGGGAGGAATAATGAGTTATTAATAAGAAGTCATCAAAAATAAAAATGAAAAATAAATAAATATAATGCTGGGGTTGATACAGATTCCTGAAGAAGAGACTGATAAACTAACTAAAGGAATAGAGGAGTATAATTTTACCACTGCAGAAAAATTCAGCTTTTAGTGTAATTTGGAGATTTTACTGGCTCCTGTTTACACTTAAGATAACAACAGATTTATAATTGTGTTACCAAAATATCTGGTGGACAATTTTCACTGGTAGATGCTTGGCATTACCTTTTAAAATATATTTCGTGGCAAGCAATCACGGACATAGAATCACAGAATTGTCATGGTTGGAAAGGACCTCTGAGATCACTGAGTCCAACCACACACAGAACCACAACCTCAGCCACTAGAGCGTGCCCTCCAGTGCCACATCTACATGTTTCTCAAATACCTCCAAGGATGGTGACTCCACCACCTCCCTGGGCAGGCCCTTCCAGTGCCTGATCACTCTTTCTGTAAAGTAGTTCTTTCTAATATCCAGACTAAACCTCCCCTGCTGCAACTTCAGACCATTTCCGCTGGAACATATTTAGGTTTTGGTAAGCAATCAGAAAACACAACTAAAAGAAGGATGTATGTTATCCTGACGTTGACAACCACAGATAAACCTCTTGGAACATGACAACTCATACACTTCTTTCCATTAAGCAGGAAATTGATAACATCTGCTATTTTTCCCATCTAGTCAATTGCCTTGTTTTTCCATTCTTTGGCAGCTTTTCATTCTGTATTTTTATTCTTTTTAAACAGAATGTCTACCAATGACTTCATATAAATACTAGATGCCAGAACATAATGTGTAATAGGTTCAGGCAGTGACAAATCAATGTGCCAAACACCATTAGCTCTTTAGAAGAAGAAAAAAATATCAAGGTACTTACTACTTATGACCTTCCATGTTTCTTGTTTTCTTCAGACACTGAAATAAGAAACTATCAGTTAATACAAACATCTTTAAAACACAATTTTCAAGCTAGACACTAGAAAAACCTCTACCTTTTGACATCAAAAATGACTATTTTGTAGCATCTTGTTTCTACGTTACGACAGAAAACTTTTCAGTCTGCAGCCTTCTGTGTGTAACACAAAATTCTCACTTAAATAAATACATGACAAACACATTTAAGCGATATCAGTGATGCTGCCAATTATATGTTAGCAAGTTTTCCAGGCAAAAGCAAGTTTACACAGCAGAAATTGAGTGAGGCAATAAATTTTGGCGAGGCAAGCCACAATTGTCCATGCTAGGCATCTTCCTCAGTATTTTGGGTATTTTTTCCTCAAAGTTTTATCAACAGCACAGTTCAGCTACTTTTTTGCCCATGTCTCACCGATCTGTTGTTTATAAACATAAGCTACATCCCATCTCAAGCCCTGGATGGGATATTTAATGCCCAGCTGGTCAGAAGGTGCTGCAGCAAAATGGTCTTTGGGAAGAGCAGGCACAGAAGGAACACACCACCAGGCTGCTCGAAGACACGAAGCAGATTAACAGAGAGAATTATAATGGTAAAAGCAGCTAAAAAGGTAAGGATGCTGGAACTGAACTTTGGCACTAATATGGGGGAGGGAGAGAAGGGGCTGCAAGGGAAAGATGTGACACTGGCACTGTATTTGGCACGGCAGTGCTGACAGGCAGTACGATTAGCACCAGAGCAGCAAAGGGACTGGAACAGATTGCAGGAACCTGAACCAGGGAAGGCAAACAAGCTGAGTGCTTCCTGCTTCCATGTGGAGCCCAATGGAGCCAAATTCCAGATTTCCTATTCTAACCTCTCCACTGTCAGTACCTGTGAAACCTCCTGGCAAAGTTCCACGAGATGCTGCAAGATTCTATCAGTAGGAAATTTTCCCAGACTGGAATTTTTGCAAAGTGCTCACAGGCACTGCAGGAGGGACTATGAGAAAATTCACGACCCTGTCTTCAGAGCAGAGTTTAAATGTAAAGCCCAGCAGACAAACAACAAACAAAGAGGAAGAAAAAACTGTTTCAGACCACGTTACAGCACCACCAAGTCAGACAATATACAGAATGGGCAGAATCAGTCATGGATTCACTGCAGTTTCTAGAGCCACAAGGCACAGGCAGAATTAACTCCGGTTTTCTAACACCTTTACGCTCGACTTCACTGTTTTAATACCCGTCCTCCTTAAGTCAACTTTGGGTGTGTGAGTGAGATAAGAACAGAGGATTTAGCTTGTATACATATCCATGACTCAGTTATTCAGCAGCACACTCAGTTTGACAGGATGCAAAGAACAATCCATGCAGATGGCAACAACACACGCATCAACACGGAACAAAGCGTAAGTGACCAGCTCGGGGAATAGGTCTGAGGCACTGACCTTGCACACTGTAGACGTCCACCTGACCCTCCTGGAAATCAATGTCCCTAAAAGATAAAAAGAAAAAAGAAAAATACATCAGGGTCACGGTGAAACAGTCCTCATTTGCAAGCATAGCTCACGCTCTTTCTTCCTAAACATCTGACTTTATATTTTGACTCTGGGATCCTCTTAGTTATACTCATCTAAGTCCTCCAGAGGACTATTATACCCTTCAGATATTATTTGTGGGGGTTTTTGAGTTCGAAGTGAAGACTGTAGAACACAAACAGAAGCAAGAACATGTGAATTCCCAACTTAATATATGCAGGAAAATTTTCAACATAAGGATGGTCAAGCTCTTCAGTATCCCTGAGGATACCCAAGGCTCTGCTGGACATGGCCCCGAGCAACCAGCCCTAACTAGGTCTGGCTGAGCAGGAGACCAGACTATGAAGTTTTCAGAGCTCCCTTCCAACTTCTGTGATCCTGTGAAAACTCATAAAATGTAAAAGAAGATGAGACTGGAGAGCAGCAGGGTTGCTACTACCATTGGTTTAATACAGAAGGCTTTCCACAAGAATGGTGTAAATGGACAGCAGAAGAACATTGCACCACAACCACTGCAGCTACACAGAAACTGGAAAAAAAACCAACCCAACCAATGAAGAAAAAAAAAAAGGCAGCATGTTTTCTAAGAGTTATCTACAATATTTTCAGTTTTCAGTCATATTACTTCCATTCATAGTGAAAACTTGTTAACAGTTTTCATTCTTCAGATACTGCTACATGTACAATGTAAACTGTCCCTGAAGTCATTTAAGAGGCACATTATTTTTTCTAATCTCAAACTTCACATGTTGTTACTGTCTAGTCCAAGTCCAGGGACGAAAAAGGTTAAGTTATTAGGTCAGCTGTAACAAAGGACATTATTAAAAGCATCTGGGATAGCTGAAAGCACTGAGATTTTCATAAAAATATCCCCAAGTCCTAAGTTTAATGACAAAAAGTGAGACGCTAATAATATGGGACTGGGAACAGCCCAGGGAACTATGAGGAAATTTAAAGGAATGCTCCACAACCACGTAACAAAGAATCCCAGTTGTGAAACACCAGCCCTGAGGCTGCAGAGAGGCCAAGGAACAAGCACAAAGCCTTTGACTACTTTAGGTTTGAACTCTGTTAATGCTGTCAAAGAGTGAGACATAGATGTCTAATTAACAAGAAGGCTACACTGGAAGCACATGGCACTAACTACCAATAGCTTCCCCGAACACCAGAGTGAAACTTTAAATTAACCTTTGTTATCATACAGTTCTATATATAAAACCAAGCTTAATTGTCCACAAGGAATTGATGTAAGAGACTATTTTTATTTTTTTCTTCCCAACATATTAAGACTAAAAAAGAAAAAGTTTCAAAAAATAATATTATGCTGATGCTGATTTTAAAAATAATAAAATAATGCATTTACCACCCTATCAGAAAGTATTTGTATCGGAAAAATTTCCATTATCTTTGATGATAGAGTTACACAACACTTGTAAGAGGCAGCCTTTATCTTAGCTCACAAAAGGTAGGGGTATGGCAGGGTGGAAAGCAAACGGGTATATGCAAGGGAGAGTTTATCTGGGCTGTAGGCTATTTACCCACAAATTATTTCCACTGGTCACCAACAAATAGCTGGAATGCCCACTGAACCTCATAACAGTTCTGGCGTGCTGCATCATCCTGCTTTCCTACTGAGATATTTTATTATATAGCTATTTTATAGCCATGATGCTGGAATGAAACCTGATGGCAGGGCACCCTCAGTAGAAAATGGCATTTCTACTCCTACAGAAACACCCTCTGATTCTGTATATTCTCCAAGACCATTCGAATACACCATCTAGATTTTTCTGTGCCAATAGAAAAGTGATATCGCTGCATTTTGAGCCATTAAATCTCCTGCATACCCTACGCTTACCTTCCAGTTCAAGTTCTACACAATATTTGTTCATGTTGGCTTTTATTTTTGTAGCTTTATTATACTTTGTTGCAGCTTTCCTATGGGCTGAACAACTTTATTCATACGAAAAAGATTATTAACAAGAAAAAAAATATAAGTGCCTTCTCTCCAACAGCTAAATTGATAATAAACAATTCTGTGCATCAACGTTACTCATATAGTTTTTCTTTTCCAGTGAGCATAAATGTAAGAAGCGTTATCTGGGAAGGTAAAATTCAGATCCTGATGCTCTCCCAGGTTATGAGGAAATTAACTAAAAAGCAATTTTTTCTCCTCCTAATTCAAATATTTGTCCTTTGCTGAGCACTGGTTACACAGCTCTTGCTAGCTTATCCAGTGGATCCTATAGCAGAAAGTAACTAGGCAGCAAACAGGAATCTTTTTAACTGTGAAGACTGTACCTAAACCAAACTGCTGATCTAACCACAACTTCTCAGAACCAAGAAACAAGCTGAAACCCTTGCAAATGCTGATCTACAGATCAAAATTAACATCCAGAGATGACTGACCATAGTTAGGCAAGAAGGCAGCAGACTCAACACCACCTTCTTCTGAGATGCAGCCAGAAATGACAACAGGGAGCAGAATGAGGCAAAGCAGAATTCATCAGCCTTGTGTGAAAGTGATGTTCCATCAAAAAAGGCACAGAAGAGTCTGCACTTCCACTGATAGCACTGTCCTCTCCCTTCACTACTCTTCCAAAGCAGCTAACATGTTCTAAGGTTCTTCAAATCCCAGCAGAACCAGCACCTTAGAAGTCCTGCAACTTTTAACTTATAATATGGCAGAATTACGCATTGCATTTGATTTACTTAACAGTTTTATCAAAACAAATAATATTCCAAGAAATTCTTAATACAGTAATAGTAGGTTAGTACTAACAAAAAAATGAGAAGAATTTTAAGGACTTCTATCTGTAACAGTTAACAGTGATAGTTTCATTTATGTGAAATACTCTGAAGGGAAGAAAATGTGCTGAGATGAGAAAATCAGTGCCATCTGTGCCTCCTCAACAGCTCTTGGCTGACAACTTCTCCCCCCGACTCAGCTCCCTGGAAGCTGGGATCAGGCTGAATCAAGTAAGTGGGGCCTCCAAAGCAAGAAGCAGCCCCCCTGCAGGATGAAGACTAGGCAAGGCATGGTTACACCTTCTCTGGTCTGTCCACAAATACGCAGACCCAGCAAGTCAGGAGCTTCAAACCACATTTCACTTCGTCTTTTCCGAGAAAAAAAAAGAATTGAGCAGCCTCTTGATCCAAATTATCTGTACCTAGGGAGGAATAACACCCTCCACCAGTACAGGTTGGAGAGCAGCCCTGGGAGTCCTGGTGGATACCAGGATGCCCATGAACCAGCAATGCGTCCTGGTGGCCAAGGCCAATGGCATCCTGGGGGGCATCAGGAAGAGCGTGACCAGCAGGTGGAGGGAGGTCATCCTGCCCCTCTGCTCTGGAGCACTGGGTCCAGTTCTTGGCATGAAGTCTAGGTCTACACAAGCATTCAGCATGAAGATTATACCTTACAAGCACTCCTACTCTCACCACTTGAACAGCTACCACTGCAATTCAGCTAAAACGAATCCAGAGTTTAAGTTACATAAATATGACAAATGCCAAGATTTAATTTTTCCTCTAAAGCTCTTAACACTCATCACTGATGTTCTAATCCTGCGAAATCATCCGCGCTTAGCTTTAAATCCAGGAGTATTTTCATTCTGTTAGACTACTCACTGACACACTTGTTTAGCAATTCCAAAAGTTTGCAGAAGTGGTGCACAAGCGCTGCCATTAGCAGTTCCTTCCACCCACTACAACACTTCATCTATTCCTTTATCTCAGGCAGATCCACAGCTTTGTTTCTTGTCCTGGGAAACCTCTATTTTATGGTTATCCAGAATTTCTCAAAAGAAATACAGCAAGCTTACTCTTTTGACCTATTTCAGGAGCTGACACCTAGAAAGAAGTTTCATACATTTTTAAAAGCAGCACAGGGGGAAGCAGCATCTGTTACACGGAGAGGGACTCCTGCTATTCTCATACACGTGTGAGGTGATGAGGGAGGAGGAAATTCATGCCGTTTGACCCCAATTATCTAGCTGTGGTGCCCAAATTATGACAAGCCTCTCAATACTAAGCCCCTGTGCAAAGAATAGAACCAACCTCCACAGAGCAACTCGGAGCACCTGAAATAGAACCTCACCACTCCCCTCTGAGCACACAGAAACGATGGTTTCTGCATGAAACGCCTGAACTACATGGCTAAATCACAGAAAGAGCACTCCTCTTAGAACTCGAATTTCACAGTGGTCTGTTGAATTACTGGGGAAGAAAAGAGATCAGCACATTGAGTAACACGTTGAGCTTAGGACAGAGACACATCCCATAAACCCACTGGCACCAATTTTCACCTTCACTGCAAGCACCTCTGGAACTAACATTTCTATAAACAATTTCTTCCACTCCTTTCTCTTCTCTATTAGGAATATATGAGACACCCCAGCAAAAAGTTCGTTCACTCATTTGTCTTGATTCAGGCTGAGAGAGTTCATTGAATTCTTCTTAATTTCCTAGTGTAGTCTAGAGAGGATGATAACCAGGGCCCTGTTTCTTATGCTGTCATTCAGTCTTTTCTCTGACACGCACAGGTTAATAGAAGAGAGCAGAAGACAAACAGAACAAATTTGCACATTGGAAATATATCGTTCACACCTAGAAGTTACAAGTATCAACGCACCTGAACTGCACTGGTTCTCAGTACTCAAGCAGTTAGAGCCAATTTTTAATCAACATGAGAAAATGGAAGTATTTGCAGTACATCACCATGGTTTTTTAAATGTGTTTTTGCTCCCACAAAGCACAAGGACCAAGTCAACTATTAGAATTCCTCTCTAAAAAACAATTTTGTGTCTATTTGGTACTTCATACATTCCATATTATATTATATTATTCCAAAGACTACCAAGTCAAACTTAAAGGTGTAAGTGACCTCCTTCTTTCTAGAGCGTAAGACGCACTGAAATGACAGTTGGCGAGGTGGGGTTTTAAGGATTTTTTTAACAGTAGAATAAGAAATTCCTAAAACCAGTGATTTATCTCAAAACCACTGATAAGAATGGCATATGGAGTCACAACACAGTACATGTAGTCTCAGAACAAAGTACTTCAAATAAATGCTAGGAGACTCGCAATTAGAAGACTGACAAGCAAACAACAGCCCTTTCTAGATGAGTTGACTTGCATGCAGAGCTTCATCGCTTACACAAGACACAAATATTTAATTGCTCATAGAATTAACTTCAAATTTCTTTTTCAGATTATATTGATTTTACAGCTGCTTATTGTGAAATAATACAAGGACAGTGCATAGCCGCAGTTTGCCTTCATGTAACATCTTTTACTTGACTACTAGTTTTCTACTTGTATTTGTAAAGAACACTGAGCAGAAGTCCTCTGGAAAGAACCAGGTAAGTATCATGTGCATTTTATGCAATAATATATTTTGAATATAAGTAGCTGAGCAGCAGGTCTAACATCACTCTGCAAATGAGCAAAGCTGGGGATACACACAATCCAGTACTAAATCTCATTCTAAATGCAAACTTGCTTCATTTCCCTGAAATGACTATCAAATTGTTCTGTAACACACATTTGTTCTCTTAGTCTGAAAACCAGTCCTCTTTAAACTTAGTAGCCAAACACTATTAAAGAAAATGCCATATGGAACACCTGCTGTGCAGAGATGATAACAGACAATATGAAGATGGGTTTTGTGACACATTCTACACATAATTGGCCTGGAGTCTTAATCCTAGGAAACTTTCCCTTTGTAGAACCTATGAGAAAAGCAGTAGGTGTATCAAAAAATCATGAAACTCTTTTCACATGTATACTATCATAAATATGAACAAATACAGTTTTAGAAGTTCAAACAAATGGCTCTCTCATTTAGATTCCCTATTCACTGACACAGTCAACGCTCTCAAGTTTCTGTCTCCCTTCCCATACATGCAGAAGCCAGGAAGCAACGCTACTACACCCGAAGGGAAACAATGCAGGGGGAGGGAACAGGGGGAAAATAATTTCCACTAGGTTCCCTCAGGAGATCATTTCACATCCATGGAGAAGAGATTTGATTAACAAAACCTTTTCAGCACGCAGAGCAGAAATAATACAGGGCGATCTTGTTTTGAGTAGCCACCACGGATCGATACAGGCCATATAATTCTTGAGAGATGCAGAGTCTGCTCAGCTTTTACATGACTTTTTCTCAGATCCTGGCACAGCAGCCACTTGGTCCTAGAGCGGCCGTGATCCCTACGGAGCTACTCCAAGACGGACCCGAGTGAACAGTTCTTCAGTGACTCAGAACAGACAGTTCCTGAGGTTGACGTAAGCGATTGCACAACCGGTCAAAATGCCCCTGGATTTGCCATGGCTAACAATAGCCACAGGAAAAACCTACTGTGAGACTGTTATTACCAGCAACACGTAAAAGGTCAAATGTTTCTACCGTTCTGGACTGCTTGGGTCTTTGTTTACCATGCTTCATTCTCCAGGCTTTTGTATATTTAATGCTTCTGCATCACGTGGTGTAATTTTGTCTTTAGAGTGCTTTTATGATTGAGAAGTGGCAAAACATCTTGAGGAATCAACTACTTCAGAGCAACGGTGTTGGAGGAGATTTTGAAAATAGCATTAAACAGAGTCTTTGAGGACATTTCTTGACTTTTAATTTAGCTGTGATATTGGCACATTTTTTTCTGCCAACTCATTCCAACAGCTTTCAACACTAGTTTAAGAGTGAAAAGAGCTGTTATTATTCATTTCTTCCAGAAAAGGTTACTTGGGAATTCATCAGAACAATTTAGCAGCCTTGAAGACTATGGATAACAGAGAAGAACAGACAAGAAGGGTGGGCTTGAAACTCTACTAAGGGGAAAACCCCCAATCCTGCAGTAGGGTTCAAAGAGAAATTGACTTTGTGCTATATGATTCCCTCCATGTTCCAGTAACGTAATACTGTGAAAGGAAAACATTCAAGAAGCCTCCCCCCTTATAGAGTCATAACCAGTCCTCTTGAACCTGCAAACCTTCGGTAATGTGCATATTTGAATCAACTCCCACAAACACAATGTAAGAAACCACCACTATCTAACAAGCACTTAATTCTTTTTTAATTGAGAAGGCAGCAAATTCCAATTACCAGTATCCAACTTTTGAGTATGCTGTTGTTTGAACTTTTCTGGAAATAACAATGTTTCACCTGTGAGGTTTTGACAGTAAAGAAACTTCAGGAAGTCTTTTAGACCAAGTTTTCACAGCATTTAACTGCCACATCATCTTCCAGTAGAGCTTGACACAGGAAAAACACGTGACTGGTTATACCAGTTATAGCAGTTTACTACAGAAAAGACCATCTCTGTGGCTTTACACTAAATTCCTCCTTCGGTGAAATTAATATAAAGTTTAAATGACAAAGTTACTCAGTTCAAAACCAATCAATTGGCTACCCTACTCAAAAAGCAGCACAAAAATTTTCTAATGTCTAAACGAGACATTTCTGGGCTTCATGATTCTATGATTCATGCTAAGAACTTTGACTCCTATATCAGTGCCAGGCAGAAAGCACTGTCAAGTGGTACTTCCATTCACTCCTTAGGAACCCTGGGCAGACAAAGTAGAAAAAGAGCAAATTACCAGAAAAAAATCAGATGAAAGACCATAACCAAACACAACCTGCACTGCAGGCTCCAAAACCCAGCCTGCCATTCTCTCTGTCCAAGTGATCAAACACAGCTTTTTTCCTTATAACACCATCCTTGCTAGGCCAAAACATGGGAACAGTTTATTTCCAAGAAGTCTGCTCTGGAACAAGAGCCACAGCTGCTTTCTGAGACCCAAATCAAATAAAATCCATCCAGAAACCGAAAGAAAGAGAATAACAAAATCAAATATGAGGGAAATAAAATATACCAACAAACTGGTGTTTCATGGAAATAGACAGTCACCTTGGTTTACAGCAAGGTTTGCAGGCAAGGGCAAAATATGACCAAATAGCCAATGAGAAGAACCACCCCAAGCTTCCAAAACAGCCACACGAGGTAACCCAGGGGCAGGGTGGGAAAGGATATACCCCTGAGATTTCCCAATTCCAAATTTGAATTGAGGCAAAATAGAATTACTGTTTTAAGAGGCTCCACGCAGGACCTTGAGCCTATCAGCACTACCCAGAACAGCGTGGAACAGGAGGCCTATTTACATTTGGCGCTGACTATACAGACAAGGATACGGAGGAATAAAAGGGGAGCACAGCACCTTTCACCCTTTCCTTTCACTGAAATCCCACATGGTATTTCAAGTAATTTTCCTTTTTTTTTCCCCCCTAAATGACTGGAAGAGGCAAACATTACTGTGGCAGGTGGATGACTGCTGGTCAAACCTGCTTATCCCCATGGGCCTCCTGCAAAATACAAGCTTTAAATGGGAAGTTTGGGTGGTGCTGGTGGGTTTTTTAACTCCGATTTCACTAGTTATTAATACCTGGGTGCCTGGTTTAATACCTAAACTGACATTATCCACAGGAAGCCCCACCAAACCCCTCTTAACCCAGGTGAAAACAAGGGCTGGAGCCCCAGGACTCGCCTCAGGCCCGGAGCCGGAATGGCTGAGGAAAACCGGCCGTTTCCTTCCCCCTTTCCAGCGGGAAGGGAGCCAGGGAGGATGTACGGCAGGGAAGGGAGGCAGAAAGGGATAAAAACCATAATCATGGCGAGATAACTGCAAGAGAAGGGAAAAGAAGGGAGAGGAGAGGTACGACACCACAAGGTAAAAAAAAAAAAAAAAAG
>VXBW01004233.1:499824-558923 GCA_013400375.1 Thinocorus orbignyianus
TCAGGCCCGGCCGCCGCCTCCTCCTCCTTCCCTCCACACGGGCAACCGGGTGGGCGCCGCCTCCCCCTCAGGCTGCTCACCGACACCGGCCGCAGCCGCCGCCGGTAGAACCCGTTTTCCCTGCCAGGCACCGGCACAGAACCCAGCGGTTCTTCCCCGCACTCACCTTGCCCGAGGCGGAGGGCCGAACCGGAGCCGCCGCCGCCACCGCCCCTCCAGGTGTTTCCAGCGCCGGCGGCGTCACAGCGGAGAACGGAGCCGCCTCCACCGGCGCGGCCAGCCCCGCAGCGGGGAGGAGGCGCCGCCGACACCCGCCTCAGCCTGGCCCGGCCCCCGAAGGAAGGAAGGAAGGAGGGAGGGTAGTGGCCGGCAGGTTCCCGGCCACGCGGGGATGGAGGCTGGCTGGGGTTCCCTGGGCCTCGGCCAGGCCGCTCTTCCTCCTCCTCCTTCCTCGGCCGCCCTGGGGAAAGCTGAGGGAGAAGCTAAGGGAAAGCTGAGGGAAAGTCGAGGGAAAGTCGTCCCCCGCGGAGGTTTGGGGCTCTACCCGGGCTCCCCTTGCCACCTCCACCACAAATCCAGGCCCTTCTCCTCAGCCCCGGCCTGGGTGTCCCACCGAGAGCCTCAAGAAAATATGGGAATTATTTAGTTGGCCTAGATAGGCAGGTGGAGATGAAAACCTGGAAGAAAAGGAAAAAAATAAAAACCAAAAGTAAGCTCTGTGACACAGCAGGCAGGTGGTGAATGTGGAAGGAGGGGATGAGGAAAGAGGGCTGGGGTCAGAAATGGGTCATTTGGGGTTTTGCAAGAGCTGTTCTGAGTAGTTGAAAGTGGATTTTAAGCTGATTTTGGAGCTTGAAATGAGGGGGAAAGTTCACAGGTGGCATTTGGAAACAGTGTTGGGTAGGCTGGGGTGGTAAAGGAGAAACAGCAGTGAAATACGGTGAAAAAATCATCCTGTTTAAATAGGATTAGGTGTTAGATAGCGTTAGGCTCCTGTATTACAGGAGAGGGGTGGTGGCGGGAGGGGAGGAGATGAAGTTGAGTTGGTAAGTTGGTAAGATGAAGTTGAGTTGGTAAGTTGGAAAGGGTTGGAGAGGAGGGAGCTCTAGGAAATGAAACAAGGATGGTAACGGGGCATCGTTTGTTGAACCTTACAGGGATCTGGAGTGCTCACCCCAGAGCTTTGGTGTTTCTGCAAGGCGTAGCTGAAGCATTTCGCTGGAGAAGTCACACATCCAGGAGTGAAAATGCACGGTGTTCACAGCAGCAGGGACTTCTAACTGCGAGGCAGTAGCTCTGAAAAAGACTTGGGAGCCTAATGGGTAGGTAGCTAAGCATTCACACACCACTGAAGAGGTAAAAAGGGATAATTTAATTAAAGACTGTATGGGGTGGATGCCCCATCCCTGGAAGTGTTTAAGGCCAGGCTGCACGGGGCTTTGAGCAACCTGCTCTAGTGAGAGGTGTCCTTGCCCATGGCAGGGAGTTGGAACTCGATGATCTTTAAGGTCCCTTCCAACTCTAACCATTCTATGATTCTATCAATTTCAGGTAAGATTCAGGAGGTTGTATAATTTCCCTGTCTGGCACTAATGTGACCACTGACAGCGGGTCATACCTGAGCCTGGGGTACACAGTGCACATGGTATGCTGACAAACTGGAACAGATTTATGGGAAGAAATACAGGATTGCTTTCTAAAGCTGCAGGAACCCTAGCAGGATAGTCTTTGTGTTTGAACACAGTAGCACTAAGGAAATATTTTTATGGGAGACAGGTCTCTTAATGAGGTCTTTAATCTTTCAGAAGAGGGTGTAACGCTCCAGCAGCTGGAAGTTTGGCATACAGGAAACCTGGTGTTAGATAGCTCATTTACCTCTAGGTGTTGTGCTGTAGACACTGTTAAGCTGTGTTGGTCATCTAGAGCTCTTTTTACAGCAAATAGGGAGAAAAAGATGCATTTTAGGATGTGGTTTACCCAATTTGTTTTAATTGATCGTTCTCTGGATGTGAGTTCTCTTGACTATGAGGGAGTAACAGGTCAACGTGTAAATACTTGCATTATAGGTATTACCCATTTAGTCAAAGAAATTCCAGGCATTGCTGGTTTTGAGAGAAGAAATGTTTAGGTTTGGGTTGGAAGGGACCTTAAAGATCATCGAGTTCCAGCCCCCTTGCCACGGGCTGATAGCACACAATGGAAGTATTTCAAGTGTTGCAGGCGCAAAACCAAGACAGAAAGGGAGATTTTATTTGGTAAATTCAGGCAGATAGTCCTGAATAAACCTTGATTCTGAAAAGCATTGAAGTGGTATTTTCATGCCAACAGTTACACATGTATGTGAATACACCTCAAATCAGGGACTTAAGCTACCTCACTTCTGGTTTACGTGAGGCCGATGTTCTGCAAGTTACAGACAACTTCTAGCATCAAAAAAATTAGTTTAAAAACCTTGATTCTTCACTATAGTGCAGGTATTTCTTAATCTTTTATCATGTTTCATGTAGTTTATCACTAGACATGGATTTTATAAATATAGGCAAGTGCCATCTGGTTGTTCTAGCACCTCTCCTATCTCCCATGGAGATATTTATAGTGCAGCAGAAATACAGAAATGTAACTACAGAAGACAGTTACTGCAAGCAATGCACGAAATAAGGTGCGCTTACTACTTCTCACGTTTAGTTCTCTGGCAAAGCTGACTGGATGCATGAAACACCCTGAAACATGGTGCTACGTTCATTCTGTTACGGTTTTCCCCCATTTAGGCAAAATACTTTAGTGCTCAAATGAATAAACCGGTTGATCCATTGACCTTAAAAAAAAGAAAAGTCCGTTTTTGCTGTTTTTTATAGCTCCAGATCCTCTTGCAAACTGAGATTCTTTGGATGACATAATCAAAATTGCTGTAAGATTCAAGTAAAGGTAAAATACAGCTCTCTGAGGTGTAACTATTAACCGCATTGCAGTTGGAAATGTCACATTTTACAGGCAGAGAGCTGATTTTTCCCAATCCTCAGTGGCACCAACCTAGGGCTTTTGAAAGAGTGAACTGGCAGTAAATACTAGCTCTCTTCTTGTAAGATCTTTTCTGCATCTAAGCCTTGTCTTACACTTTGCCCCAGCTGCGTTTCATTTCTGAAATGACAAATAAAGATTGGAATCACATGTTGATTCAGTGAGACTCACCTTCCCGTTGTGTTTGCTGTCCTCTGTTGCTACTATAGCATATTGTGGGATGTGCTCCTCTCATAGCTTATTTTAGTGTGCTCTCTGTTATCTGTATAAAATAATCTTAACAAAGGTGTGGAGGATTTGTTTTGTTGGTTGATTATTCCCCCCTCCCCCCACGCCCCCCCCCCGAATCTATGTTATTATATCTCTTTAAGTAATAAGACAGCAATTTAAATAAGAAAATGGAAAACCATCCAGAGGGGGAGAGAGTATGCTAGAAAATCAAGTATTTTGAAAGCCCAGTGGCTGTGAGCTGTTTGTCAGCTGAAGCAATGGGGATGATAAGTTTCTCTTTTGTATATTATTTTCTTAGGAGTTTTCCAGATTTGCATGTGCTGTAGTTCTGCCCTGCATTTAGATGTGTCTGTAAATTTGTTACTTCTGAGTTTTGCTTAGTATCAGGTACCCAGAAACTATATTAAAATTTTGTCATCTTTCCTGGACTGTAACGTTATTGATTTATGGTTGCATTTTCACACATTAAGATGGTTTTAAAACTTCCCCATAACTCTTCACTTACCTTCTGCTTCTCATCCACATAAGGACATACAAGTGTTTTATGCTGTATTTTATGAATGCAGTTGCTGCCTGTTTGAGTTTCTGCTCAGTTTGGAAATCGGAGGGAGGGAAATGAAGCTCCCCTTAAATTTTTACCAATCCCTTATATGAGTATTTCTGGTCTTTTGGGTCCTCTCTGAGCCATCTGATAGTCTTTTTATTTTTCTTTCCACACTGCTCCCAACATCTGAAACACCGTTGCAATTGGCTTTTCAATCTTTAAACTGTTTTCAAATTTCTTAGCAAAATTATCTGTCTACTTTAATGGTGTTTAATTCTTCAATTTGTGTTCTCCTGTTTTGTATTTATTTTTATAGCTCTGTAAGGCATTTAATTTGTATTGTTTGAGTGCTTCAGACCTGTAGATGAAAAGCCAGTGGAAAGTAGAGCGTATTCTTTTGCACAGTAATGGAATGAAGTGAAGGAGCCAATCCATACAGAATGGGGGAGGAATATATCACTCTAGAAGGTGATATATTCCTACAAGCAGATTAGTGAGAGGCTAATGTAGACCAATTCTAGTTACCAGTTGAAGAAATTATGCTGATGTAAAGACTGCTTGGCCACTTGAGTCTGTGATGACAAACGCGAGTCCGGCTTAGTGATCTGCTGAAAACCTTCCACCTATTGGCAGCATCAGAGATTTAATTAATTAATGATCTGTATTTGCTTTCGTAAGCTGGAAAGTACGTGTTAGGATGGTGAAGCTGCTGAGATGGCAGCCAGGTTTAAAATTAGAGGGCTCCAGGCTGGAGTGGTGCCAGCACCCTGGCTATTGAAGTAGGACCAGAACTTTGCCAAAGAGGAGGGAGCCTGAGGTAGCGGCTTTCACGGTGTTCATGCTGTGTTATTTTGCTGTACTTCTGCTCACTTAAAATGAAGCTGTTGTGAGTGAAAACAGCGTGAATTTCCTGCATGCAGGATTGGTTTCACTCTAGATATTGCCCAAGGTCCTAACTTTTAATGTTGCTGTCCAAGTGGAGGTTAATATGCTCTTTTGGGCAATTCACGATGAGGGAGCTGTGCCATTCATCTCTTTCCTCTTGGCTGGTTGACACTGAACATTGTTGTTTTACTTTCTTCCACTATGCTACAGTATTTCTCTCTCTTGCTGTCGTTATCAAGCTCCTTGGGTAGCCTTGAAAGCAGCACAAGAAGTACTCTTTCCAAACAAGTACTTTTAATTTGAGTGGCAGGGATGCAGCATGTGGACTCACCATCTATTTTTCATACCTGACATTTGGAATCAAAAGAGCTGTGGTATTTAATCCCTTGTTTAGATGGACTTGGCGCTTGTGGAAATTCACCAGAGGGTTAGTGAGGTGTTCAAGAACTGGATTTATCCTTAATAAAGAAAAGTAGACAGTAGGAAGATAAGAGCTGGCATGGTGGCAATTTGCACTGATTTCTGAGAACAATAATAATAATAATAAAAAAATCCTTTTCAAGTATTTACTGGAAAATATTAATTTACACACACACCAGTTGTACTCTGAAAGGCAAATATATTTGAATTGAGGTTATCTTCATCTACTGTGGACTTGGGTAAGCAATCCAGCCCCTGCACTCTGCTAGGAATTTATTCTATTGTAGTCTGCAAGAGTATTATTAAATAATCCCAGCACAAACACAAACCCTGTGCTTTTGGCCACTCTGCATACACGTTGCAAACAATAATTTCTTTCTCAAAGAGGCTTATGGTCTGAAAGAAAATGCAAGATGGGAGAGAGACAAGGGGTGTTATTTCTGCTTTGTAAATGAGAAATAGAAAAAATAGATACAATTCTTTGTGAAAAAAAGAAAAAAACCTTACATTGATCTACCACTGCATTTAAACATCCCATCTTCCTCCTAATGTTCTCAGGGGCTAGAAATTCATGAGGCGGGCTTGTCTTTCCCACGAGGCTGGGAGTAAGAAGGGGGAAGGGACTGACAGAAACTGTTTAATAAATAAAACTTCTTGGGAGGAGGTTGCATCAACAGGATAGTTCTTTGTTGAACAGATTTGCATGGTTGTGATGTGAACCAAATGGCTTATTTCCTATTAAGTACTATACTTTGCAAGACAATAATATAGTAATTAAAGGCTGAAGCTCCCGAAAGTTACCGTATTCTCTTTGATTTGTTCACGAGAGTTGTTCCATCTAAAAAAGAAAATCTTGCAATAATGATATTATTAAAATATTCTTGTCCCTTAAAAATATGAGTCACCTAATTTTTAAAGCTTTCTTGTAGACATTTCGTATGCTAGGGGGATGAAATTCTATTAAAAAAATAAATCTAACAGCTGTTATGCTGTGAAGTGTAGATATTGCTTATTCTCGGAACCGTGAGAATAATTCTACTAGGTCAAAAAATAAATCTTGGAGCACATTAACTATTGCAAGCAACTACAGAGATCGATTTACTTTCAACCACCCATGAATTATAGAAGCACTTCTATATTAAAATGTATATTTACTGAATTTTCTGAAGGTATGATCCTTAGTAGATATTTCATACCCAGGAATACTGTGGTTTGGCATCTCAGATTCCTACTGAACACCCTCAACAATCCAAACTGCAGATAATTTAAAATATTTTCTTTTTTCCAAAACATGTTAATGTTCAGTTTTATAAAGTATTGTGATACTTGCCTGAAAAGAAACTAAGGTGAAGTCGCTGTGCGTGACAAACCTCTGTCACACCTGCCAAAGGATTCTTGGTGAGAAAATGGAAGTGAGATCATGCATCGTGGCTTAAGTAATCTCTGAGATTTCAACAGGTAGAATCAGATCCTGCAGTGATGCATCATCTCTTTGCCCTCCAGGGCAAACTAATCTGGCTGTTCCAAAATAACCACAATAACCAGATAGAAGATATTTTTCAGTTCCTTATGACATAAGGACTTTATGTTATTTTTTACAGCCTAATAAAAAAAAAAAATGCAGCATTGCTTGAAATTGAGGAACAGAAGATGGTGAAGTTTTGTCTTCTGATATTCTGAGACCTCCTGTCTGAGGGGAATATTTTCAACAGTGCTTTGCTTTTATTTTGTTTTAGTTTTCCCAAAAGGAGTTGTGGAGGCTGCTCTTCTGAAAGTACTGCTAGTCCAACTTCTGTACATCTTTATATTTGAAAAACAAACCACTTAATTTTCTGAAGTGTAAGGCACTTTTATTTGTTTTTCAGTCTTGGGAAATATAAATTATTATTGAAAATTCTATTTTCCAGCCTTTTTCATACTATCCTTTTGAAAAGCACTTCACCTCACCGTAGGAATATAATTGAGCTGAACCCAGAAGAAAAGGTTGAAGTGTTCTTTTAAATAGAGAAAATATTTGTTCTTTAAAATACTGCTGCATCTCTCATTCAGCAGTGATTTTTCCCCCCCCTTCTCCTCTTTTGGGAACAGGATGGATCTTTTGTCCCAGGAGACAAGCTGCACTGTCACTGAGATTCAATATTTGCTGTTTGTGCTGCTCCCTTATTTTGTATCACATACATGTATATTCCACATAACTAAAGACAGTAGGTTTCTTGCAGGTTGCTCGTGAGATTATCTTCAGTCTGGCTCTATGAGAAGTGTTTTGATAGCCTCAGAATGTTTAACAAAGGTGAGAATGTTTAAATTAAACCATTTTGCTCAGCAGGTTGGTGTGCTGTACCTCAGCTCATTCCTGCTGAAGAGAACTGATGTTTACTTGGAACATACATCAAAAAACCTTGAGATTCAGCTTCTCTCCTAATGCAGGGTTTGAAAAAGGCTCATAAACTCCACAGATACTGTTAGTAGGAAAACTTAGAATGCCTATGTAATTTTTGAGAAATCATGCTATTTTGTTTATTGTGAAAGCACACTATATTGATCATTTGTCATTTTGAGTTATTTTTCTTAATGCTTTGTGAGATAAAACCTGCTAAAATTTGCTGGTTTCTCCTGATCAGCTCAGTGATTTGTGCCACAACAGTTTACTGTGCTGAGCTGCTGCAGTGAGATCTGACAGCTTTTCCATTATCACATCTTCTGTGGAGAGGATCCCAGTTCATTCATTTCAATTCCCATCAGGATAAAACTTGACTTATAATACATATTATTGGTAGTTTTAAATCCGTTTGCATTTGGAAATGCAAAATATGTCGGATTCTCACAGCTCTATTTCTGATCGGTTGCCTCTACAGCAGAAGAATTCATTAGTCTCAATTCTGGAAAATAAAATATTCAGAGCTAGACTGTTCCTTTCAGCACAGCCTTGATCCGTGAGTGATGTGCAGTCTGTGCAGCTTGAAGACATTGTGCTTTGAGACACTTTCCTCTCATTTATTGCAGTCTTGCTTCCCTCTGTCCTACACCATCAGATCCTTTTGACTTCCCCTGAAAGAGGTGGTTGGTTCCTGTGCAATGTGAGGAAGAGAGACCTCGATCTGTTCTCCTTCCCAAGGAATCTGAATGGTGAAAAATGTAGTATCTATTATTTCTCTGTACTTGAATATAAGATTAAGTAGCCTGCTCGTTGGTACTAAGGCAAAGCTGTTACACACCTCGCTGCTCTGATAGTGGAGCACACCCCCAGTGTTATCTTTGCTTTTTGAAAATGCAATTAACAATTATTTTTTGTTTTTTTATGATACAGGGATGAGCAAGTAATAATACAGTGCAGCATTTCACTGAATGGATTCATTGTGGCTTAGCAAAAATTCAGGGTTTGAGCCCCTTAAATGTTGTTTTCAGGACATACAGGTCCAGTTCAAAGTCTTGATTATTTCAGTGGCTGCTGGTTCAAGCAGGGAAATACTGCCCCTGGTAGAGAAATGCTGAGTTAAGGACCACTTAGGGATGCTGGGGATGTGCAGGTTCATTGGACAGGTTGGAATTCTGGCTGATATCATGGAGGGAGTGCTGTCTACCATTCTGGAGAGGTCTGGTGACTGGGGGAGGTTTGTGATGACTGGAAAAAGGCAAACGTCACACTTTGGTTTAAGAAGGGCCATAAATGTGATGAGGGAGGTGCAGGCTGCTCACCCTGGCCTCAGTCTCTGGAAGGATTGTGGAACAAGTCCTTCTGGAGGCTATTTCCAGGCACTTAAAGAAAAGAATGTAATAAGGAACAACCAGCGTGGATTTGCCAGGGATAAATCATCCCTGAGCAATTTGATAGCCTTTTGTGATGAAATAACCAAACCTGTTAGTAGCTGGGGGAGAACAATGGCCACTGTATGCCTTTACTTTAGTAAGCTGGTGTTAGAGTCTGCTGTGGCATCCTTAGAGCCAAATTAGAGAGATGGAGGATTACAAGGTGGCTGGAAAACTGGCTTATTCCCTAGGCTTGGAGAGTCAGTGGTTTAAAATTCACGTAGCCACTAGTGTAGCTCTTCTGAGGCTGATCCCGGGCTAATATTGTTTAATGTCTTCATTAACAGCCTGGTTGATGAGGTAGAACATCCTTACCGAGCTCGTGGCTGCCACCAAACTGGAGGAAACAGCTGGTTGAGGGCAAACCTGCCACATCCAGCATCTTGAAAGACTGGAGAAAGGGGCTGATGTCCTGCTTGATGTGCCTGTGTCTTAACTAGTAGATGCACATACAGAGAGTTACCTCAGGGCAGATATTAACGCAGGAAATTACTATTATCTATTCTGCAGTATGATTTAATGATGATGAAGTGGTTTAAGTGTAGGCACATCATTCCTGTTTAATAGAATGATTAATCAATAACGTGGTTTAAATCTCTGCACGCTGCTATGCCATGCCTGGCACTTTAGATAGGGAGCAGAAGACCTACTGCATATTGCATCTGAAAATTGCTGGACTGCATCCAGATACAGTCAGATTTGATAGACAGGATTCCAAAGAGCAGTAATGTAAAAGTCTTGCCACCAACTTCAGTCGTGCCAGGATTTTACTTCCAGCGGTAGAATTGTGTCATCTGGGTAGAGCCTTAGGAGAAAATAGCCCAAATTCACCTTACATCATCTTGTTAAAAAGCATAGAATGAACTTTATAATGAAAAATACATATATTTCAGTGCTGTAGAAATGTGAGAACAGTGCTACTTGCTCCTTCTTTCATCACATCAAAGCCAAGCTCTTCTATTAAGTTGCTATAAATGTGAAATTAATGGACTTAAGAGTTTCAGGTATATGTTTCTAACTGAAGCAAGAATTTAGCCCATGAAGCTAGACAAATCAAGCAACAGAACAGGGTAAAGATATTCAGTGATCCTTAATGTGTCAGGAAGGTGGGGCTGTACTGTGGGGAATCACACAGGGAGCAGCAGGGCTTTCTCTTGTAAAGTTTATGCCCAATTTCATTAGGAATTAATTGAAGAAGTCCTGCTGTTTGGGATGGATGGGAGGGCAGGTGCTCTGTGGTGGCCTTACAGCCAGCATATCCTTCTAATATGAATTTTCTTTTGTTCCAAGTGAACTTCTGCGACTGAGGAAGGAAACTCCATAAGGTCCGTGTTCCCATTAAGAAATTAATACTGTTTTATGGTGAGGAGATGATTTGTATGGCTAGTTCTTTCCACTTCTGAAAAAAAAAAACTTCACTTACTTAATTGCAACATATAAAAAGTACTTGTTAAACTTAGTGTCTTGTATACTTTTCCAGAAAGATACCATTCTCTAACCCTATCACTGGTAGTATATCAGTGTGAAAGGATTATTCCATTTCCTGCATATTGTCTCTCTGAACAAAAGTAGGCTATGAGTATTTTGCATTAACAGAGACTTACACTATAGTAAACCTTCATCTATAATGACAAACATCTCATCTTAGGTATTTTCAACTAAGATTTAATCAATTACAACCATTTTTTTCCTGGGCTTGGTAATCATTAGTGAAGCTCATAATTTCTAAACTCCACTCTGCTGAAAATAATGAAATTAGATCAACAGAGCTGTGTTTAATGGCTTGTGTTATGCAGCTCATCTGAAAGAGCTCTAAACGTACATTTTCATAAGGTCTGCATTACTCAACTCATTGACTGGAGCGTGGTGATGAGCTAATGCTGTTATTTTTAGTTCCTGCAGGCTCCATCGGAGGCGTTTCGGAGATAAAGAGCTGGAGGGAATGACTGCAGTGAACAGGGGAGCAGGGTGCCTTATGAACCACTTTAAGTTCTGTTTTTCAGGAGCGGAAGGAAGTTAGACAGACTTGAGTAGTGTTGTAACTGCAGTTTCCTCATTTTAACCACCTCAGTTTATAGCCTTGGGAATATGCCCAGTTTCACATTTTCATTGACTGTGCCCATCGGCTGAAGGGGGAAAGAAATTGTGGTGCTGGACGAGACCTGGGTGCTGTCCTGTGTCCAACCACAGCACTAGGAGAAGGTCTAAAAACCTGCAGAAAACTGAGGTGCAGGTCTGATACAGTCCACAGACTGGCACCCAATCCCTTCATTTGAGACCATAACCCTAAATTTTTCTTAATTTTACCTGTTTGTTCCTCTTATTGACCATTATAACCCTGATGTACATTGTCTACATACTATGAGTAGTATGTAGGCATGGTTAGGATTACAAGAATTGAAGTGCCTTTACTGTAACTCCTTTATTCGTTGCCTTTCTAAGAAAAGCAGCGTCAGTCTTTTCAGCATCCCTTTGTAAGACTCCTTCTCTCTTTTATTTCTCTCATTTTTCTGTGAATCCACTGTAATTCTGCAGTGAGATGCTGTGTATGATCAGACACACACCCAGTGCAGAGAGAGGGCTGTTTTCTGCTGTGTTGGACGATTTTCTCTGACCCTTTCCACCTGCAAGTTTATGTATTTTGGGGAGAAGAGATGCACATTAAACAGAAGCTTACCTTTCCCCCTCCCCCCCCCTTATCATAAAAGTCACTTTTGCCTTTATTATCTTTATTAGCATTGTGCTGTGAAGGTACCCGTTTGTCTGCTTTGGCTAGAATTCCTTAACCTTCTCCGTCATCTTCTCTGGACTTCATGAATTGTAACTGAGTTTCCAAAATGTGAAATACATACAGTTTCTTAGGTTGACTGCAGAGTCATAGATAAATACTGACTTTTAGTACAGTGCTTTGTATTCTCATGTGCAAGGTGCCAGACAGAGAAAATGGAGAATGATAACATTATAAAAATAATCAGCTGTGTTCCATTTCTTGTTGGAATTTTTTAATTCAGAGGAGGGTTGTGACTGGTCCGAAGAAAATCTGGGTTCTTAACCTTGTCTTTGCTCTTGCTAGCTTTGTCCTTATAAAGACGTTGGAAATTTACATGAAGAACCTGGTTGAGTGCCTCTTAATGAACCTCGTTGGCTCAGGTCCAAACTGTTTTAAATAATTAGAAAAGTAAATATGGGGCCCCACAGGATATTTTCAAAGGCACAAAGGACAGTCGGGTAACCAGCTCCCTGGACGAATCTAAGGCTCTCTGAACTTTGTGCCATTGACAAAGCCCCATATCTACATAACTTTACATGAGCTGAAAAATCTGGTCCTTAGGTACCGGCATATTTCTGCAAATTAAGTCTTGAAAAACATCTAATTAAAAAAAAAAAAAAAGAGTGAAGAGAGAGAGCTGGAGCAGTAGATTATGTCAAGATGTAAAATTTGTAATTACGGCACAGGAAATGGCAGCAGATGATGAAAGATCTTTGTCCCGAAAATCATGTAGCAAAAACCTCTAAGCAGCTGGTTAAAGAGACCTATTAGCAGGTGCCTGGATTTCTCCTGACCTTCTGTGTTATTTTATGCTGAGCGTTTTCAGCTGATGAGAACATGCAAGTGTAAGGTGGCAACTTTGATTTTCCTTTAGATAAACAGTAGGAAGTGCTAGGAATTGTCACTTCCTGTTTGTTAAGCTGGTACTCCAAAGTGTCAACCAGCAAAACCAGTTTCCTTGGGTATGGTACAAATCCACCTCCTATTAGATGTGTTTGTAATAACCTGCAGAATAAGAAACCCATGTATGTTTTAGTGTCATTGAAGTCAACGTCTTTCAGTTCTAAGGTCCGTAAATTTATATGTGGTGAAACTGCACTGATGATTTGTTAAAATATGGCAATTTGAAGGGAGCCTACAGGAGAGCTGGGGAGGGACTCTTTGTCAGGAAGTCTAGTGACAGGACGAGGGGTAATGATTTTAAATTGGAAGAGGAGATTTGGATTAGATCTTAGGAAGAAGTTCTTTGCTGTGAGGGTGGTGAGGCACTGGAACAGGTTGCCCAGGGAAGTTGTTGATGCCCCATCCCTGGAAGTGTTTAAGGCCAGGTTGGATGGGGCTTGGAGCAACCTGCTCTAGGGAGAGGTGTCCCTGCCCATGGCGGGGGGGTTGGAACTTGATGATCTCTAAGGTCCCTTCCAACTCTGACCATTCTATGATTCTAATTAATGTAATGATTTCTTTATTGCATTTTAACAGCAATTCCATGCATCAAATCTCAAGATGATTAGGTTTTGAAATAGTTTCTTTAAAAATTAAACATGTTTTTACTTAGTTCTTTCATTATGTAAAGGGAACTGAAAAGGAAACTTGGATAAAAATTCTCTAATTTCAGGAAATCTTTAACGTAAAATTATAAAAAGTGAATGAATTAAAATATCAATAAAACACAAGATGGGTGGCTTTGCTTATATGACCAAATTTGTAAAGCTGTATTCAGTGAGCTGATATTTGCCACGGTACCTATGATTTATTAATAATGTTGTTGTAATTGTTAGCAGAATAAGTGCATTCCTTGAGCACCCGGGCATCCTGACAATATATGGTCTCCTCTGAGTGAACATGGTGGAAATAAAAGGGAAGGCAATCTCTGTCTCTGAATAATTCTAGCAGGCAAGACAGAAAAAGGATAGCAGAAAATAAATGGAATTATAAGTGAGAGGAAGTGACTTATCTGTGGTCCCTTCGTCCATAAGTGAGAAGGGTCAAAATAGAAGACAAGTCTCTGGAGCCTCAGGCAGCCGAGTCTCAGTCCATGGGCTTCTTTGTTAGTCTAATCTGTCTCTCACATACTTCTTGAGCCCACCTAACTGCAATATCCGCCCATCAAATTTTAACAGATAAATTTTAAAGGCTATTTTTGGTGCTTACGCCTGCCGAATTTGCAGAGCTGCGGTGATAAGGAGGCACTGATACACAGGCTCAGCAAAACCCCACATTTTTCAGAGATCATAGAGATAGAAGGTGACACTGATTTACTCCTGACATTATCAAGCTTCATATTGAGTATTTGCTCACATCTACTTTGGCCATATGATGCCCGACACCGGGTATTGCTCTGTTTGATGGTGGTGTTTCTTGACTGCCCAAAAAAACACATTGGGTGTGTATTACTCCGGTTACTTCTGCTTTGTTCCAAATGAGGAAGCCATTGGATTTCCCTCTTTTTAAGGATCAATAAAGAAATAGGACTTAGTGTTAGGCTGGACACAGCCCAAGCAGATTTTTAGCTGGGCAGCCAAAGGGACTTACCTCAAAACTGACCACAAATTCAGGGACTGATGCATTGATTTGGTGCAGTTGCCTGCCTAAAGGTAAATGGGAATGGAAAATAAAAATAACTGGAGAACAAGGGAGACTGTGGGTGGATGGAAGTCCTCTGAGAGAGAGGGAAGCTTATTTTGAGCAGATGGTTGGGTGAGAATCTAGAGTTGAAACTTTGTAAGTGGGAAACCCTTCCAAATACATATTCCTACTGGCTTCTGAGGAATTTGTGTGTGTTCTTTGTATACGTTTGTTATAAAAAGTATGAGACCGTGGAAATAATCTGTCGTGTGTTACATTTGTTTTTCAAATGGAAACAAGATGGCTTGGGTAGTGACCGACGTTTGAAGGATTTTGTGGTTGAAGCAGATCAAAGGGTTTTAAAGTATGGGACCCAAAGGACAATTTTATATGAGGATAGGCCTAAAAATGATTTGGGGATCTCAGAAGAGATGGCTACAAGTCCCTACGTCAAATTAGGGCATGACTGAAAGCAGATAAGAAAATGAAGAATCAGGAGTCTTCCACAGCCTTCCATTTTTGCTCTGTTCCTTGCAGGTGCTTCCCGTGGGTTAGACTGTACTGGGGTTTAAAAGTGGGTTTAAAAAAAAAAAGAAGTTAGTTTAAAAGATCATCAGAGAAGAACATCAGAAATAAAGAGGGTTGTGTGCTGCACCCATCAGAGTGACTGACAGCGTCCCTGGGAATTCAGAGTGCTGTGGAAATTGGAGTGTAGCAGGAGATAAGGAGCCTTTCAGAAACTAAATTGCACATGGACTGGGCTTTTTTCAGCCTGTACATACAGAGTGTGTTACGGCATTTTGTGTCTCTGAAGCCCTATCTTAACAGTTAGATTCCATGCATTTTTAGTACAGGAGATGCTACATTTTGTTCCCACAGCAGAATGATCACCGTTGTCCCGATACGGATGAGGTAACTGAAAGTCTACACATGGTTTCACCAGTTAGAATTTGCTATGAGGAGAAGGAATGTGTTTCTCGGGTGAACACCTTGAAAACAGGCAAGCGTAGAAACACAAAGGACTCATTATGTATTATGGATTATGGATTATGAACACTGTTTTCCTTTTGGAGAAAAACATTGCTTGTAAATTGTGACTGCTGGCTGAGAGGGATTGCTGTTTAGCTTCTGCCTACAAATACTGACATACTAATTGAATTTCTCATCAGGAAGTTGTTCCAGTCTTCTCGTTCACCGAGTTACAATCCATCTGATGCTGCAGTTGCTGTGGCAACGGCTGGTTCAACATTTTAACCTGTATAAATATTGCTGGATATGGACTTCTTTGATAACACGGTTAACTTGTGTAACTGTTACTTCTCAGAAGGAAATTACTGTCAATATTAATAATCACGTCAAACAAATTTGCAAGAATTTGCTAGTCAGCCAGGGAGAGGCTGGTTGGGTAAAGCAAGGCTGACACCTGCTGGCTCCTTCTCTTGGACTCAGATGTGTTTTCTGCATGCTGGGCACGTCCAGCTTTATTTAAAATAGTCTTTTTAACTCTCTCTGCATCAGGGGAGCTTGGGTTTTCTAGCGTCGTCCCCTGTTTCTTGTCCTTTTTGAACAGTTCTGTAGGGCTCACAGCTCATGTCACAAAACATTCGGCACATCCTTAGTAAAATCAGGTTCCAATTCTAACATCCCAGATTGCTCATTCATAAAGTTTGATAATGAGGACAAATTCTGTGGTGCAAATTGGCTAGTTAGGCATGCTGATGGACTCTCTGCTTCGAGAGGGTGAATAAGGCTTTTTATATTCCTTTTAAAATACCCTTTGCAGGTTTTTTTTTTGGGTTTTTTGAGGCAGAGGATGAATGACTATGTAACAAACAACCTCTTCCAGGCAGAGCTTATGTCTTGTTAAGCATCATGCATATGGCTGGTGCTTAAAAACTCCAGCAATGAATCCGGCGATGGGATGTGCATAAATCCCGTAGGATTCCTGTTCTCCTGGCGCCAGGGAGGGCAGATCCGAGGCGCGGGGGAGCTGCAGGTGCAGGGCAGCGTGGGTGATTCCCAGAGCCCTGTGCCCATGGAAAGGATTTCTCCAGTGACGAGGAGTTTGTACATCTCCTTTGTGGGGGGATAGCATAAACGCCCTCTGTTTCCTTTGGTGGCTTGACGTGAGAGAAAGCTTTAGCTGCCCTCCCCTCTGCTCCACTTTTCCTTTGAAAATGTTCTGCTGCTGGCATTATTAACTCTGAAACTCCCTGGACAGCTGTGTGCTGCGGCGGCTGGCTTCCCCTTTGCAAACGTGGAAGAGGCACAAAGGTTTCCTTGTGACCACTCGTTCTTTTTTTTTGTGTCCCCACAAAGGGCCAGTCACAATGTAGTCTTGCTGTTAATGGCTGAAGGACAAGACGCGGGGATGTAAATGAAGCCTGAGCAGCTGAAGCGAAGGTTTTTGGGGGAATCAGGGGTCTAAATGGCTCTGCTTCATCATCTTGCTTATTGAGCTGCTGCCACATGACTCTTCTGGCTTAATCCCTCCGTAGGATTTGATGCAGAGGCGCTCCATTCAGATGTTTCAACACAAACTCATTCTATGCCACGTATGCTCCGATGTCCTGGCGTGTGAATATGACTTTGTTATTGCTCCCTCCTCAAGTAGATACTTCACCTGCCCAGGTGAATAACCAGGTATTTTGGCATAAAGTGCTTCGTGGCAGGGCTGTGCTTCCCATTCGCTGGGCAAACGTTATGCTCATTAACGCATAGGAAACCACACTTTTTGGTTTAATAAGGGCTTATGAACAATCTGAGAAATATCAATTGAGAAGCAAAGAAACTGGCGTGCACCAGAGATGCAAAGAGCTCCAGCTTTTCAAAGAGAGAGACAGTTGGAGTTGGGGGGAGGGAAGATGGGACATTCATGTCGTCAATGTCCCTTCTGTTTGTTAGCTCTGCAGCAGCATCAAAGAAGCTCCTATCTGCCACAGCCAGACCTGACAGGCAGCATTGGTTTTTTTGTTGGTTTTATTCCTGCCTCATCTTCCACTTGAGGTTCAGAGATACGTTCAGCATCAGGATAAAGTAGGACCAAGTAAGTGGTCTCCCAGGTCCTGCTCTCCTAGGGCTCAGGAGTCCAGGATGTGGGTACTACACATAATTCACATTCTGCTGGCAGGGACTCTGAGATAAAAGGGAAAGGGGAGATTTTTTTGTTGTTGTTAGGATGGTGGCGAGCCACTGTGAAGATCTGAACCTATTTCTAGATACAAAATGCGTGACCCTCCACAGAGATCCTAATTTGTCTGCTTCTCTGTGACAGCTTGCCAAGGTGCGGCACAGGCTGATGCTGTAGAGGCTGGCAAAAAAAAAAAAGGAAGGTAAGGAGAAAGTCTTGGTGCCGTGCAATAAATTCACCATCTGCCATTGCAAAAATGCCATTTTAAGACACCTGACAACCTGGTTATTATTTTCTGGTAAAGAATTTCTGTTCTTTACCTGATACATGCTGCTGGCCTGGATGTCTCTGACTCCTAAAGGGGAGAGCTATTGGACAGAAGCACCTGGGGTGATGAGAACCACAGGAGATTATTGCTGCAGGAGTGTGAGCACATGTTCCTACATCACTAAAACCATAGTTCTTATTGCAAGGAATCTTACACAGCAAGGAATAAATACGGTGGGATTTTCATCACCAGCCAAAGAAAAGCACGTCCCAGTTCTTAATTTCCAGTGTAAATTGGCTTCCTAAATCCCACAGGTGCCCTTGAAACCTCCACCCCACTAGTCCTCCCTGTCCCCAGCCCCCCGAGAAGAATGTCTGGAGAGCAATTTCCTGGGAGAGCTTGTATATAACTAAGCATAAAGTTTGGAGAATCACTAAAGACACAGGAGTTCTCTAATTCCAAGTTTCTGCAGCCTTTCTGCCACTCAGGGGCCCCTGAGAATGGTACTACAGGCAGAAATCAGGCACAAATATTAACATTGAAGAAATTCATCCAGCATTGTGTTTGGCATTAGCAGTTCATAATTAATAGTTTTGACTTCTGTACCCCAGAGCAGCTCAGAGTTGTGTTTTCCCATCTGGTGTTCCTTCAGAGAAGCAGATATTTGGAAGCAAGCACTACAGATACTGATACCTCTCAGATCCTTGCAGTAAGGGAACCATCAGGTTATGGCTCTAGGGGCTCCTGAGCTCACAGCATCCACCTGGCTGAGGTTGAGAAGCATCTCTGGACACTGTCTCATCCAAGCCACTGTTCTAAGCAGGTTGCTCAGGCCATTCAGGGTTTGGAATATCTCCAAGGGTGGAGAACTTCATGTCCTCTCTGTTGAGTGTTTGACAACCCTCATCATAAAAAGAAAAAAAAATATTTAAAAATCAGTTTCCTTGTTTGAAAGATGCAATTTCTTGTATTTCAGTTTTTACCCCATTGCCTCTTATCCTGCCACTGGGCACTACTGAGAAGAACCTGGCTCCGTTGTCTTTATTGACCCTGGTCAGGTATTTGTGCACGTTGATGAGATCCCAACGAACCATTTCTTCTCCAGGCTGAGGAGCCCCAGTTCTTGCAGTGTGAACTGGGGAACTCGGGTGGAACTGACCACTTTGAGCAAATCAGAGTGAAATTCTCTGTCCTGTCTCTGAAGTAGAATTGTGGAAATCATGACCCAGAAGGAAGATAGGCTAAAGTAACTCCAAATTCCTTTTGTGCTCCTTTAACCTTGGATCGTCCCAGGGTCTGGTGAAAGCTCTGTCGTCATCTGCTCGGCTTGAACTGTGGTTCCTCTGCAGTGTCCTGTGGGGATGTGAAATAGGATTGCATGAAATAGGAATGTCATGGCTGAAATAGCCGTAATGCTGTTCCTCTTGTCCCTGCTCCAAACTGCAGTGTGCTCCTTGTGTAGAAGACCTTGAGAAAAGATGTTAGGAGCAAGGCTTATGGTGTCCTTTCGTGGTGCCTGTCCTAAAGAAACCTTCACGGTGTGAGGGATTTTTAGGGCCCCTTTAGGTCTCCACATTGGTTTTGCATGGATGAGAGTGAAGGTGAGGCTTTCAGTTTAATCCCTCTGATTCTAAGGTATAAGATGCCTGAGGCTTGTCCCTAAATTGGAAGCTTTTTGAATTAGGTTTGGCTTTTGGGTTGAGTTTGGACTTTATTCCACGCATGGGGCCTAGCAGAGAGGACCCCATTTTTTTTTTCTTCTGGGTTTTCCTACCAGTGCTGGAGAGTAAATATTTAGGAAAAATGATTCCAAACCACAACACCAGACTCTATATTAGCTCATTTTACTTTTGGGGAGTGAAAAGGGCGAGGGGCCAGCAAATGACTCATTGTCTCTGTGGTGATTTCTAGTGGTGAGGACGATTTCTCGAAATGTCACTGCAGTGGCCCTGTAAGTCCCGAATTCTGGAAACTTTCCCTTAAGAGCTCTTCACTCAGAAGCCACTGTGACATGCTGGTAATGATTTCCTTTCTACACACCTTGTACCGAATTGGAGTTGCAGCTCATTGTGGTCATTTTGATGCAGGTCATCTTGGTGGCTGTTGAGTTAAAGGGGTAGTAAGAGAGTTATGGTCTTTTAGCTTTTCAGGTAGTGAGAAAATCAGGATTTGTCCTCTATCTGATGGCATGTCTGTTCCACTTCAGTTTTTAACAACACCACCATGTTAAATGTTACAGTTTCACAGAGTTACTCAATATTTGTCAATATTTCCATTGTCGTTCAAACCCTGTGTCCTACTCATGTATTCATGCAGCGATTAAGATTGCAGTTTCTGGATTGTAGCAGCCTTTATCATCATAACTGAATTTTTTACCTTGATTTAACTCAAAAACTTTAATGCTCCATTGATGTATGGTACATTGAATATAAGACAGATGATGAGATTTGAATGAGCTCATATCTTTTGATCTTTTCATCTCTATGCATATGCATGGCATAGAAATAGGTCTTGAGGGCACAGAAAGTTGGAAAGATAATGGAGAGTAGAAGAGTATTTGGCACTATTGATTTAAATGTTGGGAAAAGAAAATATTTAGAAATGAAAGTATCCTTGAAATCCAGTGGTGTCGAAAAGCCAATAAACATTGACAGCAGAAGAGAATTAATTGGTAATGCGACAATGTTGGAGTTGAGATTGTGATCTCCCAACAAATAATTTTGTCCCAGTTTAATCAGAAGAGATAATTTTCTTAAGTGACACTGCAGATACATCTTGGTTCACAGAATCAGGGAATTGTTGGAAGGGACCTCTAGAGATCATCTAGTCCAACTCCCCTGCTAAAGCGGGATTGCGTAATGGTTCTCCATCTCTGCAGGAACTCTGTCTTTGCTGAGATGGAGGAAAAATTCAAGGGGTGAGTTAGTATCTATGTGAACTAAGACCACTTTGGATTATTTTCTTCTTAAGCCTGACAAATCCTGTACAGAATGGGAGAATCTGTAAATACAGGTAAAAATTCTTCAGCTCTGCAAATCAGAGATAAATGCGGTCTCAGCTCTCCATGATGATTATGAGCTCCACTGAAAATGAACAAACTGTGATTATATTGCCTTTCTGAAAAACTGTCAGAATTATCATGCAGGAGAGTAAGATTATTTCACATCTTTCCCTGCTGAGATTTTTCACTAGTGTGAAACAATTTGGATGGGCAGCTTTACTCATATTCTCTCTACTTTCTCAGATTTCATGTTTTAGCTTTTGTATCTTTAGTTTTTGGGCTTTTGGGGGGAAATCAGGTGACTCTATTGCATGATGAGTCCTCATCTCCCGCAGACAGTGATTGTACTGAGTTTAGTGACTACATCACTTCTAATCTGCCCTATTGGTACAACTCCCCGTAATCACAGTGGAAGTGTATCTTCTCGGGGTTGGTCTCTTCTCCCAAGGAACAGGAGATGGGACAAGAGGAAAAGGCTTAAAGTTGCACCAGGGGAGGTTCAGATTGGATATTAGGAAAAATTTTTACCCTGAAAGGGTTATCGTGCCTTGGAATGGGCTGCCCAGGGCAGGGGTTGAGACACTATCCCTGGAGGGATTGAAGGTTGAAGACAGGTTGACCTCCTGCTTAGAGACATGGTTTAGTGATGGTGTTTATCAGAATTAGTTGATGGTTGGACTCAACGATCTTAAAGGTCCCTTCCAACCTAGACAATTCTATGGTTCTAAGAGATCGGGCTTCTCCACCCCTGAAGTCTACTGATTTTTTTTCAAGACATGCCCTAAGAGTCTGTTTTAAAACTCAAGGAGTGAAGGTGACTCCTTGTTTCATTTGTCCTCTCCGGGTGAGCTGGTACGCAGCACGCAGCTGGCAGACCTACCAGCAATTACTTCAGTCCTCTTGTTCTGATTTTTTCAGGCTTTCAGGCAATATTAGGACAGTCTTGGTTTCCAGTTTATTTTTTGCTGCTCTAGGGAGAAAAAGTTGTTTGTTTGGCGTTTTTAAGTAGAATAATCTGAAGGAAGGCTCAACAGTCTTGAATTTCTCTGTCTCCAGATCCACAGATGGTTATTTTTCCAAGCAAAGTGGATGCTCCTAAACAGAAAGATATAGTGCTGCTATTTCAGTGAAACCAGTGACAATTAGGCTTATCTATAGTAGAGTCTCTGTGTCTGGAGCAAGATAAAAATGGGACAGGAAGCAGCAGCGAGGGTTGTTCTTTTGGAAATGAACTGTGGAGCCATTCTGTATTGTCTGTGGCATCCTGTTCGGAGCAATAGAAATGAACCAGAACCAGATCGCTCTCATTTTATTCTCAGATACTTCTTTCTGTCAAAGGCTACTCTCTAAGCTAAACCTTGTCTTTAATCAGGCAAAATTTGATTCCCTTGTCCTTATATCGTATCACTGTGGCAACCCGACATGAAGTGGTGTTTTGGGCTGCCATCCCTCTTCACGTCCAGCGAGCAGCCTCCGTTACCGACCCCATACTCCCTGGAGTGCCACCTACTGCCCCTAGCGATGCTCTCTGAGCTCTCTGAAGGAGTTGGTGATGAGTCAGAGCAATGCCATGGACATTTGGACATATTTATGCTTCCACAAGTGCATCAAATGACCTCTTAGTCTATAGGAATGGCAGGTATCATAGAGCAAGTGGTCTCCAGGCCTCACTCCTTCCACCATGAAGAATCCTGGCTCACAGGGGCCGTGGTGTTCTGGTAACTCTATTGAGTATGAGAAACTCTCCAGCAACTGAGGCTTCACAGCTCAGCACTTGGCTACAGTTTTAGGTGAGAGAGTGCTGCTGTCATTGCTGGTGGTGGGCAGGTTGTACCTGAGCTGGCATTGTTCCTCTCTGTTGACATGCCCCTCAAGACTTCAGCCTTCCCGAGGGCCAGAGTAAGCACAGCCTGGCCTAATTTTACTTCCTCCTTAACGAAGATGCTAGTAAACTGATGTTTCTATTCTGGAAGTGTAATAACGATTTTTTTTTTTTTTTTTCTGGAGTGAAACTTTATCTGTGGCAGAATAATTACAGTGAATTAGCTGGGGGTACCGTTCCAAGGCAGCAGTTCCCAGGCACTTGCTTTAAAGAATGTACCTCTGCGAATGTGAGAAGGACAATTTCTGACAACCTGCTATTGATTACAGAAAATTGTTGAGTTCTCGTTTTACCCTCAGACATTTTTCTCTCTGCTGCCTTGTTTTGGAAGATGAAGCTTCACAGAAACCGAACAGTAGGTCTTATTGATATCGACTCTATTTTACCTAACAGCTCATTTACCCCCTTCCTGTCCGCCTGCCTCCCTCCCTCTCCTTTCCTTGCTGCTGCTGGCGAGCTAATTAGGCTGCTCCCTCAAGAAAAATTCATCCAAGGCCATAATAGCCATATCAGATGGAAGGCAGGATAAAACTCTCCACAGTCTAGCCTTCTAAGTGCCTCTCAGCTTGTCATAACGTTTCCCTGCCTGCTTTCTTTCGAGTCCTTACTTTGTAGGGAGAATTCTCTCATCCTGTGTTCCTTGCAAGTATTAAGTAAATTAATTAAAAGAAATTATGATGTGTGTTTCCTGGAATAAGCTCTTTTATTTCCTTTCATCCCTCTTATTTATACATTTTAGGTGCCGAATCTCAAGCTTTGTCCAAAACCCCTGCATTGTATATTTCTCTATCTTTCGTTTTGTAAATCCTTAACCTTCTGTTAGACTAATATATTAAAATTCTTCAGACACAGAGTAGCAATGTTCATAATCTCCAGTTCATTATCTTAATTAGATCTGTCTTATATTATCCCACAGTTTATTCTCATTACTTTAAAGGTGATCAGCCTTAGAAGGGAATGTGAGCAGAATTTAGTGAATTCTGTTGTGGCAACATTTCTCTGATCTGGCTTTGGATCTTTCAGGTGCAATAATGATAATGCTGCCGGTGCCGTTAATTAAAAATTGCATTTGAATGGTATGAATATTCATTTTGGGGAATGAACACAGGATTAACTCGGGAGTGTAAAATGTCTGCAATGGCCCAAGGATGTGAAGTGAACCTGGATCCCCATTAAAACACAAATGAATCATTAAAAATGATGGAAATTCAAAATCCTCCCACCCCGCCAACTATTAGCAAGGTATTGCCCGAGCTGAGCTTGTCTCCTAAGGTGGCAACAGACATTAATGTTCATCCTTCAGTAACAAATTATACGACATATACTTGACGTACAGCTCTGCCCAGGAGCTAATACCCAGTGCTAAATCTTCATTAAATAATTAAGAAGGGCTACTGGCTTTTTAAAATTCTCAGGTTAAACTGCTGTATCTGTAAGATCCAGGATACTTTTAATAGCTTTCTGTGGAAGATCAAAATTGCTTTCCCAGAAAGTGATTGTGACGTCCAGGATGCTGCTGGGGACGATACAGACAAGAAGAACTGCTGAGACCTTTGATAATGAAGCTCTCTATACCCAAATCGTCTCTCCAGCAAAACCCAGGACTTTAATATTCTGGGCAAGAATGTTAAAAATGTATCTTTTCTTTGTCTTGTGAATAGCACCACTGAAAATATCAAAGTGGTGTCTGGGTTTTTTTTTCTCCCCAAAATTTATTTGTTGTCATTTTTTTCTGAACAAGGGAAACATCAAATAATGAATAGCTTTTTTAAAAGCTTATCTGGTACTGCAGGATGCTTTAAAAAAAAAAAAAAAGAGAGAGACTACAAACTAGAGATAAAGCCTCTTTGGTGTAGGAACGTTATGTGAAGTTTAATGGGCATTTGCCAGAGAATATTTTGCCGCCTGTTAGCTAGTTGCCAAGGGGATTCACAGGAGGCATGTTCCAGAATAAAATGCTCTGTGAATAAACGGGTCAGTTGAGGTAATTTGCACGGTACTTTCGACTGGAGCACCGGGGTCCGGGCTTGCTCTGCCATCAGAGACAGGTGCACTGCTGTGTGTCCTCTCCTTCCTCGCCCTGCCTGTGAGTCCTTTGTAGGTGACACACTTCTAGTGTCAGGTCTGCACTTGAAAGCCAAAATCCACTCGTTGCTTATCCCATGCAACAGAGAATTTGGCCTTCCACATGCAAGAGAGAAACAGAAACCTTGCATCTTGGTGTTCTGAGCTGTATCCCTAAATATATCCCATCCCTGGAGGGGTTCAAGGCCAGGCTGGATGAGGCTTTGAGCAACCTGGTCTGGTGGGAGGTGTTGGAGCTGGGTGGTCTTTAAGATCCCTTCCAGCCCAAACCATTCCATGACTCTATGATTCTATGAAATAAAGGAAGGGAGAATTTTCACAGTGAGAACCCCGTACTCTCATTCTCCCATGTGAAAACAGATAGAAGTAGAAGAATTCTGCTGCCTCCCATGTTCTCTTGCCCATGTTGAAGAGGAGATATGGTCAACCTTTCTCCGTGGAGGACGTAGCAGGGACATGGGTAGTCTTTAGCTCAAATTCTTCCTCTGGTGGGAATCTTCCAACCAAGCTTCTTCTCTTTGGCCCAGTGGGGCAGGAGAAGAGAACTCTGTCCTTGGCCTTGCAGTTGTTTGTATTCCAGAGGGGTTCTTTTTGCTAGTCCCATATGGGGCCTTTGGAACTGAGCTGTAATTTTAAAATAGTATCATAAGAGTAAATGAAGGAAAGATTAAAAGGTAGCAAAAAACCATTATCAGAAGTAGGTGGTTTGTGGTGGGCTGGCCACTGCAATGAATGACAGATGCTCTCCCCAACCTCTCCCTTCAGAGGATTTTGATTAGCAGTGCTGCTTTTTTATATTAGACTGAAGAAATGTGATAAATAACTCAGGGTAATTGTGTCTGGATACAGTATGCATAAAAGCTAAAAATCTCTTAATTTCTGGAGTACATTTAATGTTCCTGACCATTGGTGCCTGGTGTCACCAAGGATGGTGTAGGGTCTATGTTCCTGGGAGGTCTGATACAGGGACTACAGTGGGTCTACCCCCTCTAGAGCTGGGACTTGTGGGTTCATTCTGACTTGTCTTTGAAATCTGAGTCCTTCTGCAGAAAACTATCTGGGTGTCAGGACACTCAGCCCTTTCTGAAATCAGATTCCTCAACGTCTAAACACTAGCAGAGACTCAATTAAGAAAATCTCTACCATAGCACATGGGGACAAATCTGTGCCACATGCAAACTCCACTGAACAGAGTAACATGAGGGCATAATTTGGCCTGCTAATTAGAGTTGAGAAGGAGATTGTGGCCAGACGGCAGCTGTGGGAGGAAAGAATGAACAAACTCAGACTTCTTATTCATCTGGTCAGGCTTTTCATCCTTGTTTAACTACCTGGTGATTATCTTGCCTATACTTGTGTTCTGAAAGAACAACAATTTATCCTGGAAGTGAATGCAGATGGTGAGGAGCTGCTGTTTCCTTCCTCCCCCATGGTTTCACCCCACTGTGAAGGCTGGGCTGAAGGTGAGAGAGTACCTGGCCTTGTGTTACTGCCAACTGTTTTCCCTGGGCTTTCTGTGGAGGAGAAATCACATTAATTTATTCATGGAACGTCACGGTGCTCGGTTCTGAGGAGGAGTGTGAGCTTGCCTTTGGTACCCTGCTTCTGTTTTGTATATTTTTGTGGAGTCCACGTGTATACAGCCTGCTAGTTAATCCCACAGACAATGTGATTTAAGAAGAGCAAAGAACGAAATGGCTGCATCCTGCCCATTATGCCCTTAGGAAGGAGATTTTTATTTGCTGTCAGATGTCACTGGTGGAGCATTTGGCTTCCTTTCATTGAGTGACAATTGCAGTTTTAAGAGTATGGCACAGAGTGCCACTTTAAACCCAAACGTCTCAATTCACAAGTGAGGGAAGGATAAAGTTGTGCAGCTGGAGGATGCTATTTCTTCTCGGCAGCTGTGGTTGAAAAGGCCTGTGAATGCTCTAGATGTCAGGTGTCATAAATGCTCCATCCAGGGTTTGTCACGTGCCTGGTAACATCATGTGGAGTGTTGGAGAGAAGTTTCTGTACAGATTAAAAATTCTTCTCTACACTAGCTTGCCCTGGAATCTGCTATACTGAAGTTTAGGAAATGATAAATAAATAGTAATTTTAAGATCTCCAGTAAACTCTCCATGTTTTACCAGAATCACAGAGCTTTTTTATGTCACTCAGATGAAAATGTGTGACTTTGTGGGAAAATCATCTGTGGCAAGTCCTCTGCCCTTGCCCCAACTCCCCAGATCCTTAGCTGTGACACCTGCACCTTCTAAGGACAGATGTGGCCATGAATTCAAATGGGGAAAAAGCGTTATTACAGAATAAAAAAAAATTTTCACTGGAAAAATGTTGTATTGAGTGCCCTCTGTATACTCTACTAGCAGTTCTCAAAGTTTTTTGTGTATCTCTTTCCCTTTTCTAGCACTCCTTGTCAGAGGGATAGAAGAAAAGAAGAGCAGCTGCAGCCATGAAGACCATCCAGACCTTCTCATCTGATTCATACTCATGTCTTCTTCTGCCAAGTCCCTGTTTGGAGGAGTGCGATGGTTGAGAGAGCTGGTGTATGGAGATGTCTGGGAGCTCTGGCTGTTAGAAGGATCCCGAGTCTCAGGTATGTGGGTGATACATTGGGTACCCCTGATTGGCTGTGGAATGGTCCCCAAGTTTCCGTATAGCCTGGTCTCCAGAAAGTAGATGGGTGCTGAGCTCCACTCGTTTTGCCCCTCTTTTTCTAGAGTATACTCAATGTGGTCTGTACTTGATGGCTCCTGCACTGTCCACGTATAGAAGCACTTATTCCGAGCCAGTGAAGGAAAACATGAACTTAGAAATTCATAGAATCATAGAATGGTTGGAGTTGGAAGGTACCTCAAAGATCATCAAGTTCCAACCCCCCTGCCATGTGCAGGGACAGCTCTCACTAGAGCAGTTTGCTCAAAGCCCCATCCAACCTGGCCTTAAACACTTCCAGGAATGGGGCAGCCACAACTTCTCGGGGCAACCTTATTCAGGTCTGATGTCTGGTGGCAGCCAGGGCCAGGAAGGTGGATGTTTGAATCTTATTTAGTGATCCCTTTGGCCTCAGACTCTGGTGTTAACATACAGGTTTTCTGTAATGTCTTCTTCTTTTTCGGTTGTCACTGGTTGGCTTCCTCTGCCCATCAGTTCTGTCAACTGCTGAAGTCAGGATGTGTTTTCTCATTCCAGCTGGCAGTTGCCAAAGTGGTGTGAAACGGAGCTGGATATGCAGAAGAATAGTTCCATTTGTTGTTGTGTCAAGTGAAGATGTAACACTAGAAACAGAGGGGTGTTTATTCATGCGGCAGCCACCGGGCAGCGAGTGCTGGGATTCTACTCAAAGAAAGCAAGGCAGATGGGAAGAGACAAGAAATCCCCAGCTGTCAAGTGTCACATCATTATAGGTGAGTCTAAACAATAAGAAGTAGCATCTTCTTCCAGTCCATTAGTGCCTCTGCACAAGGAATCTTTTGATAACATGTGCCCGTGGTTCATTTAATTGATTTTTAGATTAAGATTATAAAATAGTTATGTAAAATGTGCTTCAGTGCATTTTGTTCATATCAGATGTCATGAGGTAAGGAGTACCGGGTCCCACTCCACCAGCTTCCCTTCTGTGCTCATCATCACAGGAGACTGGAAGAGTTTAGATCAAGGCCAAAAAGGAGGGTGAGTCAGGGAAGTACCAGCAGCATCTTACTCATTTTGCGTTGTGAGTGGCAAGTCTGTGAATACTGAGGGTAGCTGGAATAGTCACCTGCAGGGAATTTTCATAAGGAGAACTCGTGGTTTCACTTCATTCTCAACTCATTGCACAGAGACTTTTTTTTTTTAATATTTCCAAAGGCTGATCTATACTGTATAAATCTTAATATAGTTGTGATGATTGAAAAATTCCGTATTTAGATTTGAGCATAAGATGTATTTCCCAGTTTATATGAATGATAAATAAATGCTCTGACTGCTTGACCACGTTTCTGGTGTTAACAATTTTCCATGATACATTTGCGTTGTATGTTGAGCAAAATGCCACTTTTAAGATGAAAGCAGGTTTGATTTTCATACAAGAGTGACAATGACAGGAAGAAAGGGATGCAGAAATGCCAGTCTTTAACATATAATGAGAACAGGCTACATTTGTATTATTTCCTGTGCTTAAGTTTCATTACAGTAATTTTCCCAATGAATACATTGCATAGTATGCTGTTTCCTCTTCTCATTACCATCTTTGTCGTGGAGAGGAGGTTATAGAATCTTAATGATTCAGTTATTTAAACCTTTCTGATAGTCTCTGTATTTTGAATGACCTCTCTGTTTCACCTCTTCCCTCAGGTCACTGAACTTGAGAATAGGAGTTGCTTTCAAATCAAATTACTCAACAAGGAAAAGGGCAAGGTGGTTCAGGTTGCTATTATCACAATTACAGAGATTATAGCAAGGATGAGGGAAAAAAGAAAAGAAAGAAAAAGCCACAGTCTGAATCTTCCCTAGTTTTCCATTACAAAGCAGAACAAACAATAGTAATTACTGTGAGTGAGTCTGATGCGAAGCTCGCTGGAAATCTCAGATCCCCACACGCCAGTGCCAAGAGATTGTCCAGGCTTCAGACACTGTCACATCAGGGGTAGGGCTGGATTTGGGGTGAAAAATCACTGAGAATCACCAGCACTGGGATCTTTAAAAGTTTTGCCGTCTTGAAAAACGTACAAACGTGATTGGTCACGTGCATTTGAAATATTTCAGGAATGATAATTTTCGAGACTTCATTGTATCCAAATGAGAGAAGAACAGATCCCTCTATGTTAGGATTCAAGGTGCTGGCTGGGGATAAGGGTTGGAATGGGCTGCTTGGGATCCGTAGGCCCTGAGGGGAACTTGGTGTATGAAAAGGACTTAGTGAAAACCAAACATTTTTGTCAAGATGCTAAGTACGTTGCCAGCCAGCATGACTGGAGGGACTCTGCCAGCCAAATAACTCTCACCATTTAAAGGCATGAGCAAGGAGTCTGTGAAGCTTCACAGACATCTGAGGTGATACTGAACCCAGAACATTAAATGATAGAAGCTGGAGAATAAGGATTCAGTACTTTCCAGCATCATTAATGTGTTCACTGACCGTTCTAAATGATAAATACACTTCACAGGCATATGCCCTGTACTGTCTATTACGTGTGTTTTCCTACAGTGGGCAGGGAGATTGCATGAGAGACTCTTGGAAAGTGCACAAAGAACAAATATAGGCAGAGGATTTATCTGCAAAGAACTTCTAGAGTGCAGGGATGCTGTATTTACTCACATTCTCCAATCTTCATCTGAATAAATAAAGTGGCGTCACGGGACGTGCTGCAATGCTGATAATGGGTTTTAGACTCGTTCACCCTGAGAAGTTTCAACAGATATAGTTTGCCTATCAAATGGATTTAGAATTGTATTGTCACTGCCTTGCTTTCTGCACTGATTGCTTTTGTATCGCAGCTCCATGCCTCAATAGACACTTTGATTGTCTGTATCTGCCACTTTGTTCACATGAGCATCCCTATAATCTGTAATACGAAACCCTTCGTTTTAATACTAAAACTCAACATGTGCTCCTACAATGATTATTAACTTAAGGATATGGCAGCCAAAATGGTATTTTGCTTTCTATTCTTTGGGGTTTTTTTTCTGTCTATGTTGTATGGTAGGCAACAATCCACTTAGTTCAAGAGCTGAGCTCAGTGAAGGAAGCGTTTCGGAAGGGATGTTGTGTGTACAGCTGCAGACGTTTCCCTGGCTTTGATTGCCATGCTGCACACAGCTATAATAATAAAACCTTGGCTCCCCTTGGCTCAGCTATTATTTTAAATTCATAAGGTCTGAATCCTAACTTTCAGCATAAAGTATGACTGCAATTTAACAAGTCTTTTAGGCATGCAGTTCATCTTAACCAAATTGCCTGAAGAATGAATGTTAAATGTTTTGTGAGACTGAGGTCTTCAGACTTGGTCTAATAGACTCTAGTCTGATTTTTATAAGAAGTGGATCAACCTCCCTACAATTCTCAAGGTTTCTTCTTCTTTTTCTTATACTGTTTGAAGTTATTTCAAACGAGTTCAGCTCGGTTTCCTAAAGAAAGGAGGTGAATGAAATCATGGTGGATTAATCTGTCTGTGCATACATGTGTGTTTTACTGTTCCCTTCCCTCATCTCCTTTTAACCCCTGAATTTCTTGGCTTGTTCCAACTAGCCTGAGAGAAAAATGCTAATCTTAAAGATGAATTTCTAAACACTTTATGAAATATGTAGCTGGGTGGAGACAGAAGGAAATGTCTTCCTCTTGGCCCGAGGAAAGGCTGCAGTGTGAGCCTGAAAAGATACCAGAGAACTCAATTGTAGAACCCAAATCTGTAGGAAATAATGTACAAATTGCTTCCCCCCCCTCCCCCTCTTTTTTCCCCCTGTTGTTTAATTTGGTTCTAGGAATGACTACAGTTTCTTTTAGAAGGTGTTGGGGTGATGGTGGCAGGTGTTTTCCATTCAGAGACCAAGATTATTTGACATTATAAATTATAAAACCAAGATTATTTGATGTTATTTCACTCCAGTATGAAGGAATGTGGACTGTGCCTATTCTTATTTCTGGGAATAAAGACTTGGCCAGGGATGAGGAATGATAGGCACAAGGAATAAAAAGAGGCAAAGGTGAAATTGGGCTGGCAGTGTTTGAAAGTTTAAGTTTTGAGCTTTAAAAATTCTGAACAAGAAGACTAGAAAACAAGAAGGATATCAAAGAATCATTCAGAAGAAAGATTTTCTTTTCCAAATTCATATAAAGAAGTGGCATTTATAATTGTTAATCCTTTATTCCTCCCTTTGCCCCCCAATTCAGTCATCTATTTAACTCACACTTCAGGATTTGCATTTGAGCTTGATGGCAATAATAATAAAGTGAGATAAATTAAATTAATATCCTTGCAGATACAATTAGTTTAATAACTTTGCCATTTCCATTCCCTTTTTATCTGCATTATCACAATTCGATAACACTCTGCAGTAAACTAATGCTTCAATGAACTTCTTTCTGTGCCCAGCATGGAGAGATTAGGATTTCTAATTTTATTGCTCAGATTGTCCTATCTTGCCTTCTCTAGCGCCGTTTATTGCAAAAGGAAGCCGGAGGCTTTGATGGAAAGAGGAATGACATTTCTCTGAGTCGATACATATGTGCTTTTGGGGTGGAACAGAGACCTTTTTCACGGCCACTAGCAAATGCAGAAGCATGAATACTCATGGGCATTCAGAGCTTTCAATACGTGACACTTCCACACTCTCACTGGGGGCTGCTCTGCTTTTTTAGCTCAAGGATTTGGGCTTTAGGTGGATGGAATACAGCTGCTCTGCAGAAGAAAAATCTACTTTTTAATCTGGGGCCACTGAGCAAGACCACGAAGCTCCTCTTGCAGCTCTTGCCAACAAACTGCAGCTTCCACACGCTCTCTGTGCTGGAGTTACTGGATTCCAGAGAGGACAAGCCCCAATCTCTTCAAGATGATCTGTATTAGGTGTCCCAAAGAGCTTTTCTGTGTTATTTTTTCTATTTCTCCATACAAACCCCCTTGTTTGGGGGTCCTTTGTAGTTTCTTTCCCCCCTGCACAACTGATTTCTGCCTCTCTCATCCAGTTTCTGCAGGATCCAACTAGGATGCCCTTCTCAGCAGGAAGGACAGGTGTCTGTGGGAGCTGTGCGGCAGTAATTGTGTTGGGTCAGCAATCTATTAACACCGGCAGTTTAAGCCACCACGTCCATAATTGTCCTCTGTATGTTTACAGGAAAGATTAATCTGTACACACACAAACCTTTCAAGCCCATGTGTGGGCTGGTTAATAGTTTACCAAATGCTATCAGCTGGCCTAGTCCTCCCACGGATCCTTGTTCCTGTTGCTGAGCGTGCCTGGAGCAATTTTTCATGGAAGGGTTATTCATTATATAAAGAGTTCGTGCTTTGGTCCTCGGAGCCATTCCAGATGCACTAGAAGGGAAGGAGCCAGTGGAGGGAAAGAATTTCAATCCCTTGCTCCATGCCAGACATTTCTACATGACCTTGATCAAATCTTTGATACCCAGCATTTAATAGACAAGGTTTGAAACCAGGCTGCCTCTGGGAGCAGAGTTAGCAAATTTGAGTGAGGTGCCTAATGTATGGGCAGATTTAAACCCCTCAGACAAGGATTCCTTTTGTTTATGGCTCCACGTCAAGTCATTACAACAGACAAATCCTTCTCTTCTCTGGAGCTACGGAGAAAGGATGGGCAGAGCAACAGTGCCCGTCTTTTACGTAGTTCTTCTGAGGTGAAAGCTGTCCATCAGGGAGTAAAAGACCTGGGTAAACAGATTTTGTAGGTGTTTGCAGGTTTTTTTTGTCTTGATAAAGCATAGCAGGAACACAAAATAAGTGGGAAAGTAGAATTCATGGAGAAAGCTGGACACGCTGTGGATTTTGTGTCATTAATTTCAATATTTTTTCCTATGAGCGCAATGTCACAATTTATTACTTTTGGTGTAAATAGGCTTTCTCTTACTGAGCAGTGAGGAGGAGGGGGCACACAAAACTTCCATGCAGAAGCATTACTTTTTATACTAATACAATTCCAGAAACATATGAATGTTGCTGTGCTCACGTACATTCTGCTGAAATGGGTTTGGTTTCGTCAGGGCCCAGAAGAAGGGCCCTCCTGGGGTTGCTCTGACAGGCCATTTAGCTCTGCAGAGCTCTGTGACAGCTGAAGCTAAACACATTCAGCCTTTGCAAAAGAGCTTAAGCATACCAACAAAGGAAGAAATAGAAAACAAAGAAGATTTGTTGATCTAAAATATATATATATAGAGAGAGTATGAATAACCTGCACAAATTCCACCCTTTAGAATTTTTCCACAATATTGTGGTTAAGATATCTCCGGACTTCTGGGTCTTTCTCCACCAAACTCTCCTTTGTGGTTTAGGGATATTTTTTCTTGCTGATTTTATTAGTGTTGCTTGTAAAATCCAGTTTTAACTATCTCCTCCTCCTGCCCTCCTTCTGTGTTGTTTCCATTCTCCATCCCTTCTTTAAACTGCTGCTTGAAATGATTAAGAGTTAATGGCTCAGGCAGTGACTTCCATTATTTTGCTGGGGAGAAGCCCTGAGGACTCATTTCTGTCTCTCATGCAGGGTCTCTTTTTGCATAAATTTATTCCACATTGAAAATAGCATCATATAAACAGAGTTCATAAATTAATGAGATTTCATAAGTCTACTGCAAAATATTCTCCAGGCCAGCACACAAGACCAAAAATTAGAATATGAAGAATTTTCAAAACTCTCTGTCAATTAGAGATTGACCCTAGAATAAACCCCAGGAATCTCTGTTATGGGCTCCCTTCAAGATCGGATACCACACCTATTTGCTAAAATAAGTTCTGTGAATATATCTTGATTTTTCATGTTTTTCAAAACTTTAAGAAATAAAAGTGCTTGAAATTGAGAGAAAAAATAATATAATGGAATTACATTGGACACTCAATTTCCCCTGTCCTGACAGTGTGTGGCTCAGACTAGTTACACTGTTCCCAAAAGGTAATAATTTAATATATAGCAGTTACTTCACAATATGTGATCATTCAAGGTAATACAAGTTCACAAAATGAGGAACGGCTTGCTTGGTAGCTCAGATTTTTCTTGAAGAGGTTTAAAGCCATATACTCTTCTCATTTCACCCCATGTGAACCTATCAATCTATGTCATAGAATCATAGAATGGTTTGGGTTGGAAGGGACCTTAAATATCATCAAGTTCCAACCCCCCTGCCCTGGGCAGGGACACCTCCCACCAGCCCAGGTTGCTCCAAGCCCCATCCAGCCTGGCCTTGAACCCCTCCAGGGATGGGGCAGCCACAGCTTCTCTGGGCAACCTGGGCCAGGGTCTCACCACCCTCACACTAAAGAAGTTCTTCCCCACATCTCATCTCCATCTCCCCTCTTGCAGTGGCAAACCCTTTCCCCTCATCCTATGGCTCCCCTTCCTGATCCCGAGTCTCTCCCCATCTCTCCTGGAGCCCCTGTAGGGACTGGAAGGCTGAGCCTCAGTGACCTGAGAACATCAAGTAGGTCAAGATGAAATTTATTTTAGTTTGTGTGACACTCTTTGGGGACTTGGCTGAATGAATTTCCTATGACGTGGCCCAACAGGAAGGATATTTGGACACTTATTGTGGATCGTCTGGTATAAGAGAACTACTTACATGTTGTAACTTGATCTTTAACTTGATCTAACCTGAGCTTTTTGATTTAGAAACAATCATGAACCTCACTCAAATTGTTGGGCATGACAATCATTGTTTCTTAAGGTAAATGGGAACAGTTGAGTGATAGTAGGTATTAGATGGTGGGATTGCTTCTATTGAAAACCAACAGTGGATCCCAGCAGCCCCAAATTTCTGGAAAGCAGCCTCAGAGCCTAAGGATCTAATGAACAAAGCAGAGAATCAGCACCCATGAGAAAAATAAGCAGAAAGGACCAGAAAAGCAGGAGATAGAGAAATATGTGTGGCATGACTGAAGGAAAGCCAAAGGGGGAGAAAAAAAAAAAAGCAGCTTTTGGGGCAGAATGGTTGTTAAAAAGACAGATTTAGGATGCTGAAAGGAAAAAAAAAAANGCATTCAGTTCAAACTTAGAAGAATTACCTCCCTCCTTTTTTGCCTCAGCGTCCATGCAAAATGAAATATCCATGTGCACTGGCTGGGAGGGGAGACACGGTTTACTCCAAGAGGTCTGCTGGTCTGAGCAGCTGGGGAATGAGGAGAGAAGATGACAGGCTGAGAGAGCNTTGCTGGTTCCTGCTGTATCAGGGATTTATGCTTGTTCCTGGTAAAGAAAATGGGTTGTACCAGGGCAATCACAGACTCTCTCATCAATTTATCCCCCTAACAAAACAATTGAGAAAACCCCAAATATCTGGTTAACTACTTGGATAAGAAGAAAAAAGGATATAAAAGACAGAACAATATTTCCAGCTGTGGAATTTGCTAGATAGGCAGTGAAGTGTGTTGTTCAGCTGAATTTTGCATAAGAAATACATTTATGTTGCATTTCTAATGCAAATTGCCCTTATTTTACATGGACAGAATGAATCCTTGCTGGCTTGATCTTCAGCTTTTCAAATCAATAGAAAGACTCTAATGTATTTTCAATAGACTTTGGAGCAAGCCCTTCCTCCCCTGCACTCAAAATGACTTACAATCAATTTATGGCAAGAATCCACTTCAGAAAGCCTGAAAACTAGGAATATGCAGTTTCATGGGGAAGCTAGCATCAGTCGCCTAAAAATAGACTCAATTTCAATATACACGTCCAGATGCCCGTCCCTGAAGAATTTACTCCCTCTGCATATGCTATCTAGCTTTTAGTGCTTTGAACAAAAGAGGCAGAAGACTATGTTTAAGGAAGAGATGACAAGTGCCTCTTTTTATCAAATGTTCTCTGCACCAAAATGGAAATACTCAAGGAGTTAATNGCTCTGGTGGGAGGTGTCCCTGCCCAGGGCAGGGGGGGGGGCACTGGATGGCTTTAAGGTCCATTCCAACCCAAACTATTCTATGCTCCTATGTTTTGCAGAGTTCATGTTCCAATCATGCAACTGTAGACTCATAACACTAAATGAGGAATAGAGTGTATATGCTAAATCCTCAGCGTTCCTGGTGTTTATAAAGATGTGGGGGAGACTTAAAAGAGTCAGTAAGCAGAGTGGCTGATAGAAAAAGATGGACAAATGAATCCCAAAAGACACAGAATATTTTGGAGTTCAAAAGTAGGATAAAGAAAAGATTCTTAGTGAAGGAGATGATGGATGGCTCTGGGGAGGCAGGTGGGGGAATGGATGCAGAGCAATGGGCAGTTTAGAGCAGAAAACTACCTGGAGCAGTTTGTGAACACAAGAGGAGAAAATGAGTGAGGATGAAGGATGAGTATCCTGTTTTAGGAGCTGGTAACTTACTGTTGGCCATCTGACAATGTGAAGTAAGGGAGTTCGGGGAGTCCTGATTGGGGTTGAGAGGGTTTGTGGGAGTCCTCTGTTTTGACAGCACATCTCTTTGGTGTATCAGTTAAAGCACGCTGTATCAAATCCATGCTATGAACAGCCTGATGGGACAGCAGGAAAACTGACAGAGATGCTGATTAAAAGGTCCCTGGCAGATGTAACTCTTCCACATTTAGCGCTGTAAGAAAACTGCAACCAACCTCACAACGCTTCGCAAAGATCCCTGCTCAGGGATGGGCAGGCAAAAAGGGCAACAGTCTGGGTGCAGAGCTAACAAGCTGTGTTGGTCAGACAGTTAATCCTACAATAGTTAAGGCAGGGAAGTGCTGGTAATCCTAATTCTACCAAAAAAATCCAGCAATACTCTGGGTAGAGAGCCACCCCCTCCTCCGTGTGTGTAGGAGAGAAGGATGCATTTCACTGTGAAATGCTTTTTCCAAGGACTTGGTACTTGACCAGATTTCCCAGCATCAGTCCTCTAGGAGGAAACTCTGCCCAGCAGGAAGGATGTCCAGAAGGATGATGAGAGAGCTGTGAAAATGTCATACACCTTACCGGGTACCTGGGAGAAAGCTGTGCCCTGGGAGCTGATCCCAGAGTCTCTTTTATTCCTTGCAAACGATAGGAAGACTTTTCTCCCCTTCTTTCAATTTGTTAATATAAACACCAAATTTTAAGAGTATCAACCCAATGAAAAGTTGTGCCAGGGGAGGTTCAGGTTGGATATTAGGAAAAATTTTTATGCTGAAAGGGTTATTAAGCATTGGAATGGGCTGCCCAGGGCAGTGGTGGAGTCACCATCCCTGGAGGGGTTTAAAAGGTGGGTTGACATAGTGCTGAGAGACATGGGTTAGTGATGGCTTTTGTCAGTGTTAGATTGATTGCTGGACAAGATGATCTGAAAGGTCCCTTCAAATCCAGGAAATCCTATGATTCTATGAAAAATAAAGCTGAAATATTCCCAGGCATTTGTACGTCACTGAAAAGCTGCCAGTGTCCTGCTGCTATAGACAGGGATTTCATGTAGTGGGTGGAGACCGGAGCCAGCACCTGGTGTGAACATATCTGCTATGGAGGGCTGCCGAGGACGGCTTCCTTCCTTCCCTCTCCCTCTGTCTCTGTTTTTAAAACACTTTTCACCATCTCCTCCAACTGCTGATGAAGAATTTTCACTGTTTGCATCCCCGTCCTTCCAGACTGTGGGAGAGGCGCACGAGCAGCTTGCTCCCAGCCCATGGACTGGGTGCTGCCTGGTGTTTGCACCCTCCTGCATAGGGTAGAAAATGTAGAAAAAGAGTTTTAGTGGGATTGCATCCAAGGAGCAGCTCGGCCTGTGAAAAGAGTGCAGGCAGCTAGTTAAAAAAATAAGATGTTGAGGCAATAACTGTGCGTTTATACAAAGTGAGGCTTATTCTGAGTATCATATCTTTCATCAGAATAGAAGAATTTTAACAGTGCTGGTTTTAAGTCTGCAAGAATGTAATTCTAAAGAGATGTGGAGAAGTTTTCTCCCTATTGTTTTTACTCCTATTTTTACATCCTATTTCATCCCTAAATCTGTTACGCCTAGACAGTGAATCCTGACTGTTGAGCTCTGGACTCCTCTTTTCTTCCAAACCAGATGTTCTCCTTCTCCCTGGCATTGGTTAACGTGGCACTGCCTCATTATACAGCTCTCGCTGGAACTGATGCTGGGCACTGCTTCAGCATCAGCCCAGGGTCCTGCTGAATCAATGAGGCAGCTGGTGCCCTCCCTGGGGACCGAGCTTCACCTTTTGGATTCAGGCAGTTCACTGTGAGCTCAGATCCAGGGGGCTGTGAATGATTTTTCCTAGACAGGTGAGAACAAAAGAGCTTTGAAAACCTAATTCAATAGAATCTGGAGACATGGGGCTCTATTGATTAAAAAAAAGAACCAAACAAACAACAAACCTAAACACATACACAGTCCAGTTGCATTTTCATCTTAATTGATTTTTCTATGAGATGGAGGAGTGAATTCTGTCAAACAAAAGACTCCATAGAAATCCTTTCTTTACATACCATTAAGTAAGTAGATATTTGCATGCACAACAGCTGTGTTGTGTTTGCAAAAATCAAATAATTCCTTTATAAAGCTCACAAACTGTAAATTGATCACTTTGATCTTGTCCACAACGTATGCTGATCCTCAAATATCCAGGGAAGGAAGGGATGAGATAATGCAAACAAAATCAACACCTGGTTAATATAAAACATTTGTAAATTGGGATTTGAGGCCATCCCATAGTTACTATATTTACTTTCTGGGGGGGCAGGAGAGGGGAAGAAAAAAGGTTAAGACTTTAAAAGGAGAATTTAAACAGGAAGAATTTGATGTTGTTCTGTAAAGTCTCATTAAACTGCAAGTTGGGAAATTCTCCTGAAAATAAATGAGGATAGACTGCGCTTAATTTTCTCCCTACAGTGTGTGTACCTACTTTCACAGGAGGTACTTGACAAAACCCATCAAGAATAAAACTGTCAGTTCCTACAAACACTGCGTGACTAAAATAGACTGGAGGGTTCTCAAGATAATCTCTAACCTTTCCTAAGAGACTGCCTGCCTGATTTATGTCCTCTAGCTCAGACCAGCCTAAGGAGTAGGATGTACTCTCTACGTTGTGCTACTTTCCTTCTGTCTCTCTATTTAATTTAGGGCTTTAAGGTTAGGGACTGGTCTTTGTTACTACTGGAAACTTTCTCTGTCATGTCTGGTTGGACTCAATGATCTTTTCAAACCATGAAGATTCTGTGATGTCAGATGCCACCAGAAGGAAGGATTAATAATAGCTATTACCCTTCCAAGGCAGATGATCCCCCAGCATAATAACTGGAGATGTTTCTGCTGTCTCCCTCTGCCAGGACTGCATGGAACAACATCTAACCATGCCCTGCATTTGCTTATTTTTTTTGAAATCAACGTTAACGCCCAATTTAAAGCACATTCCCTTGTTTCACCTCAAGGGGTTAAGTCTCCAGATCTGCAAAACTCAGTGGAAGAGGGATGGAAGTGCCAGGTCCCGATGAGAACTGGGCATCCACCATCGTTTCCAGCAGGAGTCGCAGGGGCTGTGTGAATGCTGATGGAGATCTTGCTCTGCTTCCTATTTTTCATTTCCTTTTGCCTTTGGTATTCAGAGCAAGGACTAGTTTTGCTGAATAGAAAGAAATACAGCTGAGTCACATGTCTTTAAAGTGGCTGCAGGAAAAGACCTGAAAAATGCATTCATATGACAGGCATCCTTCACAATGGTTTTTATGCATCCTAGAGAGATCCTGCCTGGCACAGAGAGCTCTTGCCTTTAAAGAAAAGCACTGTGGTTGGCTTTTCGTTCCTGGCTGGGTTCTCTTTCGACTGCTTGCATTTTGCTTAATCAAAACCACCTTCATCCTCTCAAAAAATGATGAAGGAAGCTGAAATCTCAAAAAAAAATCCCACAACCCCCCCTCCCCCCAACTTTATTAATTGCATTTGAAATGTGTCATTTCCCTGTAAATACGCAGGTCACTTATGTACCCATGGTGCTTTTTTTTGCTCTTTTAAAAAAAATAATAAAAAAAAGAGCTTAAACTTTGCAACATTCCTGTGAGGCAGGTAAATCTTTTCATAAAAGGATTATTTCACCCTTTGCTGAGATACAGGCACCTCCAGGGTGAAACACTGTGGTTGTTTAACTGCCTGTAGCCACACAACACGAGAACCGAGGGGACAGGAAATGAAAACCATCCTACCCAATTTCATTTTAAGGAGAAGAGAGATAGGCAGGATGGAAGGTTCACAGCTGGGATTTTGCCAGAGAAGAGGAAATAATACACCTTAGAGAAAAAGTGGCACCGTTATCTCTAGTGACTACGAGCAGCAGACTCTTGGTTTTATACCTTATCTGGAAGACAGAACCTTCTGCAGGTCATTGTCCTGTACTATCAACGTGAGAATTACTGTCAGGGGAGGGGGAAATGCAAGCTACCAAATTACCATTTTCCCTTCCCGAGGAATCCACGTATCCCGTAGCGGGTTTCGCTGTGCGGATGCCACCTGGGCATCGCTGATGAGTTATGACAGTGCTGCAATGCAAGGTGGCAGGATGCCGCAGATGTTTGGAAGTGTCAGTGCAGAAAAAACACCAGAGGAAAGGTTATATCTACCCAAAAATGTTTATTCCTCTTCCCTGGAGTCTCACAACCTGTATCTACCTGTTTATCCTTAGTGACTAGAATTGTTGAGATGTCTTAGGAACGCTTGGGTTATTCTCCCCGTCTGGGAATGGGCTTTTGCACTCAAGGTACCAGAGGAGGATGGAGAAATGAGGAATTAAACCTTACAGCCCCAAAGAGACCTGAAGGCGTAAGCAAAATAAAAGTAGCAGCAACGGGGACAAAAATACATGATTTGGTCATGTTTGATGGAAATGGAAGGAACTGGAAGGAAGGAAGATGAGGACAAAGAGTAAAAACTTGCTGCATTTGGGCTGAGCTTGTCTTTTTTGAGAGGTGTGCAGCTGCAGAGCAATTACTTGGTGGAGCAATAGGATGAGAGGGGAACGGTTTTACACTGAAAGAGGGGAGATTGAGCTGAGATCTGGGGAAGAACTTTGGTGTGAGTGTGGTGAGACCCTGGCCCAGGTTGCCCAGAGAAGCTGTGGCTGCCCCATCCCTCGAGGTGTTCAAGGCCAGGCTGGATGGGGCTTGGAGCAACCTGGTGTGGTGGGAGGTGTCCCTGCCCAGGGGAAAGGGGTTGAAACTGGGTGATCTTTGAGGTCCATTCCAACCTGAGCCGTTCAACCATTCTATGATGTATTTTTGTAAGGGGAAGATGAGGAGGCAGGTTATTTTATTCTCATTTGTGTGCTTGAATCCTTTTCTTCCACTGGATGCATTTGGCTTTTTTAGCTTTAAATGGTGTAGTCCTTCAATAAATGGTTAAGACAATGTTCTGGATGCATAAAAAGAAGGATGAAGCTCTCTTATGGACACTCTGCTTTGTACCCTTCCTTTATGGATAGATTTGAAAGGAAACCAAGTATTGGGTTTTTTTTTTTTGGTAAACAGTTCATCATTAGCCACAATAGCAACACTCAGAGCCTGAACAACCTCTTTTTCTGCACACCTCTTCCCTAAATCATGCATTTATTTCTGACTTCCCTGGGTAATTCCAGGTGACCTGCTGTGCTGTTTACGGGTGGCCTGCATGCCTCCGATGGCGAGTTGCAGGTATTTCCCAACCTTCCTGGGACATTCTTCTTAAGTCTGTGGTGTTGCAGAGGACCATGGCGAGGAGCTGCGTGTGCTGTATCACACGTGGGGCTTCTGTGCCTTCCCAGCGTGAGGAAATGATTTTAAACAACGTGGTCTGCTGGCTTTGTGTGGGCATAAAGCTGTAAAACGTTCCGCAGTTTAGAGAGGACAACAGCACTGATAACTGTGGAGATTTCAAATAGATATTGATTTCTGAGTTACGCAGGGAAGAGACAGCGTTATTTATTTTCTGATCAAAAGAAGTGGGAACTGAAATAACTGAAATATGGGTGATGAAAATAAAGACCCTTGAGGATGCGGGCGCAGAGATGCCACCCAAGACAGTCCCTGCACTGCAAAGGAACAGAGAGGTGGCAGAAGAGCCCACTGCAACCCTGTCAGCTTCCCAAATCCAGGGCCAGAAAGTGGGGAGGGATGGATCTGACCCCACTCCAGGAAATCAAGCAGAGGTGGGAGAAGCAATGTCCAAGTCACTTTCCAGTGGTCACCACTGAAGGGTCTTCACTTTGCCTACGAAGTGGGAAGCAGATGGAGACGTGCCAAGGGAGAGGGAAGAAAGGGAAGGGCACTGCTGATCCCTGTGCAGGAAGGAACACAGATGTGGCTTTGAAGCACAGAGGGCACCATGGTTAAAGTGGTGGAGGGTCCAGGGTGTATGGTTTTCACAGGACTGCTGAAAGATGAAAGCTAAAGATTGTGGGAAATGATGTGTGTTGTCCGTAATTCAATTCCAGTATTATATACTGGAAAACAGTGGTAGTATAATAGCCATGGAAAGGTCTCCAGCAACTGGCAGTGTAAAAAAAAAATTAACTTAGCTGTCTTTCCTTTTATTTCATAAATGCCAAGGTCTATCATACCATTTTCTAATAGATTGAATACTTGTTTTGAGTCTGTGATCTCACGCTCAGAGGGGATACTTGAAATCCAGCAGCGGAGACAGTGAGAAAGGAGTCAGTTTGCATGAGAAACCTCAATTGAGTTCAGTGGAGTTTTGCAGAATAGACCAAGCTGGTGTCTCTTACAGATTAGTCAAGTGATGCCTGGACCCAGCGTGAATCAAATCTTCTCACAATTTCTTTGATTTATAGTCCCATCTCTTTCTCTGCTTTCCTACTATGTGAGCTTCTTTATCTTCTGCTCCATCTGGTACTTTGTTTGCCTTCTCTTTAGAGAGAGAGAGAGAAAGACAAAAATGGTCTGAGGACTCATTATTTTATCCCCAAGGCAACATTGGAATGAAGACAAGGGACATCATTGTTGAAAGACAGTAAAATAATGGGATGTAATGAGAAATACACTCAGGGAATGCCAGCTAATGCTCACAGCCCTCTCAAGACAGTTGTAGCGCAGAGCATCTTGCGTTTGTCACAACCAATCATCCCGAAATCATTATAGTACTTAACAAACGAAGAGTTTATAGCAATGCGTGTTTTATTATATGCTTAATGAAGAATGCAGAAATAAGTACTGCAAAGGCAAGAGAAAATTCTGATTAAGATAAATAATAAATGTATAAAGTTAAAATAGGTCTGTGGATAACCCGAGATGCCATTTTGTATGAGTAATAACTAGAACTCCCTTCTGAAACAGGTCTTTGGAAGCATATTGACCACATATCAGCTTATTTGGGAGTTTTGTAGGTCAGAGGCACAGTTGGTGTGTTCAGGACACGACATCTTACATCTCTGCAAAGACAACCAGGGGGTGTTCCAGATCATTTCTGTGCTGCAAGCACCATGGGAAGCTAGAGAAAAGAAAGGCACAGACGTTTCAGCCCTGTGAAGGACAGAGAGGGTCTCACCACCCTTTCCGTACAGCACAGAAGAGGCTCACTGCCACAATTAATACATTTCCTGTGAGGTGCAAATACCAGTGACATTTCTGTGTTTTCCTCCTATTATTATTCCGAGCCACACTACCCAGCAGCTGCAGCTTCCAGAGAGTCCAACTGAGGCTCAGCTCTACGAACTAATCTCGCTGTACCTTCAGGCATCATTTTAGCTGGCATCTCTCATTCTTTTAGCTTAGCTAAGAAAAATGATTGTCTTCAGATCCCAGCTCCCCTGTTTTATGTAGGCAGGAGCATGTGGGCAAACTTATATACACATGAAGAGCTACATGACTAAGAGTCGGGTTCTGCAGCCGTGGAAGCACCCACTGTTCTGGCAGACCCTCCTGCGGGATGAAAAAGGAGAGAGGGTTGTTTCAGCCAGACTTTGCAGCTCTGTGGTGTGAGTAGAGGGAGGCAAGAGATGAGGGCAGTCTGCAGGCTCCCCTGGATGGTCTGGGTATCCTCTCCCACCGTCAACGTTTTGCTTGCTGGGAGCTCCTCTCCTGTGTCCCTTCCCCATGCCTCTGCTCACACAACTGCTTGGCTGTTCTTACCCACCAATGCATCACATTTTCACCACTGAGCTATCTAGAAGGCAATGCTGCCACTTGCATGACTGATTATTCCAAAGACCTTGATAGTGTTTTTCTCTTACTGCTTACTACTCTTTTTTACTTTTACTCTCTTTATCATACTCTCTTACTGCTTACTACTTTTGCTCTTCTCTTTGATCAGAACTGAAGCAAAATTCAGGCAAACACCTTGATGGCATCTCCTGTAACAAGATTTTGGGCTGAGGTTTTCTTCAGCAGCTTGGTATACCTTCTACCTTCACAGCATGGTCAACTCCAAGCCAACATTTCTCCTCACTACCAGCATCATCATAGAGCTTCAAAGATGATGAGGGGACTAGGACATCTCTCTTGTTAGGAAAGGCTGAGGGACCTCGGGCTTTTTAGTCTGGAAAAGAGAAGGCTGAGGGGGATCTGATCAACACCTCTAAATACTTCAAGGGTGGGTGTCAGGAGGATGGGGCCAGGCTTTTTTCAGTGGTGCCCAGGGACAGGACAAGAGGGAACGGGCACAAACTTGTACATGGGAAGTTCCATCTCAACATGAGGAGGAACTTCTTTCTTGTGAGGGCGGCAGAGCCCTGGCAGAGACTGCCCAGAGAGCTGGTGGGGTCTCCATCTCTGGAGACATTCAAACCCACCTGGGCATGTTCCTGCTGTGGGTGACCCTGCTGTGGCAGGGAGTTGGACTGGATGATCTCCAGAGGTCCCTTCCAACCCCAGCCATTCTGTAATTCTGTGATTCTGTGATCACTGGAGACATGCCATACACTCAGCCACCTCTTCCTACTCACAGCCCGGCCTGCCAGTGGTGATGGGTTGAATAACTCGTTTTTTTGGGAACATTGAGCAAACTCTTGCTTTTTGATTTCTTGCAGCTCTTGATTTCTTGCAGCTTTCTTCATGGCTGCTTCTGCAGCATGCTCTGATGAACAGGTACATTTTTACTCGGGCATCCAGTGGCAGACACTTTCCTACCGCTCACTCGCTCTTTAAGCAGTTTGGCAGCAATTCCAGACGTGCACTGGCCTTTTCATTCACTCTTTTCCCCTCTGTTTCTCCTTGAGTAATGTCACTTTCATACAGTCTGTCACAAGCAGCTCGTGTAGCAGTAGTACAGGGTTCCCATTTTCAAGAACTTGTTGCTGTACATGATAGGAATCCTTCCATCACACAGCACTCTCTTTCATCTTTGTCAGTCTCTGATTTCAGTCCAGCGACCTCTTCACTTCCCCTTACAATGAGTCTGTTCACAATCATAACCCATTTCTTTCTTCCATCTCACTTGCCTGATCCCATTTCTAATCTCTTCCCTTGCAAGGACAGTGTCACATCACATCTCATCGCTGCCTTGTTACCTCTTTATGTGGGACTGGTCTTGCAAGTATCTCTTTTTCCTTTTCCTTTCACCCTTATACACTGTGGACCTGCTGTAGGATCAATGGGGGACTCAGAATTTTGGCACTTCTCCTCCCGGTGGAAGAAAGAACAAAGTCAGGCCAAGCAGAGCTCAGCCAGCACCGTGCTTCTGCTGCAGATCATCCTTACAGCGTTTGCTCCACTGAGATTCTTTCAAATTCTGTTGCGATGGTCTCTCGAACGTTAAGAGTTCAGTTTTATGTAAGTGCTAAATACAGCTGTGACTTCTTGCTTTTCCTTTCAGCCGTAAGCTGCATGTCACATGTTCTGGTGGTGCAAAAAAGATTTCTGATTGAAGAGCAGCTCGGCGTGTTGTTCCTGTAATTAACACAGAAGAAAACTCAAATCTTGGTTCGGAAATGCTTGAATGCCTTCGAACACAGGGATGTTCTGACAGCTGGCTATCCAGTGGGAATTTTGGATAAGAAATAGATACAAATGGAGTCATTTTTCTTCAGGCTTTTGCTAATTAGGACAATGGATGAGTGAAGCGGGCAGCATATAACTCAGCCAAATGGCACGCAGGTCTTTTATTTATAAGTTTGCCTATTGGCAGCAGTAAAACTTGGAAGGAACGTTGCCAGCAGAGCTACACAGTGGATATTAATCTATTAATCTATTGATCTATTATTCCTCTTCTAGGAGAGGCCAAAAGCTACATAAATTTGCGTTGCTGCTCCACCACACTAATTTTTACTGTATTCAGACTGTTTGTCTTGGCATCCGTTCATTTTGGTGCCTACCAGGGCATCTCAGTCTAAGGGAATGGTGAAGGCCCCAAGATGGAAATCCAGAAGTAGGAGACTTCCAGGTGCTGTTTTGCTGCCATTTTTTGCCAGAAATACTCGAACCCAAAGTGCTGCTATTGACCTATCTCCTCAGATATGTTATCTCTAATTTTAAAATAAATCACACTACTTTCCTAGCTCTCCTTATGTGGACTGATAGGGGTTTGGTGCTGGGGAGCTGAGCTGTATGTCAGCTGTGTGCATTACTGAAGACTAATCATTGTACATAAAATTATAACACACAATTAAACTTGGAATGCAAGTAGTAAAACAGTTAGGTTGGTTTTGCCTTTTTTTTTTTTCTTTCTTTTTTGGAAAGCTGTTTTATTTTCATAGCATTCTCCTGTGCTCACGTATTTCTTCTTTTCTTTTTTTTTTTTAACTCTGCAACAGTGACTTTTGGGACGAGGCCTGAATTTTGCTGTAGTGGATCTTCTCTTATACACTTTGCATTAGCAATTTCCCGCTTCACTGCTCCTCCACTATGAGACAAGCTTTAAGATTTAGTGATCATACACTGGAGTTGAATAACAGCACTTCCATTTCCTTGTACAAAAATTGGCATTTCTGTTGCCTTCGGAGAGTCTTAGTCCCCCAGATGCACCCAAACGAAAATTGCGACGGAGAAAGGGAAAAGTGGCATCGGGTTCTTTAGTGGTGGCTCTTCAGCATTTGTATTTTTAGGAAAATGGGAATGAAGAAGTTGTTGTGTTTGCTTTTCAGAGGGGATTTTTTTCAGCCAGAGCAGTTCAGCAAATATCTCTGGGGTTTTTTGCCCCTCCTCTGTTGGGTAGCCGTCGTCTACTTTGTGCAACTCTTCTTTGCTGTGGGAGGGATGTAGGAGAGGGTGGTGCCCTTCATCTCTCCTGCTTTCTTCTGGTAATCCACTGTAGTTGTGTCTTTTTGCAGAATCCTGTAGTCCCAGGATGATATGGGGTTGGAAGGGACCTCTGGAGATCACCTAGTCCAACCCTCTGCCAGAGCAGGTTGCACAGGACCTGTGTCCAGGCAGGTTTTGAATGAGAAGGAGACTCCACACTCTCTCTGGGCAGCTTGTTCCAGGTCTCTGCTGCCCTTAAAGGAAAGCAGTTCCTCCTCATGTATTGCCTTTTACTTAGGTTTTAAGCATGGGGAAGCTTTTTACGGCTCCTGGAGACTGGTGGATCAACAGATACTTTCTGAGGCAGAGCAAAAATCACTGCCTGTTTTCCTTCTCCACATCGTTTCGTTCCTTCACTGTTGGTTTTACTGACAGAGGAGGTGGTTTGGAGAGGCTTTCGTGGTGTGGAAGCTGTAATATAGTGGCGATCTTATCTCCCTCTGCAGCTTTCCTACCTCTGTAAAAGCCATTTGCAGATAGAGGGAGCAGAGCTGTGCACAGACACCCGCCGGGACGTGGTAACTGTTTGTGCGTGATGGACTCGGGTTGTCTGACCTCTTTGCTCTTTATTTAAAGAAAAAGAAATGCTTAAGATCTATTTGTCTGGATAATTTCCGCTCACTGTTAAGCTCAACTTTCCACACACTTCTTTCCTGAGTGGAAATAGCTAGTTTAGAGCACATCTAAATCAGGATCTACCTTTTAATTTACTGACATTGGACTTCCCTTTACATTTTATTACCTCTTTATATACAAGCCACTTTGTAAATGAGATCCCTTTGCAACTCTTTGCTGCCATCTTCATTTCCCCCCCCTATCTTTAATAATTCTGCATTATCACGGTGTGCAAACCTTGGCACATCACTGTGATGATCCTTCCAGACCATTTGCAAATCTGTTGAGCGCCGCAAATGCCTGCGCAGATCCCTATGAGCCTCAGGGCTAGATGTCTCCATTGTGAACATTTGGAATTCATAGCAGGACCTCCACCTTCCTCCAGGCAAGCTTAGTGCTTTTAAAGCCCGTACAGAGAGAGTTTGATAAAACTTTTAAAGCCAGCCACATACTCCTACTGCACTGCAGCATTCTTGTTTACCTATTAATTGACTCTTCAAAGATATGCAGTAGATTTATGAAGCATGACTTCCCACCACAAAAGTCATACTGGCCCTTTTCCAACATACCGTGTTTATTCCTGAATCTGCAAACTCTGTTCTTTCATATAGATTCTACCAGTTCACCCATGATGGAAGACAGATTTCCTGGGTTCATGTTGACAGCTATTTTAAAAAGTGCATCACAGTTACCATCTCTGGCACTGAGGCCAGTGTATGCTTTACACTGTGGAATGGAGTTGACTCTTCGGTAGTTCCATACATTGATTTCTTTAGGAGGCCCAAGTGAATGTTATTAATCCTGGAACTTGATTTGGTCCAACTTCTTTTATAATTTGTTCTGAAATCTTTTTTTTTCCTAACATTTCAACTTGAGACAGATATTCTTCCCCTATGTAAAGAACTCTGGTACTTGAGCCTTCCTCAGATCCTCCACCATGAAGAGCAGTGGAAAAATTCATTAAACATCTTCAGCCTTATCTTCCATGAGCACTCCTTTTACATCTTGATCATATATCTGCTTGACTAACTAGCTGGCAGGCTTCCTACTTCTGAGGTGTTTAAAAAGAGGGTTTTTATGAAACATTTTTATGCCTTCAGCAAATTGCTCCTAAAAATATTTTGGGCTTCCTTATGGTTTTCTTCAAACTTGCCAGTTTTTATGAGCTTCTCTTTTCCTCGCTTGGATGAAACTTCTTTCTTTGTTCTTTACTTTTAAAATCTTTCTTCACCCTGTTGTTTACTATAGCTGTATAGTCCCCAGCCTAAAAGATTCCACTTTCTCCCTTTGACATTGGTACTGCCATGGTCCACAGCCACCATATCCTCTTTGATGTTCTGTCTAGAAGCCTTCACATGTCCAGCACTGTAACATGTGGCACACAAGTCACTGGCCAGTTTGCCATGGCATCAGAAACTGGATTATCTATGTGTTTGGCAACTGGATCTTTCTGTAATGATTAGATGGTTAGAGGATAAGATGATTAGAGGGATGGAGCACCTCTCCTATGAGGNGTTCTTTGCAATGCCAGCTAGATTCCTTGTCCTCTGATGGATATCCATGGTGCAGAAGAACACGTGGACATCCTACAGTCCAGGGAACCCATTTGCTGGAGGTGTCCACTCCTCTTCAGGTGGATGCTGCCCTGCCGTAGGACTATTTAGGAGCACAGATACTGTTATCCTGCAGCTGGGATTGTACCCTGATGTCTTTGTGAATATTGGTAGCACTCTTCTGTCTCCCCGAGTTCCTTCAATTTGTCACATTTACCAGGGCCAGAAGCTCAGGTGCTGTGAGCTGCACCCCATCTGCTCTGGGGGCAGATGATACCTGTGCATGAAGTGAATCCAGTAGCTTCCGCTCTCCTTCTGGTCTCATTAGATAGTTTGCTCCAAGCTCCTACAAAGGGAATAGTTAATTAAGGGTAATTAATCTACTGTTGCAGTGCCCAGCACTCGAATGGGAAACAAACAGCTACCTGTTTCTCATTCTCCCAGACCAGGTTTATACTGGATCTGGTTAAACATTGTTAAACCTGTGGGTTTAGTTCACACCAGGAGTTTAAACTACTGTTCTCAAGGATGTACTAAATTTTAGTTTAGCAAGGGCTTAAACTGAATAAGTTCTCAAATTGCAAGTCTGTTTTATCTAAGAACACTCTACCGTGCTGGCAATGTTTCAAATTTAGCTGAACTTAAAACCTGATTGAACTATACGAATCTCCACCCTGCCTTAAATTTAAATGCAGTGTCCCCTCACGACTAAGCTGATCTCTAGTATCCAGATTTACTCCATGTATTTTACTGCAGTTCTGAACTAGTCAGCTCAGAAAAGCAGATTTTACTCTAAACAGTCTGTTGTTATTGCACAATATTTGCTATATATCTATATGTGGAAATATCCAAACTTGAAAACATCATGAAACCAAGTTCTGATGTGCACATAGATGCCTATTTAGTCAGCATGTGCTCGGCTGAGAGGGTCGTCATTCATCCCGAGACTGTCCTCCAGACCTGTAAAGACAAAATGAGATCTGCAAGCCTCAATTTACCTGGGGAACTGGCGTGATCATGGCCACCTCGCTAGACTTAAACATCATCGCTGTTTAAATCAGCCCTCTGTCAGCATCTGATAGTCTCCTTAAATCTATGTGTGGGCATAAAACCATGGACACATCTTACGTCCTCAGGAGGAAGATGAATCTTCTGGAAATGTGCTTCTTGCAATTATGTTTTACGATCCTATTACCTTACGAGTGGTGCACTGCAGGAGCTCAGCACCTTTGAAAGCATCATAGTATATGCTATCCACAGATGACACGGAACAATGGATTTGTCAGCGTGGGTCCGTGAGGAGTATGGGCTGAGAAGTAAAAGATGGATCTGTCAGCAGGGTAAATGGTTGGTACTCCAGAAGAAGAAACCAAATTTTTGGGCCTGCTGTATAACGCTCGACTGGCACTGCATGATCATCTTGGACGTATTTATCCAGAACTGATTTTGATCTCAAGATCATTTTTATTCACTTGTCATTTGTGAGTTTTGTGGATTTTCAGACTCATGAAAAACAAGCCACTTAATTCCCCTTGGTTTAATTTTTGGTGTCCTCCAAATGTCCTCGCCATTACCACGAGTCTGGGATAGCAGAGACTGGTGGCTTCCCAGTAGGATGTGGTGTGAACTGGGCTCTCCTGTCCATGAACCAGAGTTCACAGCACCAGTCTGTGAGCTGGTCTGCAACCACTGCTGGTGTCACTGCCACTGCCACCAACATCCCTTTGCCTTGTACACTTCTTCTCAAAGATGTGTCTTCCGTGTTCAGAGATGCTGTGCCCTCCAGGATATGTGTCAGTGAGATGGATCGATTTTATTTCTGGATGATGTAGATCTCTTAACTTCCAGCTTTAAGAAGTCCACTTACCCGTAGGTGGAAAACTCTTACTGCCACGGTACGATGTGTCTGTGTGCAAGGTAATGATCTTGTAGCCACGTGGAGGGGTTTCCTCAGGAACCAGGATCCTATTGCTGTGAGCGTGATGTGGTTTCACAGCCTCAGATGGCAGGAAGAGATGGTCTTCACAGTGCAAATGGTCAAACACTGGAATAAGTGCCTGCATATGGGACATGGACCCGTTGGAATGGGCCCAAAGGAGGCCACAAAGATGCTTTGAGATATGAAGCCCCTCTGCTGTGAGGACAGCTGAGAGAGTTGGCATTGTTCAGCCTGGAGAAGAGAAAGCTCTGGGGAGCCCTTATAGTCCCTTCCAGTCCCTAAAGGGGCTCCAGGAGAGATGGGGAGGGACTCCTGATCCGGGAGGGGAGCCATAGGATGAGAGGTAATGGTTTTAAACTGAAGGAGAAGAGATTGAAATGAGGTGTGGGGAAGAACTTCTTTGGTGTGAGGGTGGTGAGACCCTGGCCCAGGTTGCCCAGAGAAGCTGTGGCTGCCCCATCCCTGGAGGGGTTCAAGGCCAGGCTGGATGGGGCATGGAGCAACCTGGTGTGGTGGGAGGTGTCCCTTTCTGGAGCAGGGAGTGGCACTGGATGATCTTTAAGGTCCCTTCCAACCCAAACCATTCTATTCTGTGTTCTGATGCCTTCATACAGCAATGCACTCAGTTACTTTATGAAACAAGAGTGATGGTTTAAACCAAAAAGTAGATCCTTGGTGCTAAATCAGAGGGTGTGGACACAGAGCAGAGCCTGCCTGGGGATCTTTCCGCCACCTGATTTGGGGCATGTCCTTCAAGTGACCCCCAAGGGTCAACACCAGGTGTGACAGGGGCAACTCTGCACCAGCAAAAGCGGCGGGGACAGGAGGTTGTTCGATAAATAAGAGGCAAAACTCTCTTCCTGCACTACTTTATCTCAATTTTATGGAACGCTGCCTGCGGAATCGGCTGCGTGTCCTCGGCCAACGCGGAGTTTGATGTTGGCTGTATTTTGCAGTGTAATACTGCAAAATACTGGCTGAGCCACAAGGTGGCACTGGAAGATTGTAATAATTCAGTGTAATTAAGCACATCTCCCCATCCACACCCCCCTCCCCGCATCCCTTATTGACAGAGGAAGCATGAATTTTTACATTAAATGCCGTAAACCACAGGAACCCGCTACTTCTCTGCTTTTTTGGCAATTTTTAATGTAGTTTTCTCAAGAGTAAAATGGAAAGGCATGTGTGTGCCGTACGGCACGACAAAGTAACTCCACGAAATAAACGTCTCTTTGTTTTCAAACACGTTTTCATTAATCATAGAATCATAGAATCATAGAATGGTCAGAGTTAGAAGGGACCTCAAAGATCATCAAGTTCCAACCCCCCTGCCCTGGGCAGGGACACCTCTCCCTAGAGCAGGTTGCTCAAAGCCCCATCCAACCTGGCCTTGAACACTTCCAGGGATGGGGCATCAACAACTTCCCCGGGCAACCTGTTCCAGTGCCTCACCACCCTCACAGTAAAGAACTTCTTCCTAATATCTAATCTAAATCTCCCCTCTTCCAATTTAAAACCATTACCCCTTGTCCTGTCACTAGACTGCCTGACAAAGAGTCCCTCCCCAGCTCTCCTGTAGGCTCCCTTCAGATACTGGAAGGATCCTGGTGATTCCTGATGGCTCGCTCCCTTCTTGTAGCCAAGTATTCCTACCTCAGCAGCAACTGCATGCAAAAGTAGGAATTTCATTTCCTCTGTAATTTCTTTGATACCTTGCCTCAAGCTTTCTCTTCTCTTGTAAAGCAAAGATGAAAACCTATTTCAGGCTTTCATCAAAGGTGAAAGTTCCTCCAAGATTTGTCCATTTCTGACAAAGATCTCACAATATCCTGGTCCAAAATACTTCACTTTGTTTTAATACTGAATGTAGGCTTGGGTAAGCAAAAGCAGTTAACTGTCGTATTGCTGTTACATGGGAAATTTGACGCATTATCATGTGGTTTTCCAAAGTACACAGCCTCTTCCCATATTCTCACATTTCTTTTTTATCCTCTAAACACTGAAAATATTTGAGCTGGTTCCTAGTTGAGTAAAGTGAGAAGGTGCCATCCCCTTGAGTGGGCTGGTGTCTGGGCAAAAGTTGTCCTTTACACCTATGAATGCCTGAAACAAAAAAAAATGATAATGGAGAAATCTGAGAGAATTCTGGTTTGACTTTTATCTACGACAAAAAAGCCCTAATTATTGTAGTTGCAATGTAAAATCCTGAGCCTGAAGCACAAACAGCCTTGAATGGTTTTAAAGATGTTCCTTACTGGCCTTAACAAGTGGCTGAGTGAAAATATGTATTAGATGAGGGGCTTAGACAAAACCTATCTTTAAAAATTTTTGTCATCTCAAGAAGTATCCAAACAAGACTCCTCACAAAGGCTCAACTCCACCACCTTTGCAGGGAGTCTCAAAACTTTCATTTGTCTGAAGGGGAACACATTTGGCTGCTCAGATTTAAGGGCCTAAACCACAAAAGGCAGAGTTGTTTCTGAATAGTATCCTGGTCTTGGAGGAAAAGCAGTAATTAAGTTATGTCATTAACCAGGGTAAAATACCCCCCTCACTTGGGTGAAGTGAGCTCATGGCAAAATCAGGGAGGTGGGAAGTTCACAAGGTCACCATGAAGTAAGAACAACCTGAAAGGGTGCAGAGCTCCACGTGTTGACCTGAATCACAGAACAGTTTGGGTTGGAAGGGACCTTAAAGCCCACCCAGTGCCACCCTCTGCCCTGGGCAGGGACACCTCCCACCAGACCAGGTTGCTCCAAGCCCCATCCAGCCTGGCCTTGAACCCCTCCAGGGATGGGGCAGCCATAGCTTCTCTGGGCAGCCTGGGCCAGGGTCTCACCACCCTCACACCAAAGAGGTTCTTCCTAATCTCTGATCTCAATCTGCCTCGCAGACACCCTCCCAGGTCAGTTCATACTTCAAGATGATTCAACTCTCATGTTTCACCTCTCTTGTGTAAATCCTCCCCAGCTGATGTTATATGCTTTGTGTTATTTTTCAATGCACGCGGAGATTTTAATAACACTTTTGTTTTCAATTTTTATTGTTTCAACAAGTGTTGCTGTCAGCTAATAATCCCTAGAGTGGACATCATGAAGTATTCCAATAATTGGATTTTAATTAAGAAATTCACTTAGTCTTCCACTATTTTTGAAATCTCATTATGTCTTCAGGAAACTCACCCGAGTTGTGGTATTTTGTGGACGATGTACAGACTCGGGACAGACTCCTCCCGTTACTTTAAGTTCTTTTTTAGTTATTTTTTTTTTCTTAAGGGTATTATTAAAACTCTTCTATTTCCCATATCACCACTGTAGAAAATTGTCAAGATGTAATGGATGAAATAAATGTGGAATGCAAATACAAATCTCTGTTATACACATTACGTTAGAAAAGAAGCTCCCAGCGCAGAGAAGGTTAGAAAGCTTTTTTTTTGCTGAGTATATTCATGATCTTGAGATTTTTTTTTCACCTCCTGTTGGATCTAAAGGCGTTATTCCTGGGGAAAATCCTGCAGAATAAACTTGGCTGTAGATTTTATTCAAGTAGACAATAATTTATGTCTCACCTCATCTGGAGTATTTGGGGAAAAATCCCGAGTATAGATGTGTCACCTGGAATAAGTCTGGTGAAGCCTGTGGGCTTGCTTGTGTTTGTACCACAGAAGCAGCGGGTGATCTGGACACTGCTGTTTGTACGTCACGTTTTAATCTTCTTTGATATCAAATGTCACACCTCACTCCCACCTTGGGCAAGTCCTCATGATGTAGCAAGAGGAGAAATAATTAAGAGCATCATGAATTCAAAGCGTTTCTCTCGGAGTGGTTGGAGGATTGGGGTGTTTTTCCATACGGAATACGGAGTAGCCCCACTTCGTGGTATGTCTTTGACTGTAAGGAGGCAGAAATCAGTGCAATAAAGGTCTTGCAGAGATATTTTTATATTTAGAAATATGAATGGTACCTACAGTCGTAGTCTGACCTTGAAAGAATGGGAATAAAATGTGACAAGGGACTCTGTTTGTAGTATTTATACCAACCATAAAACCACTCTGTTCAAACGGGAAGATTTCCTTGAAAACAAAAGAGATCTATTTAAAACGTGAAGAGGGGAAGGGAGAAGAAGAGAAGGCCTGATGAATTAACGGCTGGCAATGTGAAGAACATTTCAGTAAGATTATTTCCATGAGTGATCTGCAGCATCTGGCCTGTGCACTGTATAGAACAAATATAGCAAAGCTGTGAAGGCCATAATCTGTCACTGCAGTGGGTGTGCAACTCCAGTGGAATTCGATAGTACTTCAGCGTGCATGGAGATGAGATTAGAGTTGCTGAAAGCACAGCCTGATTTTTCATTTCAAAGCAGCCGTTGCTAACATCTTCATAGAGGCTTTACAGAGACGGGGCAAAACTTTCCTTGACTTTAACAGAGGCAAAAAAAGTTCCCAACTGAGCATTGCCTGGCACCCTGGAACGTAGAAAAACAAACAAAAAAAAGAAATCTGGTTAAAATTAAACCAAAAAATGGTGGTTAAACTGTATCAATTTTCATCTTCTCAGGCTTCCTTCAGCCCTTGGTAACCCTTGCCCACCTTTGCTTTCTTTTCTTTTTCCCAAAGCAACATTTCCAAACTAAGAAATATGGCCTAGATGAAGAGCATTGCACTGGTTTCGGTTACATTTATTCTTTTTATTTCATCTTTAATTGTCCATGCTTAGGCAGAGTAGCTACATTGTGCAGTGAGTTTAGTGCAGTAATTTGATATTTATCATGACAGCATTGTGTTTTCTTCCAGCGCCTCAAGCAATCAATCCACGTGCCCATCTCCTCTTGGAACCTGTGGCAATTATTAATCGCTTGCCATTGTCTTTGGATTTTCTGCTTGTGACCCTTTCAGTTCTGCGAGCCAGGAAGCTTTCTTCGCAGTAACAAGGAAGATGTCGAGAGGTTAGAATGTGTTTCAAAGCTTTACAAATACTCCGATTGCATTTTAAAGTCTCCTTAGACTTTTAAAAAGTCCATTAGTAAGCCTGGAATTTGTGATTTTTAAAAGCGTGCTAGTTGTCGCTACCTTGCTGGGGACCTTATTGCTAAGAGTACAGAGAGCATCCGAACAGCTGGAATTTAAAATTCACTTTAAAATATCTAGTATTCCACTTAGGCTGAAACACTAGTGTTACAGAATGAGATAAAAGTCAAAAGAGCGTGTCCAGAAGTCCAAAATGTCAGATTTTCATAAACATTGCATTGAAAAAGCATCACGTGTTCACAGCTGGAATACTTTGGAGCCTGCTTTTTTTTCCATCTTTTATTTTAACAGAAAAGATCAATCCGGGCTCTCAAATGCTTCTCATGCCTTTCTTCTGGAGTGACAATGGAAGCAAAGAGCGATGCAAACAACATTTCTGAAGGAAAGCTCAGTTCCACTGTGGTTGAAGAGTTTGTCCCAGTAGCCTTTGGCTACGGAGGTCAACTGAAGAGCGAAGAAGCCCTCAGTGAAGCCAACGGGACTCTCTAACAGTCCCAACCTGACAGAAGCCAGGTTTTATCCACCCTTAAGAACTTTGCCTCGAGACTCTGCTGACTCCTCAACTAGGCACCGTACACAATGGGCTGTTCATGGAAGACCTTGTTGAATTACAAGAGGAGAACATTTTAGTGGGCTGAAGTAAAGAGGGACATGCTTGTGGTTCCAGCGGAGCCAGGATTTCCTCCACAGTGCTTCCCTAAATGAAATTTAGGGGTCTGGAGGAGAAAGACTGGGTGGACCTTCTGTTTGACCAGGTGAAGGAATAATTCTTCTCCAAGGACTACTTCCTTGTCACCTCCAATGTGAAGACATTAGACCTTGAAGAAGCTGAATCAAGTTACACAGACCATAATGCTGAATCATCTCTTCTTGAAGACCAGATCGTTCCTTCTTGAAGAAATGATGTCTTCCTCAGGAACATGACCTGCTGACATCTGTCAGACTTTGCATTTGCTTTTCCTGCCCCTTATTAACCTGAGAATCTTCATATCTAAGGTAAGAGTAACCATGATGGGTCTAAATAAGTAGGAGTAGCTTGTTGCAAAGGTCAGGATGCTCCATGCCACTTATGTCAGGTTTGTTCTATGAGAAGAGGGCGACATCCTTCTCTCTCTAAGTGTGGACAAGGGCCCTCCCTTGCAGGGAGGAAAGAGTGGAAGAGCTGGAGGAAGGAGGGAGTCAAAAGGGGAAAGTCAGGGGTGATTTTTTTATTTGGTACCCGTTTGAAACAAGAAGTCCCCAGGTGGCCTGAGCCTGCGCCGTAATGCAGGGGGCAGGATGACAGAATGATTCCTTGCAGGCTGCACGCTCCTGTTCAAAGCTGTGACGTGAGCGTTCCACATGTCTAACAGAGTGATGGTGCTGGAGACATCCGGAGGTGCCCGTCTTCCACGTGTTTGGAGCAGCAATGGCCATGGGGGAGGCTCTGGTACAGCTCTTTCAAAGAGTACTCATTACCTTCCCTCCGCTTTCCCTGCTCCCCTTTTATTGCAGCGTTCCAAACTCAGACCCCCAAATTAAACTGGTGTTTTACAGCTTCGTACTCAAAACCTCAGATTGCAGATATGAATTACCAGGACGTGCTTGGAGGGAAACAAGGATTTGGCAGGACAACTGATGTCCTTTTTTTCTCTCTCTCATATCCCTCTCTGTACAGCACGCTGGTGTGCTTCTTGGTTCCCCTTTGGGAGGTGATAAATCTGAGATTTGCTATTGAGGCTGGGCATCTGCTGAGGCTACCCTGTGCTGGTGGGATCCTCCCCTTCACCCTGTCCCAATGTCACACTGCTAATGATGATGTTTGGGGGATGGAAGAGGGCAGTGAAAAAAAAAAAAAAAACCAGCCAAAACCACCCATAGGAGTCTTTGTAAAGAAGAAAAACAAGGTCGATGAGACCTTTCCCTTCACATGGATTAGCCACAGCACCGGGCAGGGATGAGCTTTCCAGCTTCAATCCGAGGGGCTAACAGGTTCCTGTTTGGGGCGGGGAGAAGCAATCCTTTAATCCCAGAGTTTGGCTTCCCCAGCTCTGCTCCAAGATCCCACCAGCTCAGTGCCTGCTTTGCGCTGCCTTTCCCGGGATAAACAGCGCTGTCCTTGTGCGGGACACCCCTGCGGGAGGCGACTGGGGGAAAAAAATACCCAACCAAAACTAAAAGGAAAGAAAGAGGAAAGAAAGAGATTCTCTCCCAGGCTACTTCCAGGCGGTGGGCAGGCAGCCGGCTCCCGAGGGCTGGCGGAGGGGGAAAGGGGAGGCAGGCAGCACGGGCAGCGCAGGCAGCAGAGAGAGAACAGACAGCCCGGGCAGTGCAGGCAGCGCAGGCAGCAGGGGCAGGGAAGGCAGCGCAGGCAATACGGGCAGGGAAGGCAGCATAGAGTGTGCAGGCAGCGCAGGCAGCAACGGGCAGGGAAGGCAGCCCGGGCAGTGCAGGCAGCGCAAGCAGAGCAGGCAGCAAGGGCAGGGAAGGCAGAACAAGAGGGAGCAGGCAGCCCGGGCAGGGCAGGCAGCGCGGGCAGGGAGGGCA
>VXBW01004233.1:565162-693671 GCA_013400375.1 Thinocorus orbignyianus
TTTTTTTTTTTTTTTTTTTTTTTTTTAAGATAGTTGCTGATTGTGTCCTACTTTGTCGTGGGAGTAAAAAAAGAAACCAACAACCCAACAACCCCACCCTCTGTAGTCAGGGAAGATAAGCGAAAAACAAAAGAGAGAAGGCATTGCCCTGTCACAATCACCACCCACAGTATTTTCTCAGAGTCATTTGGTGCCGAAAGCGTGCGGGTATTGCTTCCTCCCCCCAAAATAAGCCCTTTCTTGCAATTTCTTGCAATTTTAAATTTGACGTCGAAGGTGGGGAGGGGGTTTGGGGGGGAAGCGCTGGGTGCGGAGGGAGAGAAGTGGCTTTTTTTGTGTGTGTGAGAGAGTTTGCGGAACCTTGAGACCATCCCGCTCCCTCCTTCTAAAGGAGTTTGAAAGACTCTTTCGCGGTGGGTGGTGCAGGGGGAAGAATTATCCTTTCGGGAGGTAAAGCACGGGAATAGTAAAGCGGACTGGGAATTCGTGTAGGAGAAAGAAACTTACTTGCGCTTTTTAATTATTATTATTTTTTTTTAAAAAGATGGTGCAATCTTTTCGGGGCTTCCTTCCTTCCTTCCTTCTTTCCCACCAGGGACCTGTGCTAGAAGTTTAAGAAGGGGTTTCCCCGCACTGAAATTTCCTTTTCCTGCTGCTCAGCACACACTATTTTCATTTCTTTAAACGGCTGCAGAAGGCAGTCTGGAACAGATTTCACATTTTAGGGAGGCACCTGAATGTAATCCCATCTCCCCGCCTCCCTTTCACTAGCCAGATCTTCCAAGCCGGTACCTAGAGGTATCCATTTTAAGCTCTTTAATATTACCCTGCATCTCTAAACTGCCATTTTAATTAACAAAAAGCCAATTTCCCAGTCGTCTTGGAAAGTGCGGTGAAGCAGGTTAAGGAACCAATTGCTCGGAATAGCCAGCACTTGGAGAAAATGAAGGTGTGAACCATCCTCCCCTCCCCAGGATTGGCTTCCCTTCCCCCGACTGGGCTTGGGTGAAGTTCTGCTGTGATTTATCAGATAGTTTAACACCCAACTCGCTCTTCTTGTAAGTCAGCATTAAACCACCTCCTGGGTGCTTCGTAAATACAGGTTTAGCATTATTTTTTTTTTTTTTTCATGCAGCAGATTGACATGTTGACGATTCTGCTTTAAGGAATGTGACAATAAAGTGGAAAACCAAAGGCTGGCAAGCACTTCATCAAGGATAAAAAGGTTCTGCTGTAAGGATGTCACTCAATTTATTGTGAAAGTCGAATGAATTACGTTTAATGAAAGTGCTCCCCAGATGAATATTACCAGCAATTTCCTGAGTTGGCTCTGTCAGATTGATATGAGGAAATGCCAGCCCATATCAAAAAAGATCTCCAATCTCAATTACTATGCAAGCTTTCGAAGAGCTCCTTTTTATTGATATGATATATATTGGCGGGTTCTCAATGCTGTGGAAACTGCTCTCTGTTCAACAGGGCAGCCCATTTCCCAGTTTATTGTTTAACCCTACGTTCTTCTGGCTGTTGTTTAAACTTCTGCGGGTGCCCTTCTTTTGGAGGGGAGATGCCTCCCACCCTCTTTCCCTTTCCGTGACCTAGAAGAGACCAAAGTTGTGTGTCTGGCAGGGAGCAGGGGCCGTGCTTATTGCAGGAAGTTTGTTCAGCCTGGATGGACAAAGCCGAAGGTCAAGAGGAATAACTAGGCTGAGACAATGGCTTTGGATCTCCTCATTTTCAGTGTATTTCCGGGCGACAATCCAGAGCACTGTAATATTTGTTACGACTAGCAATCCTGGTATTCCCACCCATTCTTCCTCATTCCTCTAGGGCTTCCTTGTGCAAATTAGAAATTCACTGAACCCGCGAAGAGGGAGAAAAGCTCTTATGTCGCCTCATCTACATAAGAATTGACTTTATGAGAGGCTTTTCTGTTCTGTTTTAACTACTGTGACACCGGTCGCTGCTTAGGAATACGGCTTCTTTCCCCAGAATCCATCTTGCTGGGTTTGTTTGTGATTAAAGGAGGGATTCGGTCAGCGTCCTTTTACCACTTCCCCCTTCTCTTTCAATTTTTAAATCGAAGAGGAGAGAGAAAGAGACGGTATTGAAGGATAACCAGGAGGTGCTCGGTGCTCTGCAGCCAGACAGGGACATGGACACCTTCACCGGTGGAGCTGCGCTCCTTGCATCATGCAGCATTAAGGAGGAAGCAGGAAGAGCTTGCCCTTGTCATATGTCGGGTTAGTTTGACTTCCCATTTTCCTGGATTCAAGTCTAAAACTTTCTTCAGTGCACAACTAGAACAAGCGATTTTTAAATTTTTTATTTTATTTTATTTTTTGGGGGGGAGAAAGTGTGTTTTTCCCACCTCTGCCGGAGATGCTGGATGTTTCGAGCCGCAGAAGGCTCCGGGAGAGAGGACCAGGGTGTGGAGATGGAGTGGGACACGGCTGGTTTTTGGGATGCCCCTCTCCACCGCTGCCCCTTCTCCTGGCTCATCTTCAGCACCCTGGAGAGCTCCCGGGGCGGCTCAGCACCGCGGACAGCGCCCGGCCCCGCTCCTGGCCACCGGTGGCCCTGCGCTGCTGGCCACCAGGGCCACCCTTGGAAACTCCTCTTGCATAGACAGCCTGTCTCTGGCTACTCAATGTTTTGGGCCGATGCTGCTCAGACCTTGCCTGAAACTGGCTGTGGAGCTCGGGGTTTTGCTGCCTGCGTCCGTTTTCCTGATGGGAGAAGCAGATGGGTGGAAAAACAGACCCATACTGTTTGCTGTTGTTGCTGACTGGCTTTCTTTCAAGCTGCTTTATTTTCTGGGGGAAAAAAATGACCAGAAGGTCAATGTGTGGATATGGAGGGGAACAGGGATGGGAGTTGGATATAATAATCTAAGATCTTTGGCAGGATGAGTCTAGGGATCAGGAAGGCTCTTCTGGGATGCTTGGGGTTGTCTCATTACATCCCTGGACTGCAGCATCCTCTCCTTTTGGAGGGACACTGGAGACATCCAAGAGCAATGAAGTCAAAATGGGCTGTGAGACACGGCTGACACTGAGATGTGAGAGCACGGGGTGATTAATTAATAATGATGTTTTCTATCCTCTAGGTCATGGCAGAAGTGGCTCTCAGGCGTAGTTGATGTCATTTTTGGGGTAGTGGCACTCAGAGACACCTGTGAGGGGCAGGCAGATCTTGCTCCTGGCAGCCAGAGCTTGGGGTGTCTCCCAGCTCTCTCCTTGCTTTCAAGAGGAGATAAACACAGGCAAGTGCCTCCACTCCTGTAAATCCCCACTCACTATCAACAGAGCTGTCCTCTAGAGGTCTGCTGCCTGAAAAGCACTTGTCAATGAAACACTGACTACTGACAAGACAGGTGTAAGTGGATGACTGATGGAGAGTCCTTCAATAAAGGAATGTGATAGGAATTGACTGGGCTGAGAGGAAAAACCACCCAGAATCTCCACCAATCCTCCAGATAAAACCATAAGCCATTTGTTCCTGATCCATATTCTCCCATGAGTATCAGCAGGGTTTGTGATGCTTTTGCTAGACATGAACATTTTCCAGTCCCTTTTGATTACACCATGTCCCCATGCGTGGTGCCTGGAAACTGTGTTGTCTGCTTCAGAGATACTGCTTTTATCTTCCAAATGCCACCCTCATTAATGTCAGTGTCTCGCAGTCCAACTGGTGACAAATGTCTCAGGGACATTCATCTGCCTTGCACACTGCATCCATCTCCCCAGGTACCTTGCCTTTTCCTCTCCAAGGAGTGGTTTAGTGATATTTTCTTCCTTGCTCTCTGTGTCTGCTGGGAAATGATTTCTCCACTAGTTGGTCTCTGTCCTGTCTGTGTATGTGTTAGTTTTGCCAGTACCCTCTGGGGTATCACCTCTCCTGCTAAGCTGTTTCATCACTTCCATAACAGGTTGACCAGTGCATGAAAAGATAATCTGCTCTTTCCACATCAGCAGGTTGTTGAAGGGGGGAGAAATTAGGCTTTTTCTGCTTTTTATGAGCCTTCCAAGTTAAAATTATACTGGTGTCCTATTTTCCTCAAATTTCTTTTTCTAATCCAGGCTTGATGCAAAAGCTAAAGAATGAAGCGCCTGGTTGTTTCTTTGTGTATGTAGTCCAGTTGTTTCTTGTGGTTTGTGCTTCTATTTGTTCTGGGTTTTTTTTTGGGTTATGGTGAACTTTTGAAAAGCTGAAAAGTAAAATATACCTATGTTACTTCTTTGTACATTTTCTTAAACATTGGTGATGGCTGGATAGGGTCCTTTGGCTCAGCAGAATCCTTTTTGCAGCCAAAATAATACCCAGAAAGAAGTCATCTAGTAGCCTCAGTTCTTATACATATATTTTAAATTTATGTTATTTATTTAAAAACAAAAGTAAAGAGTCACTTAAAATCTAACCAAAACAGCATCCTCCATTGAAAAACAGATGATGCTACGTACATTCCTGGTTAGAACATCTGATGCTTTGATCCAGAAATCCCTGAACTCAGGGATGATTTCTAACGATTCCAATAGATTTGGATCTGGCCCTGTGAGTACAGCAGTTCTGCCTGATAATTGTGTCAGAAATAACATAAGTAACAACACAAGTGATGGGTGACAAACATGTCTATGCCTCTGCCACCTCCACCCTCCCGTCCCCATGTCAGCCCTGCATCATGTCGGGGTGAAATTTCATCTGGCTCAGTATTTCCTCTGTCTTAGAGATGCATATGAGCCACTGGGTAAAAGAATAAAGAAAAAAAAAGAAGACACACTCTACCCATGTATTGAGAGCACTGTTGAGAAACCAAGGCAGATCCTATGGCCTGATCCTGCAGGGCTATGCAGGAGAGGATACTTGTATAAATCGATGGTTTACTTGTGCCAGGAGGACAGATTCTGTCTCCTGTTGAAGATTAAGTAGACCATTTCTGTCACTGGGGATTGCTTGTCATTGCTCAAATGCTGCTTCAAATCAAAAGTGTAATTGGCAGCTCTTAAACATTTTTAACTAATGGCATTTCTGTTATGGATAGTTCAAACCACCTGTACCATCATATTTATCAGCACACTCATTTTTATAAGCCATTCTTGATGGAACTTTAGGAAAACCATTTTTCTGCTAGGCTATTTTGTCAAGAAATGTTGTCATAGGCCTTCAGGTATATAAAACTGCTTATATAAAATTAATGGGCTGCTTTTTGTATTTACAATCTCACCCATAGCACCGAGGTCTTGCAAAAGAAGTCGTGGACTTAAAGCAGGAATAATATTAAAGCTGTGTCCTCACGGTTGTTGCACAGTCAATAACAATATTGTAAAATATCAGCCTGTTTTAAATCAGAATGGTAGTCTGTAATTTGGCTCTAATTTGGAGTAACTTCTGTTGTCACTTTCTGCAACTGCTCTATATTGCAGATAGAGATTTTTCTTAATGTTTACGTGAGAAACGCTTTGCAACTTGAGAAGGAGTATCCAGGCACCACCACTTACTGTTTTTTAGAGTTATTAAGAGATGCAGATGGTGGTGGATCTGAGAAAGCCATGTGTGGCCTGTGTGCAGTATTATATCTGTGCCCTAGATTTGAAGTCTAATTGCTATTGATGTACATTTTTTGCAGACCACCACAGATTCTTTTTACCTTTCAGAAGGAAAACGTAGTTGAATGATGACCATGTAAGGCAAAAAATATACACTTATTTATTCTTCCACAAGAATCTTGCACGTTGATTCAAGGCCATTCAGACTCTTAAGAACTTTGCCATTGATTGCTTTGGTTGTAAAATGGTGTCCACCCCTCACTTGATAGATATTTCTGTTTTAGAAGATGGTTGGGAATGATAGTTTGTTGCTTTAGCTTGAGTTTCTTTGTGTGAATTGGCTGTTCGTAGCTGGCAGAGGAAGGAAAGAGTAAGCATTCCTAATAAATAGGAAAGAAAATCTGCATATGGGTATTCACTGCAAGCTGAGAGAGTTGAGGGTGTTCAGCCTGGGGAAGAGAAGGCTCTGGGGAGACCTTCAAGCCCCTTCCAGTCTCTCAAGGGGCTCCAGGAGAGATGGGGAGGGGCTCTTGATCAGAGAGTGGAGCAATAGGATGAGGGGGAACAGTTTTAAACTGAAAGAGGGGAGATTGAGATGAGATCTCAGGAAGGAATTATTTGCTGTGAGGGTGGTGAGACCCTGGCCCAAGTTGCCCAGAGAAGCTGTGGCTGCCTCATCCCTGGAGGGGTTCAAGGCCAGGCTGGATGGGGCTTGGAGCAACCTGGTGTGGTGTGAGGTGTCCCTGCCCAGGGCAGGGGGGTTGGAACTTAATGATCTTTAAGGTCCCTTCCAACCCAAACCATTCTATGATTCTAGGATTGCCTTTGCTCTGAGCAACTTAGTCTTCTGTGAAGTTAGAGTGAGCTGGGTAGGCTCTATGGGCGTTCATTTTTAGCATTATTTCTGTCATCGTGGTGTGCTTTAGTAAATTTACCGAGAAGAATGTTGTCTTGTCTTTGGTCTGCCATGAGACCCATCCTTTAGATCCAAGTCCTTTTGCTCTCTGGCAGAATTGCTAAATGGCTACAGTACTTCTTCACCTGGAGTAATGACGACATCATTTGTCCCTAAACTTTTATGTTTTGCTTTATCCAAGTAGCAAAAAAAATAATAAATGATTCTGTGCTGCCAGCTGTTCTAGGTGGATGATTTGCTTTAGCTCAACAGGTGGAGCTGTGACTTCGCTAGCCTGTTGATTCAGGCTCAAATTCAGCTCACTGGACTCCTCCCTTGACTCGATTTTGCTCATGCTTTTTCCGTTCCCTAAATTTGCACCTATATTTCCACTGCTCATGGAAAGTTTTTCATGTCCTGACCTGTAAAACCCTGCAAGTAATGAGAGGTGTATGTGCTGTGCTCACATATTCATCGGGAAAAGTTTGTTGGTGGGAATGTAATGGTTCTGAGAGGCTGCTGTGGAAGTTTGTTATTGATGGAGATGGTAAACTGAGTCTAAGATAGTACTTCCACTGAGCCATCTTTGAGTATGGTCCAGCTTACATGATGGATTTAACATTAATCCCTGAATTCTGGGAATTTTCTGCACCCTGCCTTTTTGTTGGGGCCTCAAAGACTGTAGAAATGTTTGGAATAATTCTCCCTTTAGCGTATTTAGAAAAAGCTAGCTACAATGGATTTATGTTAACAACTTACGTAAGAGTAGCAAACCTATTGCTTGTACATCTCGTAATTTTCATTTCATATACTACTGTTTGCATCTCCTGGGGGCTGTGGTCCATGCTGCCTTTTTTCCTTTGATTTAGCTGCAACTCATCATGGAGTGATTGGAGTAATATATGAAAGAGCATTCTGTGTTGGGAAAACATATCACAGAAAAACAGCAGAGTGACTTGAAATGAACTGAGATAATAGCATGAGGATCCACCTATAAAAGTCCTCACTCCTCGGGAGCTTTCAATTCCCCTGTATTCTCGTCCTTTTATGTTTGTTTTTCAAAATACACCTGTGTAAACTTGTTTTCTTTGATGAATGTTTAGAGAAGGGTTGTTTCCATATGGATTTGTGCTTCCCTTGGTGAGTCAGTGGTTCAAACATAATACTAGATGTTCACTAATCACATCAGAAGTGCTCCTGATACTACATTTACAGTGGCAAAGTCAATTAGGGGAACAAAGACAATACTGACTGAAGATTTCAAGTCACACCAGCTCTGGTAAAGTAATAATTATTGTGATTAGATTAAGCAAAGAGCTCCCAAACAAATTCCAGAGTGAAATATGCTGAAAACATTCACTGCATGCTCATGAATAAAAAAATAATAAAAAAAAAAGCAGAAGTCAAAATGGAAGAGGCTGTTTCACGAACAGAAATGTAGGGTAAATTAATCAAATAAATTGTTTGCTATTAATAATGTGACGGGCTACAGTCAGATTCCAATAAATACGCCCAGTGGGGATGGAAAATCTACCCAACTGAGATTACATTGATAAATTTATCCTAGTTTGCAATGCCTTCTGCGTATGTATGTAGGAAACAAAAGCTGTCATATAAAGATAGCCAGACAGAAAATGGACTCAACTCTTTTATTTTAATTGAGACCGTTCTCTTTGACAAGGGAAGTAATTTTCTGGTTACTTAAGGACATTAAACATAGCAGTGCTCAGGTAGAGAATTCCTATCAGAAATGTCAGCGTGAACGTGACCTCCAATGGTTATAAAGATAAACTTGAAGTTATTTTCTTTTGTTTGTTTTCATGATAAGAAAACGTGATATGGGAGCTGCCTTTTTTTAAAGAAGTGCAAAGTTTGACCTGTTTGGTACCTGAGGAATGTTTGCTGTGGTCACCTCTGCTTCTGCTAGAGGAGTCTCTGAGAGTGGTGGGGACTGCGTGTTATTAGCTCTCGTGACAGGAACAGTGGCTCATCTTTAATGAAACCCTGTTGGTTCTAAAATGTGAATGAGTCACCGAAGTTGCATAGGAATAAGTACAGCAATCACAAGGCAATCCCAGTGCAGATTCCTTCTTCGAAATCAAAACAAAATCTCAAAGAAAGCAGCATCTCGATGAAGATTCACCCTGCCCCAGTTTCTTAGCTTTCACAGTCTCTTCTCCTTCGATGTCTACTTCTACTAGAGTCTGTCTCCTCTAAGCCTAGACCTCTGTTTCATTCTTGGCTAGTTAAGAACCGTTTACATCTGGCATTATTAGTGACTGAGTTGGTGTTACCCACACACCTAAGACTCTGACTTTGGTCACAGCCTTGGGTCAAGGCTGAATTCTTCACTGAGGGGTTTATTTTTTTGCTCTGTGCCATTGAGCACAGTAAAAAAAACATTGCCAGCATCCACTGAAATGACTCTGCAGGAAGTTTCTCTTACATGCAGCATTCTTTATTCTTCTTCTTTGTTGTCTCTTATCACAGCTTCTAGTTTTAATGGGTTAACTACTTCAATTACTTCCCATCAACATGCACTCAAGCTCTGGTTTTCTTCAGTGTGGTGATTTCAGTTTGTGACAGAGTATCATCTTTGGACCCTTCACTGTAGGGTACCTTCTTCCACCACACCATAGCCATCTCGTTTTGATCATCCTGGGCTCAGCTGTCAGCTTCAGTCACACATTCAAGCATCCCATTAGGCAGTGGTAAGAAGCTAACGACTCGCAGCTAAGCTCTGCTCCCAGATAAATGGCTGTGCCTGGCATTCAGCTATCACTTAACAACAGAATTAGTATCAGCTGTGATAGTTAGATGACTTCTGGGTTATTTTTGAGCTGAAATGCCACCACTGCAGCCTGAAATGCTGTAACTTTTCTATTAATCATGCTCTTGGCTCACAGAGGCATATGAAAGCAAAAAATAGGGCAGTGCTGGCTGTTGGGAAGCAGCTGGATCTGTAACACCCTGGGCTTAAAAAATATATGGCAGGGTCACAGGATTTTTAAGCTACCTGTTTCCTTTGTCCTCCATCCATGTTTTTCTCATCAGCCCAGTGCCTGAAACCCTTGCTGTGGATTTAAGTGATTCAGTTTCCTCTTCAGCTCCAGGAAGTGTGAACCCAAACTTCACAACATTGAGGTAATTGCTTTAATGACCGTCTGGTGGGACAAGCTGGGGGATTTTCTTGATTTTTGCCTGTTTGTTTTATTCTGTTTGGTTTAATACACTCAGGTACCTCCTTCACTCAGGAAACAGGATCTCCTTGTAGGTAAGTTCTGAGATGTCTGTACTGTTAAGAGTTTTTCTCTTGCTTCTTTGGCCCTGTGGATATGAGTTCATTCATTCCGAAAGCACTTCAGGTTTTAAGGACCCTATATCAGGAAAAGAGCTTTATTCTGACGTGAAAGAAGTTCTTGAACTAGAAAGTGGAAATGATGTTGCCTTCCCAACTCTGTTTATTGGGTATATTAGTAATAGTAAAATAAGGTGCCAAATTCTAGGAGCAGTCTATGCCTCAAAAATTTCAAGAAAGCCTTTTAAGTTAATGTCTTCTCTTCCTTTGATTGCTGAGTTTAAACTTCACTTCTGTGAATTAGGCTTGCAGAAAACTGCTGCCAGCAGGGATCTGGGATATCTATCTCCAGGTTATGAACTCCAACAGGTCCTGGGGACAGGGAGAGTGAGGACTTTGCTGTAGTGATTATGGGCACCTTCTGGATCTAGCCTGGAGGATCTTCCAAAACTGCTAATGCTAAGCAGAAACAGTCTTCTTGTGCTTTCCTGATTTTAGTCTGCTTGCAGGGCCTCCTTTATCTTCACAGCTACATCCAAGGCCATTTATTTGTCCTTACATTTTAGAAAAACTCTGTCAGTCTGTCATAACACAGTTAATTAATATACTTCTAGAAAACTGTTTATGTGCCCAGGATCCTGAAAGTTTTCATTTTTTCCTAAATGCAATACTCGTAGTCAGCCATGGCTGTATATTGTGAACTTCAAACAAGTGAACAATTCGCAGGCCACTGCCCTCACTCCTCACCTGTTATTTTTAAGCTTATAATTGGCTTTGTTTAATGATTTGTATCTGTTGCTCCCCATAAAAATCTAACTACAAACTACCGCGTGCTCTTGCTATCTCTGGCCGCCTCTTCATCAACAGCAGGAGCTCTTGATAAAAAGGCAGGAGAACTTGGCTCCAGCAGCTTATTTTATTGGTCTGGGCCATCAGGAAGGAGGATTGCAGGGATGTTCTAGCTTGGTGTGTCCACCTTAGTGGGATGCAGAAAGAGAACTCTTGTTTTCTTTTTTTTTTCAGAGCTATACAGAACATGTATAGGTTATTCCACACAAATAGCTCTGAGTGTTAAGATGTGTAAAGAATGTTAGTGATTTTTTTAGCTGTAAAAGCTGAGGTTTTTCTGGGAAGAAGTAGTTAAGGTTTGAGCTTAAAACTACTCAACAAACTAGGCTGGCTTTGAATGGCACTGTAAAAATAATATGTCTAACAAAAAGGCTGTACCCTACCACATTTCAAAGGCTTTTCTTTCTTTAAAAAAAGCAACATTAGTACTTCTCAAAGAAGAGGTTTTGGGGTTTGGCTTTTTTGGGGGGGAGGTTTTTTTTTGTTTTTTTTTTTTTTTTTTTAAGCAGGGTCTGTTTTTCTGTAATCTCATTCTCAGAACTATTTTGTGTTAAACTTTCCACAAAGACTAAATAAATATTGAGGTGGATACCTTGCAGGGAAAAATTTTACTCCAAGTGGCAAGAGTTCAACGAACTTACAAGCAGCTGAAAAAAGGTCTTATTCTGGGAAGTTTCAGGAAACCTTAATCATAGCCATTGCTACCAGAACCACCTATAATTTATAGACATGTGTACCCTCACAGGTGCTCTGTGTGACAGTACTTTCCAAAATGGTTTTATTCTATAAATACCTTCTTGCTTGTTTTTTTTAACATTGTACTTTGGAGAGGCTTAAAGTGCTAAACAGAATTGTTAGAAGAATGCAGTTATTGTTATTATTTATAATTTCTTTATAACACTGCCTGCTCTGTGGTGGTTACAGACCAGACTGTTAATAATAACTTTTTTCCTCATGAGGTGCTTAGGGCAGAGGAAATGCTGGGATATAAATTTAGAGTTAAAAATATGTATACTTTTTTAAATGAAGTGTGGCTGATAGCTATATTTGGTATGCATAGAGTGAAAAAAGCTGTTCTTGAAATACTTAGATGTGTGGATTGGATCAAATTATACATAGATTTATTTTCTAAACATACTGTTCTAGAAATATAGACATTATAGTGCTGTTGGTCCCGAAGAGCGTGGTATATTTCTTTTCAAATAAGACTTTTTCACCCTGTCATCTCTTTATGGGTAGACCTTTTAAATCTGTGCAGCTGAAACATGTAGCTTGTTATAACAGCTCAAAGGTAATTAGTGATCATTTTGTGCAGAAAGAGCTAGGAGACAAAAGAAACAGTCTCGTATTATTTCTTATTTCTCCATCTTAAAATAAGGAGATTTTTCGACTGGTAAATGAAAATAGATCACTGGTGCCACCAGATCTGGGTGAAATGTACTGGTAGCACCATTAAGAAAGTCTTGCTTCATTTCAGGCTACATGTGACCTTGGGAAAACTCAGTTATGCCTTGGGACAAAAGAATTTAATGTTTCATTTGGTAGCGGTACCATCTTTCACCTTTATGTGGAGTTAAAAAATGTAAATAAAATTGCTTTCTGTCAATGGGATGTGTGAAGGTCACAGTCATATTAACCACGAGAACTCAAACTGCCGTTTGACCCGTCGTTGGTTCAGCAGATAACAATGCCTTCTATTCACTGCCAGTAATCTCATTTGTAAGCGTTTTATAGCCCAATATTTTATGCCTAGTCGCTAAAAAGTAAGGGATAAATCTTTAAGCACTACCTCACAGATTTATTTACAGAATCACTGTGTATCAAACAGGGAAGTTTTTTAGAACGCCAGGACATCTTGTATTACAGTTTTACTTACAAACGTGGCAAGACTGGGTGCTATAAAAGCTAGAAGGAATGACTAGCAAAAGGGTTCAATGGCTCTCTGATAGATAAGCACTTAAAAGTTAAAACCGCCTCATGCAATCCTCTCATGGAGCATCTCTGTGACAGCTCTGGCATAAGTTGTGGTTTTTTCACACTGAAAACAAAGAAAAGCCGCTGTGCCTGCCGTTTAGAGCTGGGGATGGATAAAATCAGCTTGAATTTAGGCGATGTAGGGCTTTTCTAGTTTTCGCAAAATACAAGACCTGGGACTGAGCGTGAGGTTTGTTTGCCACTGTGCAGGCTACCCAGGGGCCTGCAGGTTTCTCTCTGGGTATCTGGAACATTTGTTGGCCGGAGCTTCAGCCTGTTTTAAGTCCGGATGATTCCCTTGATCCAGTCATATGTGACTAGGTACCTTCTGCTGTCGCTTCCTCTCTTGGCTCTGAAGGTGTGTAACCTGTCGTGATTTGAGACAGAAAGCAAGCCTTAAATTGAAATGCTAGTGCTTGCAACTGGTTTCTGCATTTGCTCAGTAAAAAGAATAGATATTCCTTTCACTGAAATGTAAACAATACAAACATTCTTAAATATTTCTGTGCTGTGTAATTTGGAGCTGCCTGAGAAACACCTGATGTTGGCCATAGGTAGGATCAGGACACTGGATGAGGTGAACTGATTTGGCCATTAATTTGATTCTGTATCAACTAGAACATGCTGAATATGTGTTACTGTGAGATTATCTCCACCTGTTTGAGAGTAGTTGCTGAAAGCTGACTGCTGTTAGACTACATTCTGGCAACAAAATATTGGTGGAAACCACTTCCAAAACTCCCCCTGGGTATCTCCATAGATCTCTAACAAGACCTGACTTGTGGTATTCAATAAGACAGTGGGGAACTAAATTTTTACCAAAAATTTCTTAAGTCTTCCCTGGTGGGATTTCATATAGATTCTTATAATGGGAACAGAAGGAGTTGTCACTATGGCTGGGAGGGATTGAACTGTAAAGAGTTATTGTAGAGAACATACTTACTAAAATCCATCCGCATAGCCAAATGCAGGTGACAATGTGCTTGGTTACGTATCTTTTAAGCTGGGGGAATGTCCTGAAAGTATGTAGTTGAGTTAGGAATTGACAGTATTTGACCAACAAAGTCCTGCCTCTTGGATGGACTATTAGTATGGGTGTAGCTGTACAAAATTTAAATGGTTTTAGCTTGGGAATTGCTCACATCCAGGTGAAAAAAGGCATTGTATCACTGTATGTGACCACGCAGACAAATTCCAGGTGAGTTCTGTCCTGAACTTCAGCATAAAATGCAGAAGGTGAATATTGCATCTGAGACACAGGAATAAAAGATCCATCTTCCTGAAATTGTCTCATCCTTCCTCTTGACAACTTGATCTTTGCTTACAAAGGTATTTCTAGGTTGAATAAGGACCGTGAGGTCAGTGCTTACTTGCAGCATTCACAGTAAATCTCAGCTTGAAGGAAAACATGTGAAAGCAAGTCCACGGGAAATGGTTCTTGTGTTTATGAACCAATAGGGAATATTTTTCAGAATGGATGTGTTTAAAAGGAGTCTCCTGTAAAGCTCAATGAGATTTAAGAGTATGTGCTGACTCTAACCAAGATTGCTACATGGTTTGGAGAGGTAAAGTTTGTTTTGAGTTTTTTTTTCTTTTTTCTTTTTCCTTTTTATGTCAACCCTTTCAGGAAAGGTACAAGCAGAAGAGAGCTCTCAGGGTTTGAAACTGCCTGAAAAAGGCAGTGAATGAGGGAAGAAAAGTGTAGTAGCTGCCTGTGCTAGACATAGTCTGAGCTAAAGCCCAGCAATGAAGTAACTGGGCATTTTTCCCCCTGTCTACAGATAAGTTTAGCAAGTCTTCCAACCAAAGATGTTGGAGCTTCATGAAAAGTAAAAAAATACTCCTCCCTCCAACAGGAAAAAACTTACAACAAACAAATAAATATGAAATGTGGAGGAGTAAAAGATGCTACCCGTTTTGGCCACCTCTAGTTTTAGATGTACAGCTCCTAACACCTGCATCCCTTGTCTCTGACTGGCCACAAGGGCACTGGTGGTAAAGTTGGAGGTGAAAAATAGTTCTCTTTGAGAAATACTCTAACCACAGGCCCTCGACACAGAGTGATGCTGGATGCGGAGTGAGACATCGCATCACAGCTCACCATCCCTGTGTGAGGTGGTTGTTCCTATCTGCCACAAACAAGGACGTTCACATAGAACTAGGACTATTCCGTGGATTCAGAGCAATTAACAGTATGGTAGCTCAACACATTGAATCTTTAATTGAAGTTGCAGACCTTATGAAAAAATGAAACAGTGAGGCAGAAATAGGAGAAAAATGTATTGATTTGTCAGTAATTGATTTTTTTCTTTTTTTTCTTTCAAATAACCCCATGAATCCTGCTCTCATTATGCCATCTCAGATTGATGTTTTGGGATATTATGTGTTTTTGCAACTAACTCATCTGTGATGAAAGCCCCAGAGCAGAGAAATATGATGAAAAGGATTTAAAAGCACCAAACAAGACTGAACTCCCGGTGATGCTTTAGCTATTCACAGCTCATCCTTGTTGATGGAGGCCTGGTAGGAGAAAGGTGAACAATTCCCCTTCCTGACATTAGCAGAGCTGTGCCATGATTTTTGGTTTTGCTGTGCCTGACCTCATCTGAAGCTGGGCTGAGCTTTCTGCATGTCTTCACACATTTCTTATGTGCTCTATGTATTATTTTGAAGATAATAGTAGGTAAATCAAAGGCTCTTTGCACGTGTCCACTGTATCATTGCAGGTAAATCCGTTCTGAAGTTGAATTGGTTTCATCTATGATGAAGAATTGCTTGATGTCACTTTTTTTGCTGATATAGAACCCTGTTAGTGCCAATCAAAACACCAAAGCACGTGCAAAACTTTGAACGTGCGACACATGTTGCGGTGAGATAGCTCATGTGTTTAAATATTTGATTCCAACCTCTGCTGGAGTGAGGTATATGTCCCACTGAAGCATCTCTAAAAATGGACTCAAGGCTAAATTAACAAGTGAATTAATATTAAAATGAGTCAAAATGTTCTATCTGAAAGTTGATGTTGCAGTGCATTTCTCTCTTGGTTTCAGCTGGGATAGAGTTCCTAGTGGCTGCTGTGTTTTGGGTTTAGAATAATGTTGGTTTAGTTGTTGCTGAGTAAGTCAAGGACTTTTTCAGCTTCCCGTAGAAGCTGAGAGGGAGCATAGATGGGACAAGGTGGCCAAAGGGATATTCCATACCACTGTCTTTATCCCAGCTCACAAGTTTTTGGGTTTTATTTTTGCTGCTTGTTCTCCCTCTTTTCCCTGCCCTGCTTGGAAGGGGAGAGGGAGGGACTGAATGGCTGCACGGCCCAAGTTGCTGACTGGGGTTAAACCGCAACAATTCCTTAATATAATACTGCCTCGTTGTTCTCTGCTTTGAATTAAAGGCTAAACACCTGAGCAGTGCCACAGTTCATGGGACAAAGCCCTACCTAAGTTGTGTACAGCTCTTAAAGCAATAGCCTGAGGATTTAAATTGGAAAACAGGATTAACAAAGATAACTGTTTATTATTTTATATTGTGTCTTAGCTCTTTGTTGCTTAGTTTACTGATGTGTATCTGATCAATGAGGGATAATGATTTTTTTTAAAAGTATCTTTATTATTTTTTTTTAGTGGTACAAAAGCTGAGGATCTTTGTCCTTTAGCAAGGCCCACACAAGATTTAGGTACTATCCAAAGCAGGGTTTCAGTAGGATGAACGAATGGTTAGGGGTTGTCTTTCTAGCTAGTCTTTACTTATATGGGATGCTGTGAAGTAATTCAGCCCTCAGGTGCTTGGAAGTAAATACTTGTCTGGTATCAGTAAAACCAGCTGTAATATAGTTTTAATGCTAAGCCTGTTGTAAATTCTAATCTAGTGAAAAAACACAGAAAATGGGGCAATGACCTTGGGGAATGATATGTTGACTTCTTTTTGGTGAGAGTTCTGTTTGGCTGTTGTTTTTCTAATGTAAACCCTGATGCATATTGCAAAATAAACCTGCTCAGTGCTGGAGAAAGCTGATTGTCTGCTACTCGGTAGAAGATTGAGGAGAGTCCCTGGTTACACCACCCAGAGTCTCATCAGAGATTCTATCTGCTAAAGCTTTAGCCTACATCATCCCTGCAGCTAGACAAGATGCTTATTTTTGTGAAAGTCCATGCCAGGAGAGGATTCTAGGCATTGCTTGTCTTTGACAGACCCTTCAGGTTGGGGTTCAGACAGCTGAGGTGTGGATCATCATGAAACTCCATGTTTCAAAATATTACAGGGTGGGCTAAGGACAGATCCTTGTGGCAAGTGTGATGCCTTTCAGCTGAACCAAGAACAGAGAAAAGCACTCAGGGTGCTTCTCCTTGAGACAAGGCTGTCAGAATTCATTCTTTGCGGAGAGAGCAAAGTGTAGAGTGAGGTGAATGAAGGTCTTGTGTCTTGGACAAAAATAAAGGTTTTTGGAGGAGTTCAAGTGACGTGACTTGTTGACATGTGGCTCATGTCCTGCCAATATGACTTGCAGAGAGACTCTTGGTCTTGGTAGAACCTGTTCTCCTGTTCCCTCCCTGCTTCTGCTACTCCTTACTTGTGGTAGGTGTCCCTGCCCGTGGCAGGGGCATTGGAACTTGATGATCTCTAAGGTCCCTTCCAGCGTGAACCATTCTATGACTTTTTGTATGGACCCAAACATGTGTGGTGTGAACTCGTAAAGGGTGGACAGGAATGAGGATAGCTGCCTATGGGGCTCTAGTGTGGGGAAATGGCATCGTGATGTTCATTTCCAAGGCTGTGGGCTACTGACTTCAATGGATTTTGTGCTGCATGCCAGCCAGGGTGTCAGGATGGAAAAGGTAATTCATTTGCACATGGTTCCATCAGCTGGAGGATCTTAATGCCTTTTGGAAAGTACATCTCATTGTATTCCTTTGTTAAAAGGAACCACATCAATACACTCACCCTCATCTGTGAAATGTTTCTGTGCTTTTTTCCCCCCTCAGGATTTGACCTTTGGTTCATGGAAGTCCAATTCATCACATAATGAATAACAACAACAAAAATCTCTATTTTTTAATAATCAACATTTCACAATGCCAACATCTTAATAAGAAATTGTATTTTGCATCTTTATGTTTTGAAAGGCTGAAAGGTCCTATCTTGCCCTTTTGAAAGTCAAAGGGAGGTTGCCACCAAGCAGTAAGCATGATAGATGCGTAATTTGCAGTTACATCCATTTTCTATCTGATCTATTTTTCTCTCTGCTATTTAAAAAGTAAATGAATGGGGAGATCAGAACTACAAAGGAGTTAACATACCAGCCTAGGGTAAAGCTTTATCTGCCTACCAGGCTACCAGGGCTCACAATAAAGTGAAGCTTCTCTTCTTATGCAAACAACTGTAACAATTTGGAAGCCTTTGTAGGACCAAGCTGTGCAGGGATGCAAGTATTGCCAGGCAGACATCTTAATTTCTATCGTATGCAAGGTCTGGAGTGTTAACATTCATAAGGAGTTTATGAATAGGAATCAAGAGGAAATTATCTACTTCTTATCAATAGTCACTATTTCCTCTGTCTGTCGAGAGGGTTTGGGGAGAATATTTGGTATCTTTATTATTAAAATGTCAAGTTATTTCTTTTGAAGACTTGGAGTGCACATATTGTGTTACAGCACAAAGATTGCACGTCTTCTCTGCACAGGGAGCACAAAGTCTGTTATAATACTTAATACTGCTGTTACGTGGCTTGTGGAACAGAAATAATCAGCATTCCCGACTTTCTGCATAGAGAAGGATATTCCCACCTTTCTGCCTGTAGAGGGATTGCTCAGCTCTCCCTAGTCCTGTGGAAGAGGATCAAGGAGTGAATACAAGGATTGTGAAGGAGAGGTTTGCAGGAACTCTGTGCCTACCTGTAAATGCTACTCTGCGATGGCAAAAGGAGAGGATGGGTCCTGGGCTCCTCCTGTCCCCTGCAGTGATCACTGGGAAGGGTTGGTGGCCAGACCTGGTTTGCCTCCTGTAGTCATTTCAGAAGGATGCAGCATGCATAGAGTAACTCATGATTTACACCCATGGAATGCAAAGGAGGTTTTGGGCCCTTGTGACTTTTTGAGGTCATGTGTGGTTGGGATTTCCACGTCGCTTCTTGCCAAGGCTGATGAGTTTAGGACACCAATAAGCCTATCCATGATTTTTATCAAATAGATGTATCTGTTGGTTTTCTGTACCTTAAATTGCCTGACGTGAGACAACGGGCAGTGTTTTCCAGAGAGATCTTCAGCCAGAACTTGCTCTCTGGGCCACAAATGGTTAGAGGCTGGAAGGAGGTTCTTCTACTTGCTCTTGTGTGCTTAGGTGAGTGGTGGTGAACTTCACGTAATGTCAGTGTCCTCTGACTGGTAGAGGAAGGAAAATGGTTTTCTGTGTCCTGAGACAGAGCACAGCTACTCTGTTGGAGTCTTCTGATGTCTGCATCCATCCCTTGAAGCAGTAACAAGTATCTGACCTGCTGCAAACTAAGTATAATCAACACTTTGCAGGCAGCTCGCTTTTCTGCAGCTAAAATATGCTTGTGCAGGTGGATAATCTAATGCAATTTGACTATATTTTCCAACTTAAAGGGAGCAGGTGTCTTATCTAAGAGACATCTGTCTCTACTCCCGAGATTAAATATTCTGGTTCAGCTGATAGAAAATAAAATTGGCAAGCTCTAAAAAAATTACCATTTTTCTATGACAAACTTGAGCTTGAGATCGGCCACCTGAAAAACGAGAAGCTCATTGGGACTTAATTTTCATTTACCTTGTTCTTCTGCTGTTCAGTCAGCTTCCTTTCCTTAAAAATATTTTTTAAGCATGTATTGCTGAATATTCACTGACTTGAAATTAAAATTGTGTACTCTATTTTCATACTGCTTCTAGTTCTGATATGATATGTTGTCCATCTATCAGATCTCCGTGGTATTTACAATCCCTGTGGGTTTCTAAAATCAGTGTGGGAATTCTGAAATACACAGAGTTCCATTGGGGGCAAAATAAAAAATCATAAGATAGTATTTGTATCATGAAGTTAGAATTGGAGTTTCAGCTGACTTTCTCTATAAATAAGTTCCAGTGTGTAAATGTATTTATGACTCTTTCTCTGTTGTCACATTTTGAGGGTGACATACATAAACTTCAACAAAATGGAAGTCAAATTCTGTACTAATTAAAAATTCAGATTTCTTTGAAATGTGTCTTTAATTACATTAAAATAGATGGATCTGATTTTTCTACTTTTTAACACCAATGCTGATTTATTCCTTTGTTGACCAGAACAACTATTAGAAAAACACCGGTGTATTACATTCACTTTATATGAGCCTCAATGTCTGTCTGAAGCAGGGAATGATAAATCAAGGTCAGTGCTTATCTTGCAAATAGAAGACTAAATAACAGCTGGTCGCCATGATTGAGCCAAAAATGAGATACCTCAGTTCATGTTTAAACAGTTCAAGTTGTAAGAGGTGGTGAGAATCCAGTATCTCCCATTTTCCACAACAGGTACTTACGGGTGTTTAGCGCTTTTGAAATGAAGGTCATTTATCTAAGTACCTTTTAAAATCTAGGACTCTCTAGGGATGTCTAACTTTATTTTGGTATTTCAGTAGTCCTTGCAAATAAACATAGCCTTGGAGTCTGTTTTTGAATTGAAAAAAGAAAACAAACCCCAACCTTGTTTTCATTGCATGGAATTCAAGTTATTTTTTTATGCTGTTATTTCTTGAACAGATCAAGAACACAAAGAATAAAAATGTTAGGCTCCAGGAATGATCTTGGCCACGTGTGGATGGCAGTTCTGCATGCAGTGCATCTTTGCATTTCTGTGTATTTAAAGAACTGTACTGGGGAAAAAATGTTGTAAATAATAAAGACAAGGAGCACAAACTCTGTAAAGGTGAACAGAGTGTAATATCAGGACTTGGTTATTTTTGCAGTATTCACAATTTATCAATATAAATATCAGCTGTGGCTATTTAATCAATTTTTTTTTTGCTTCCTTCACTTCTGCTTATTAAAGGGAACTCTGAGAACATGAACTTATAGTGTATTTATATTATAGCTAATTTATAGTGTTTTTATAAAGTGCTTTAGACAACACCAGGACATCTTGAGAGATAACAGTATTCATGTGCACAAGAGTATAGAAGAATTTCTACATTTTCAATGTAAATATCGCTCCCTTTCAATTATCCCACATGGAAAAAAAACTGAAGTAGAAAAGAATTTTCTCTCTTTCTCCCTCTTCGTGTCCGTGTAAATGAGAAGGTCTGAAAAGTGAAATATTGATTTATTTTTTTTATCATGTGTACAAATTATTATATTTTCAGGAATTAAAGTAAAAACACTTCATGAAAATTATTGAAGATGTGACAAATCTCTTCACGCTCCATTAATTTAGCTCTGTTGGGGTGAATCACAGATCTTGAGTAATAAAACACAGAACGAACTAGATTGGTCAACAGTGTAACTACGTCTTTATCACCAGTATCATGGTCCTGGTGTTTTCACAGGGTGTTGGAAATACAGCTACAAATTTTGGGGTCTCATCTCATCCTTTGCAGAGAGGAGTCCAGTTTTCACTGCAGCAGCAGGATGGGATAATGGGAGGGAGGTATAGTTTTGGGTGAAGATAGGCTTGTGAATGGGGTTGTTCATAACAAGGAAGAGCTCGTAAGAAGGAAGGGAAGAGCAAGTAATTTTTACCTGAGCAGGGGCAAATGGTTTGAAATGTTCAGAGGTGTTTCATATCTGTGGAACCCAAGGGTGACCCCCCCAACTTCTGGATTCACATGCATGGCTGTTGCCTGACTTGTTTGCCACCACTTTTATTCTTCTTCTCCATTCCTATCCCTTCACTTTCCTAGGAGAAAGGGAATATGAACTTCAGGGGAACTTTAATCAGCTTTGGGTAGGTTCCCAAACTAACAAATTGTGAACAGAGCCTGTAAGCTGCATCCTGGAGCCCATTCCTTGCAGTCTATGTATAGTCTTCAGGTGGAAGCCCTTGTTTTTGGGCTGGGTTGCTGGGATGAACAGCACAACTCAACAGGAGGAGAAGGTTGTTTAAAAGCACTTTGAATTTCCTGTAGTTCTGGGGATTACATGCTCCCATACTTTGTATGTCTCCACAAAGTCCTCAAAAAACATTGTTTAGCTTAGGGATGAACTTTTATCCTGATCGTTCTCCCATTCATTTCCTTTACTGGGGCTATGAGGACAAGCTGCATGCTTTTCTTTTTGTTTCTGGAAGCTCCCTATTTTGAGGAGCTGCTGCAGGACAAGAATGTGCTGTTTTTCAGCGTGTTTTGCACTGATGGTGTGGCAAATGCTGTTCAGGTACAACTGAGGACCGGGGCCATATGCTGACTGTCAGACATGATTATTTTTCAGAAAGTGAGCCCTTTGATCATATCCCAAAGGCAGGAGCAAAAGGTTCTCTCTGGTCTTATTAATGTCATACTTGTTTGTTTTTCAACCAATTTTTTTCCTTACTATGGTGAAAATCCTTATAAATAGATAATGGAGAATAAAATGACTCATTGTGTGCTTGGTGATTGAAAGTATTTGCCTTTTAATTTTAGATTGTGTGAAAACTTCTTTTAGATGACTCTGTGCTGGAATTGTATCAGGTGTTCAGCATTCAACAGCTGTGACATTTCTGCTGGATCTTGTCTCTGCTGAGGAGATACCTTCTTGGAGAATTAATTTCCATAAGGAAAACTTCTCACTCACGAATACCTTCTTGTAGATCATGGTGGAACTCATCAGTAGATCAGAGGGAGAGAACTTGGACTTTAGCTACCTGCAGTGCTGTAGACACAAAGGTAGATGGTTTCTGGTTTTGGTTGTTATAAGCCTCCCGTGACTGAGAAGTTTCCATTTCATAACTTTATCTTGTGACAGATACGGAAGGGAAGTACTCCTATCAGGGCAAAAGTGGTGCTGTATTTAACAGCTGCACATGTCCTGTGGTTGCCCCAAAGTCTGTTTAACCATTTCCAGTCTATTTCTTTAACTCCCACTTTCTCAGCCTTATGCCGTTCTATTGTCTATGGCTTTTTTTCCAAAGTTTTGTTGCAGGTGTAGGGGAAATTACAGAAAAGCAACATATAGTAATCACTGAACACAATCCAACAAATATTTTATGAGAGTCCATATATTTCAAGAGTGCATGGAACAGATTGCAGTGGCACTAACGGATATTGCAGTGATGAGGTAAGGCCAGGCTGGATGGGGCTTGGAACAACCTGCTCTAGGGAGAGGTGTCCCTGCCCAGGGCAGGGGAGTTGGAACTCGATGATCTTTAAGGTCCCTTCCAACTCTGAACATTCAATGATTCTATGAATATGGTTAGGTATGTTTTGGAATTTTTATTCTGTTTACCAAATTAACTTTTTCATAATTTGTAGCTGTCAGTCCATAGGAAGTGTAGTAATTGTGTACTAAAGCATCTAATAAATAGGATTAGCTTGATCCGATTGTTTAGGTTTACAAATTGCATTAATATAGAGGAGAGTGAGACATTTTTCAAGCTTAAGGAAGAATTGCTGATGAAAGCCCTTTAATGAGGTTTGAAATATACATTCTTCTGATTTGCTTTACTCTTGTGCATTTTTTTTTTTTTTTGCAAGGCTAGTTAGGTGTGAACTACATCATTAGTCTTTAAGAAATGGTCAATTACTGGGAACTGCAAATTAGCTCTACCTGTCAGTATCTCTAAAGGGAAAGCTTTGCTCATCTGCAGTATGGGGAATGAGAGGGAAACGGAACACCATGGGAATTTCAGTATCAGCTGTGGCAACAAGCAAGTCTGTCTTCAACAAAGATCGAGCCCTTCCTGCTAGAGTGAGGGATTGAAAAGGAAAAATGGGCAAGTTCTGAGGCAGTGCTGCAGGATAAGACGTTATTACAGTTCAAAGGAAATGAACTGGTAGAAAACAGATGAACTAGCCAAACTGGGAGTAACATGTGCTCTAATACATGGAGTAATATATACTCTATTATAACAGAGACTGCTGTCTTAGTGGCGGTAGCCACTAATTTGCAGTTGTTTCTAGAAGCTGGTTTGGCACCTCTGAAGGATTGGAAAGAGAAGGTATCTGAAGAGATGGTCTGTTTTTTGTCTGAAAAACCACCAGATAAGTCAGAAAAGATTAATATGCTCAAGAGCAGTGCTTTTCCTTAGGATAGAGATGCTGGAAAGTTCCCTGAATGGTTCCTCCATACATGAAGAAGTGGTTTTTTTATATGAATGTCAGGAAGTTGCTGCTTATTAGTTGCTTGTCGTTATGCATTTCTGAAGTGGGAGGTGTCTCTTAGCTCATCTTTCTAAAGCACCGTGTTTACAGGGATCCCATGGCTGTTAACTTGCTGTAGGAATGGAGGCACTAGACATCATTTTAGGAACCTGAATTTTTCTGAAAGAGGATTTTGCACCACTATTTTTTTGTGTATCCTGTGATACCGGTAATTTCTGTTGGATAGATATGGAAAATGAGGCTAGAAAGCTAAATGTCATGGCCAAGGTCAAACAGAAAAGAATGGCAGAGCTGGGATTTAAACCCACTTCTCTCCCAGGTGTCTTAACCACAGATCTAATCTACCATTCTTTGTCTTCGAGGTAATTTATTTTGTAAGTCAAATTCTCGGTATATTACTCCTAAGATGTAGCAGGGTAATAAAAATAATTAAGCAGATGTTCGAATCACTAAATGAGTGTCTTTTTTTGTTTGAAGGCTATCCCAACATGAACTCAGATTTTAGTCTCTAGTGAAAATTTCTGATATAATGCTGGGCTTTAACGTATTAGCAGAGAGAAGGATATTTAGCTACCTTCGATGTATTCAGCTGTTTGATTAATTGAAGGGCTCAGCAGTCAGCGGACATCTCATTAGCCAATTCACGTAGGCATGCTGTGACTGTTTGGGATCACATATCCACAACTCAAATTGACGGTAAAAGTCCAATTAAAAAGTAAATGTATTTTCATACATTGTAGCAGTGGTGTTGTCATGTGGCGTGGGCTTTTTCCTTTTATTTCGTTCCCAATTACTCATTTTAATGATGTGCTCCTGAATGTGAGAAGCTAATGTTATTATTTTGAGCTCTGCTTAGAGGAATTGTCAGGCAACCTTTGCCGTGCTGTTCTGCTCGGCTGCTGCAAAGTTGTGTTCTTTGACTACATGCGCAGAGGTTATTGTGCCAGATGGCGTGGCTGTTTCTGGGATGTGAAGAACCACAGAGAGGCCCCTGAAATATATCCCTTATGTCATAAAACATCACTTTAACTGGCTTTTGAGAGATGAAACTTATAGGTAAATTAAGGTGCAGAGAGCCAAATTATATCTAGCACTGAATATCAAAAAGGTCGGCTGATACCTTTCCAAAGGCATTCAGTTTACTGCCAGTGTTAGACTACTTTTTAGCAAAGTGTTCTTTGCTGGCATTAGTTTCTTGCTGTAGTCTACTGGTTTAAAGACAGAATGTTAATTTGTCTGTCAAAAATAGTAGTTTAAATCTCTAAATGATGTATTTTGTTTAAATGAATTATTTATTTTGGTTGCTTTCTGATGAAATTCAACAAGGGCAAGTGTAGGGTCCCACACCTGGGGAGGAATAACCCTCTGCACCAGCATGGGTTGGGGGCTGAGCTTCTGGAGAGCAGCACTGAGGAAAAAGACCTAGGAGTCCTGGTGGACGACAGGATGCCCATGGGCCGGCAATGGGCCCTGGTGGCCTCGAAGGCCAATGGCATCCTGGGGGGCATCAGGAAGAGTGTGACCAGCAGGTAGAGGGTGGTCATCCTGCCCCTCTGCTCTGGGGAAGCTCCATCTGAAGCACTGGGTCCCCCAGTTCAGGAAGGACAGGGAGCTGCTGGAGAGGGTACAGTAGAGGACTACAAAGATGATGAGGGGCCTGGAACATCTCTCTGCTGAGGAAAGGCTGAGGGACTTGGAGACTTTTTTAGTCTGGAGAAGAGAAGACCAAAGGGGGATCTGATCAACACCTCTAAATACTTCAAGGGTGGGTGTCAAGAAGGGGCAAGGCTTTTTTCAGTGGTGCCCAGAGACAGGACAAGAGGGCACAGGCACAAACTTGAATGGAGAAAGCTCAATCTAAACATGAGGAGGAACTTCTTTCCTGTGGGGGTGTCAGAGCTCTGTCAGAGGCTGCCCAGAGAGGTGGTGGAGTCTCCATCTCTGGAGACATTCAAACCCGCCTGGGGGCTGGACTGGATGATCTCCAGAGGTCCCTTTCATTCTGTGATTCTGTGTTATTCATTATACATAAAGTAGTAGACTCTAGTACTTCAAAATAGATAGAGTTATATGGTTCTACTGAAGGAGTGTAAAGTTATGACAAACATAGCTTTAATCTGAATTACCTCAGGGCCAAAGTGAAGAATTATGGAGCTATGGCTATTTTCCTGTCTACCTACCTCCCCCCCACCAGAAAAGTTAAAAAAAAATAACTATCCACACCAGCTGGATGTTGGGGAGGTGGGCAAGGAATCCGTGTGGGCTAAATCACAGCCTTGTGTGGCATAGACATTCCTTAGATTTCAGTGAATAGCCGCTAACATCTGATCTAAGCTGCATTTCTCAGAAACTACTGTAGATTTTTGTTTAATCAAGCCAGTGTGTTAACTTGAACGTTCACTTCAGCCTGTGTATTATATGAATAAAAAAAAGAAAGGAACAGAGAAGATTTGCCAGTGACTGTAGACTTCCGAGTAAAAGCTTTTTCCCAATCTGTTCTGGAAATTAAAGCTTTTTTTTTCCTTGTGACAGTTTGTAAGTGTGTGTAATTCAAGATCCTCGCATTTAGATGTTGGCGACATGGCTGCTACTTCAATAGTTTTGATGTTTCATGGTCAGCTTCTTTCATCTTGGGCACACTTCAATTACTGACAGAAACGGCACGTAAGTGCTTTGAGTAGGAAGGTTCCATTTGTAAATCCCCATGCAATGAGGAGACGAACACGGGGACTGTGTCCGGAGTTTAATGAGAAGCAGGAATCCGATCCCTTCACAGGGACGTGGACTTTTGAAGTTCATCATTCCCCGCCTAAAACAAGCATTTTACTAACTAACTTGCTATATAGATTAAACTAAAGGGTTATTTTGATTAACCTCTCGTCGTCTGTCATTTCATCAGGTGAGCTGAGAAAATGTCATTTAAATTCTACAGATGTTTATCTTTATTAAGGTCTCAAAATTTACCAGAGGGTTACTTTATTTTTCCGTGCCACATAACAATCCCTTCCTGCTTTGAGGAGCACCGACTAGTCACTCTTCTGTGTCTACCCAGCATTCATTTAAGTACCGTTTATTCGTTGTGATTAGTAATCAGATCTGGGTAAGAGAGATAAAACAAATGTAAAAATATTCCTCTGTCTCTGAATTATTTCTTGCTTTTAAGGCAGAGGAAAAGTAAAACGGGTCATCAAGAAATTAAATACATAAAGATCAGGGGTGAGATAATGATCTCATTTGCATTGCATTCAGGATTTGTTTTGAAGTTCAAAACACGAGATCATAAACCAGTCAGCATTTAAATACTGCCAGCTATATGAAAGACTAAATCAAAATTGGCTTTTTTAAAAAAAAAATTATATCCTCTAATAATTATTTTCTCACTCATTTTCAGTCTTTGGTTTGGTGGTCTCTGAATGTGAAGTTGTGTCATCTACGATTTTTTTTTTTTAATTAAAAAAACCCGTAACAGCCAGAAATAACCCCAAAAGTCTACAGTAAATAGCAGTAAGGGCAGAGTAGAAGATTAGAAGTGATATTAGGCAGGAAAGAAGCTGCTGCTTTAAAAATGTTATTCTAGTGCAGTTCAGGGATTGACTTTGGGCAAATGAGAACTTGTGCTACGTCACAGAAAAGCAGAGTTGGAGGTAACTGACCCCAAATATGTGTTTTCCATCAACTAGAAGATATTTTATAGGCCTAGCAGTGTCTAGATCTAGTTGTTTTACAGACGTAATAACCTGTCTTGAACTTTAGGAGGACTGAAGGAAAAGAATCTTGGTTTTTTTTTTTTTTTTTTTTTTTTTTTTTTGCTAGACTGTGGCTTTACAGTCTTCCGCAGAATGGTGGCAAAACCACTGAAGGACAATCTGATCCTGGGATTGGGATGGTGGAGTGTTTGTTGGCATGTGTGTTAGCATGTTGCTGGTAAGACTTCCATCTTTGCCCTTCCATTCCTTCTGTGTTTAATTTCTTACTAGAGGATGAGATGCTTCACAAAGTTTTACTGACCAGATTATTCCTCGTATGCCCAGAGAAGCTGTGGCTGCCCCATCCCTGGAGGGGTTCAAGGCCAGGCTGGATGGGGCTTGGAGCAACCTGGTGTGGTGGGAGGTGTCCCTGCCCAGGGCAGGGGAGTTGGAACTGGATGATCTTTAATGTCCCTTCCAACTTCAACCATTCTGTGATATCCTTCTGGCAAAGCTAGAGATGGATCGTACACTTCATAGTTCCCCTTTCCCGATTACTTGGATGAAGCCAACTTGCTCTTTTCTCAAGAGAGAAATTCATGTTTTGAGCAAATCCAGGTGAGGACGCATGACTGTGTCAGGAGTTCCCTTTCCTCTGTTTCCCCGACCAAGGCTGTGACAATTTTAGCCTGCTGTGACAAATGATAGCCGAGCCAGCTTGTGACTTTAGTGGAGGAGGGAGCTTAGAGATATAGGATAACCTTTCAGGGATGCACAAATTCTCTCAAATAAAATCAGGAAAGGGCACCGTATTTTTCCTTGTTTTTTCCATTGTCCAAACCTATCCCATGCCCTGGCCACCACATTACTGTAAAGTCATTTGATTTTCCATTATCTAGGGTCATCGGATCAGATTTGGTCCAAGATGTCACTTAGCCCAATCTTCTGTAAATTAGACAGGCTTGACTGGAGGCGCTGTCAGATACTCAGTGATCATACGTGGACACACAAAATGACATCTTTGCTTTGCTGGTATGAAAATGGAGACAGAATTAAAAAAAAAACAAAACAAAAAACAACCCAAACAATCATAGAGTGGTATGAGTAAAAAGCAGCTCAGGTGACTTTTTGCAGAAAAGATGGAGTCTCCAGTCAGCCCCACTGATAAAGCTGCTATTCCTGCTTGCAATCTATTTTCCACTACATATAATCAGCCAAACAAACACAAAATAATCTTGTTTGGTGCAGACTGCTCTGTTGGCACCTGAACAGCACCTAATGTGCCAGCTGCTGCTTTGTTTTGTTTTGTTTGTTTGTTTGTTTCTCGCTGTATTAATGGATTTTACATCACTTTTATTATCCAGAGAAAATATAATAAAGACTGTTCAGGATCTGTGGATGCCAAGGTGGCTTTGTGGAGAAATTTGGATGCGTAGAGTCTAATTTTGGAGTAGGTGATCTTGGTGTGTTTTCGCTTGATTACACCTGTGCAAAATGTGTTGCCTGTTTGAAGTGAGGGCTGAGGATCTGTGGTGGGTTTTGTGAGGGCTCCTGGACACTATGGACATCGTTGATTTAGAGCAGGCACCTCCCAAAAGAACCATTCCCTGCCCCTTTTTACCCTCTGCTCCCTTTCCCCCCAAAATTTGATTGGAAACATGCTAAAAATTTTAGGGAGTAGGTGAAAGAAGAGGGTGCAGTTGGAGTTCTTTATTGCATGAGCTTTTCAGATAATTCCTTTTTTTTTTGGTTTGCTTTCACCTTCTGGATGGGCTGTCTCTGGTGTAGCGATACATTCCATTCCTGGAGAGTGAAAACAGTGGGAGAAAATCAAACAGTGTAATATTTTGACCCATAAGAAACTAATTAGAAAAAAGCACTCATAAATGTGAAAGCCAAGATATTTAGGGTTCTGTTAAATTTAGTTGGGCAGGCTTGGTTAACAGATAATTTACTTCCCCAAGCGAAATTAATGCTAATTTTGGAAGCGGGAAAGGAGTGGATTTTAAAACTTGTAAGAATTTTTGAGTAATTGGGGAGGGAAATATCAGAGAAAATCTCAGATAGCTAAGCACTACTTGTGGCCTTTTATGCACAAAATGACTATTACTTATCAAATAATTCTCCTAACTTTCACATATACAATAAGCATAGATCTACCCTTTACCATTTACAATGTCCGTGGGGGTTTTAAAAATCATACCACAGTAATTTAGATGGGAAAATTTGATTTCTCTTGATTTTGTGTATTGCCCAGAGACCTTCCCTCAACTAATAATTGGTTTCATATTTCTGATAAAAACTTCATGCAATATATATGAGCTTTAGACAGTCTTAGACTGGAAGTGTTTATAAAATACTTTGGAAAAATCCATTTTTAAAAATGTTGAGATAACAGCTCTCCATAAAAACACTGATGGTATTAAAACAACAACACAGCATTCAGGCTGTTTTTTATGCCTGTAGCCTAAGCTGTATAACTTAATCACAGCTACCCCAACCTCTCATTCTTTAAATTTTTAAAGTAAAATACATTCCAGGCATAAAATAGATTAGTGGTTTATGGTATGTGCTTAAATGTGAGCAGTAATGTGAAGTGCATGAAATATATAGAGCACAAAGGTATATACGATGGTGTGTCAACACAGGCAAGCGAATAAGCATTTGGGTGCCTATGGGTACGTGTTTTTTTGACATGTGAGGATATAGAGCTTTAAAAAACATTATTACCAGTGTTTACCACTTGCTTGCTTTCCAGTCTGCATGGCTTATTGCGTATTATAATTTGAAAAGATTATCTTACTAGGGTAATGAACAATAAAAAATTTGTAATTCATCCTAATAAGCTTGAATGGTAAACCACATGCCTTGGACGTTTCTAGCCAGGCATAATTTATCCACATCTTTGGCTGTGAAACAGTGTGGATCTTCTTAACTGAGTCCCTGACAGATGGTTTAAGCTTTTTCAGGACTACATTTCCAATCATTTTGCCCATATTGCAAAATTGGCCTTGAAAAAGGGTAAAGAGTTGTTATGCTGCATTAACATCTCTTCTGAATTGCTTGCTGTGAAGGACATGAAAAAAGGAAGGAAATCGGGAAAGGAGTGTTTTAAAAATACACTTTTGGAAGTTACAAATGTTAGACATGACGATGACCTTAAATTTTACCCCTTGCCTCAATATAAAAGTGAATAGGGTCACATCATATGTAATAATGAAAACACAACTTTTGGGTACCTTGTTTCCCCCATGATTCAGAAGGCATTTGTGCTATGAGAAGTGTTAGAAGTGCTGTAATTAAAAAGACTTTCCTATAGTCTTGAACCCTGCTAATGGATGGCACAATTGGCTGCCGTTAGATGAGCAGGGATTTCTGTGGCATGTTTCAAGATATTTTTTATTTTGCTGCTGTCAATGGTGAGGCTCCAATATCTGCATTCATTTCTGCATGAAACGTGGATTGATCGCACGGACTGTGCCTAATTTTCGTTTTCTTTTGCAGCTTCAGCTGACTGGCTTCTTCACATAAAGTGCTGTTCCTTTTCTTCTTGCCACCTTTTAGTTTATGATAAAAATCAATGGAAGCTGAAGCCTTCCACAGTCATCTATAAAATGCAATTACTGTATACAACACAGAGTAAAACTCCCATGGTGTGTATGTTGAGACATAATTTATGCCACTTACCTCCAGAGAGGTATTGATCCTACTCTGCGAATACCTTACAAAAGGGCTGTTGAATGCAAGCTCAAGGAAATATGTGGTTATTGGCTCTGATCTGTAATTTGATTAATAATGACCTATTTGTTGAACTCTGCTCCTGAACGGCTCTGTTGTTTTGATTTTTTTTTTGTGTGTGTGTGTGTGTGTGACTGAACCTTATATCTTTGAATATTGCCTGGGCTGAGCCTTCTTTGCAGTCACCCTGGCTCACTGTACCCTCTGTGATCCCCACCAAAGGACCCACAGGGGAAGGCTGAAATGACCAGAGAGATTTCCTTATTATTATTATTTTTTTTTTTTTTAAATGCTTGGCAATATTTGCTAATTCCAAAGCAGGTGGTGACTCAGCACAGCCTGTGCCCATTCTGTGATGGGACCCAGTTCTTAGTTTCCTCCTGTGTGTAGGAAGGGACAGCAATTATGAATAAATAGTCCATAGTCCATAGAATCATAGAATGGTTAGAGTCGGAAGGCACCACAAAGATCATCAAGTCCCACCCCTCTTGCCCTGGGCAGGGACACCTCCCACCAGCCCAGGTTGCTCCAAGCCCCATCCAGCCTGACCTTGAACCCCTCCAGGGATGGGGCAGCCACAGCTTCTCTGGGCAACCTGGGCCAGGCTCTCATCACCCTCACAGCAAAGAATTCCTTCCTGAGATCTCATCTCCATCTTCCCTCTTCCAATTTCAAACCATTACTGCTCATCCTGTCACTCCACTGCCTGACCAAGAGTCCCTCTCCAGCTCTCCTGGAGCTCCTTTCAGATCCTGGAAGGCTGCTCTAAGGTCTCTTTGGAGGCTTCTCTTCTCCAGGCTGAACAACCCCAACTCTCTCAACCCATCTTCATAGGAGAGGTGCTCCAGCCCTCGGATCATCTTCATGGCCCTTTGTTGATCCAGCAAGGGTTCTCCAAGATGCAGGGTGAAAACTCCGTTGCTTATTTTAGCTTATGGTTTTGAGAGCTGCAGCCTGGCATAGAAAATGCCAAGAAAAGCCCTCAAGAATGATAAGGGATAGAAAGTGAGTAGATTTTATGAGAAACATTTCAGTGCTCTGGTGATGGGTAATACCTGCCCGCTGAAATCGCAAGAATAAACCTCTTCTGCAAGAGTAGACCTCTGGTACCCAGCATCTCCTCTCAGGTAAATTCCTCAGATAAAGAATCATTGAGTGGTGTCTGTGACCTGAGAGTTTCCATTCCAAAGTTCACGTTCTTTGAGATGCTGTGAGAATGTCAGAAATTTGCTGGACTGTGTGGAAAAAAAAAACCCACAACCAACACCCAATCCATTGTGTATTCATAGAATGAGAGTTCAGGAGAGTTTAATTCGCTTTAGGGCAGAGAGCTGGATAGCAGGGTAAGCTTCTCTATTATACGATTACAGTAAATAGTTCAACCTTTTTTCTGACATAAATGTTCTGTTTTGGGATTTGACAGAAGTTAATTGCCTATTGTGATTGCACGGTGGTTGATGAATGCCAGAGTGGGACATGACAAAATAATATTAATTGAAAAGGAGAAAAATAGCCTGGGAAAGGAATAGTAGCGATGTAATTTAGGCCCAAATTAGCCTAAACCAATGCAGAGTAGAAATAAGCATAATAAGGGACACCTTCCCCTCCGTCTATTCATCAGTGGGGTTTTCAACAAAGCATAAGCTTATTTCATCAGCCCTGGAAATGTAAAAGTGATGCTTGAGTAGAAACTGAATAAAAAGCAAAGTAAACACAATACCCTCATTACATGTACAGGGGAAAAAACTGAAACAAACAACCACCCACCCACAAAAACCCAGGCTAAGAAAATAAAAGCAGCAACTGAATTTGATTATAAAATGCCTTTTGTTTTACTAATTGTGTTATTATGAGGACCTAGTCTCAGTCTGGTCTAGTAGTGCTTTCCTCTGAGCAAGGGCTGCAGCTGTGATTTCTGCAGCCAGTGCTGTTACCTGCTTGGGCAAAGTCTCATTGTGGCTTCCCAGCTCAGTTTCTCCATCTATGAGATGTTTTATATCTTTACTTGAAGATAAAAGATGAAATCACTTGAAAATCTGTTGAGACCATGAAGCTGGACTGTATATTTAATAAGTGATGAAAGAGTCGCTACACTTGGAAACAAATCAACTGGTCTGATTTATTCTTCCTTTCTTGCAGTGTATTTCATGAAGTTTTGTCCACCATAGTAAGAAAAGGGGCTTTTTAATATTGAGATGATGTGAATAAAACAACGGAGTAAAGTTCCTCATCCAGACGGACTGTCCAGCCCAAGTATGGAGTTGAGAGCCCGATCCATGCAGGGTTTTCTGGGAAGCTCTTATACCATGAGTGATCTTGACTTTCCATTTGAAAAGCAGAGAGGAAGAGGGCAGTGAAGTATTTGAGGCCAGGCTGGATGGGGCTTGGAGCAACCTGCTGTAGTGGGAAGTGTCCCTGCCTATGGCAGGGGGGTTGGAACTCAATGATCTTTAAGGTCTCTTCCAACTCTAACCATTCTATGACTCTGTGATTCCATGTGGTGCTTGCAGCAGCTCATCAGGGTCCTTTTTTAACTGAAGAGCTAAACCCCCTCATTGAAACTGGTGTAACACTGCTGACTTCTTTGACTGCAGAACCGTATGAGCATGGCAGCACTCAATCTAAAATGTAAATGATGCTTTGCAGAGTGAACAGGAGATTTTGAAAAAAAAAATAATAAATAAAATCTTAATTACAACCAGGGCTAGTGGAACTCATTCTGTTTAGTGGAGGCCTGGGAGAGAGGGTCAGGGAACTGTGATCTTTCTGGAGCCAGAATTTTGGGTAGAATAGCCTGAAGCTAAAACCTCCAGAGAATGTTAGATGAACCAGAGCTTGACAAAATGCAGCCACATTCCTTCAACAATCCTTTCATTTCCTGTGCCAAGGTGCCCAGGGACCGCAGGAGAGGGCAGAGTGGAGACTCTGCAATGCCACCCTGTTGGGAATATCCTATTAATGGAAGAATTCCCAGGCAGCTGGTTACCTGTGCCACCTTTTCACCTTCTGGAATGAGACCAAACTAACTGTAGTAGCTCAAATATGTTCTAGTTTGGTAAGTAAAAAAAAGATACCAAACCAAAAACTCAACACAATCAAAAAACCACAGTGAATGCTGAACACTCTTTATTTACCCGACAAGCTTCCTCTGGAAGTTTTCATTTGTTTGTACCTGAGTTTTTCAACTGTGGCCAAAGTCACCGTGATACCAAAGCATAGTTTGGTTCAGCTTGTGTGTTCCAGGAGGGCTCAGACAACCCGAAGGGTGTTTATCCTCAATTTGACCAATGGCTTATTGGCCTGCCTGGTCACTGGCACATTGTCTTGTCTGCCACTGAGATTTGATGTGTTTGATCTATGGGATTGTGACACTGGGATAATGAACCTTCACATTATCTGACCAGTGTCTGGCCAGCAAGGGGTCTTGAGCAGATAATTGCAATTCCTGACTGGGAAATTAAATCTGATGGGAAGTAATGCATTTTACCTGCAGCATATCAAAACTTCACAGCAGCAGAGGATAGATAAATGGTGGCTCTGGTCTGTCGTTGTCCCTCTACTTTTCTGTTCCTTGTTTCTTGACCATTATGTTGCATTCTGGCAAAGGATTTGGATGGTGGAATTGGGAACTGCCATGGGAGACAAGGAAAATAGCCTCTGCCAGCCCAGTATCTGGTTTATATTTCCCCATGCGTGTTTTGGGAATTAGACTTTGCCTATAAAAGCATACTAAAGCTAATTTTTTTTAAAATCTCGGCCCCAGACAGGACTTGGCTTTGTGACCTGGGAAGCACCTGTCATCTGCTTTGAGCATTTATTTTTTTAAATTCTATAGGTTGCCTATGTGATGGGGAATTTAAACCTCTACAAGTTTTCTTGGTCTTTCGTGATCTTTGTCTACCTAGTCCTTATTCATATTAGTTTGCATCCTGTCAGTTTCCATCTCCCATTTCATGCGCAAAAGCTGGACTTTGATAGTTTTCTAGTGGTTTATCACAATGGAAGGTTGTGATTTTGGTCTATGTTCACATAGCAGTGGTTTGGGCTAGTGGATTACTTGGATTTTTCAGTGATGCCCAGGGACAGAACAAGGGTAATGGGCACAAACTTGGACATTAGAAGTCCATCTAAACATGAAGAGGAATTTCTTTCCTGTCAGGGTGGTAGAGCCCTGGAAGAGGCTGCCCAGAGAGGTGGTGGTAGACATCCAAACCCTACCTGGATAGGTTCCTGTGGGTTCTGCTGTGGCAGGAGGTTGGCCTGGTGGATGATCTCCAGAGGTCCCTTACAACCCCTGCCATTCTGTGATTCATCCAGGCTTAGGGTACTGACACACTCTGTTAGTTGCTGTGTATCTGCTGATGGATGATAACTTGCCAGAATCTTAATTTTATTCCTTTCAATTGAGTGCACAGCTGAAAACTGTGGAAACTGGATCAGGGAACAAAGCAGGTATAACTCTGCCTTGTTTTTCAAAGAGAAGTCACAGCAGCACAAACACAAATGATTTGTACCTTTCCCAAACCCCTCGTGGCCAACAACAGTTCCCAGGGGTGTTTTGAAGAGCGTGAGGACCTGTGCTTGCCGTGAGCACAAGATGCAGCCCGCTGGGTTTGTTTGCAAGTGGAGCAGCTACTCTGAAGTGTATTTTCTCTTATCAAGGTTGACTCAAAGGGAAGCAGACACCAGGATGCATACAGAGCCCAGCAACAGGCTGGCCCAGCACCAGCCTGAGGGCTGTCGTGCCACTGGGAACCAAGCCAGGGCAGAGGCTGGAGAACGGGCCGGTCACCGGCACAGATGCCAGTGCTCAAGGAGTATAATCTGGAGCTTGGCAACTGCCAAACTAGACCGCAGAGTAGCCAAGCAAGTTGGCTTTTTTTCCAGAGGAGATGACAGCAAGTGGCTAAAGGGACCAGTAATGGCTGTTCTCCAACTACAGAGCTAAATCAAAGCCAAGCTGGTGCTTTTGGAAGGAGAGACACCGTCAGCAGAATCCTAATTCAGGCCTTCCCTGTTGCATCCACACATCCTGAAGGGCCTGAGATTAAATATGAGAATAAAATGGAAGCTTCCTCCTCACTTTTCCAAACTCCATTCCAGTCTGGGGCAATAGCAAAACAAAAAATAGATGAACCCAGCCCCGCCTTCCCCAAATCTCATCATCCGTGAAGCAAGATGATCTTCAAATTAGCAACTCTGCCTTGATCATTAGGCAGCTGGGCACTGGCCAGGTGGGTCAACCCCTTGAACAGAGTCCACTTGCTGTGACACGGCAGAAGGTAGGAGGTGTGTAGAAGCAAACTGCAGCAACTCAGCACCTCCCTGGAGCTGGTATTAAATGCTGCTAGTCCTTTCTAACCTTCCTTTGCTCTGCTGCTGTGCCCATGGCTGACCTGGCAGCCATCCACCCTGTGGCTGCAGAGCCACCACCTCTCACCACCCCAATCCAGGGGGAGGTCGGGGGCAGAGGTCTTTGTCCTCAGCCCGGACACCTCTGGTCCCCTGCTCAGCTCCTAAAGCTCCTCTCCCAAGGTGAAGATTGATTCTACTGCCAAAAGAAGCCAACCTTTCCCGGATTTAGTCAGGTCTGCCTAAAAGCCCTTTGACTCAGTTAAGGGTGAGGCTTCATGAGGGCAAAAAGAGAGAGATGGTTTGAAGTTAAAGAGATGATATTTTTGAAGTAAGCCATAAAAAAAAAAAAAAGCCTGGGGAGCAGACCAAGGAGAAAGATTTCCTATTTGAGAAACAAATCTAGTGTGAAAGGAGATTGATTTTTGGGGGAAAGGCAATATGAAAGCTGTTACTAGAATTGACTTTTTTTTTTTCTAGTACACCTGAAGAGATCCTTTCCACTGTATACATGCAGGATGGACCTTGTGGCAAATTATAGAATCACGGGAGAGCTGAACAGATCATATTTCTACAATGGTATTTATCTACCATATGTCCTTTGTCAGGTGGTTCACTCTCATACAATTGAGCCATCATCTTGACATGCTAAAGTCAGTGTAGAAGGGAAATATTTCCTGCTTCTGCTCCTAAATGCAGAACTCAACCCATGCTAAATGTGACGGAGTGCTGAAGATGGGAAAAGTTACCACCCTACTGTTCCATGTGCAAAAATGTCACTGCAAGGTGACATTTCAAATCTTAAAAGAGAGCACTCAGAAAGCTGAGGTTCCTACTTGGTGGATCATCTGCTCCCAGTCCAGGAGGTGATGAAATACAGTTTATGTTTTTATATTTTAGCCTAAACAGATCTGCTTCTCTCCAATGCCTACATCTATGACAAGTTCAGTTAGAGATGCTTCCTTTGTAGACATCTTTAGGTAAAAACATCAGGTGAGTTGCACTCAGTGGAGTCTTTATGGCTTGATGGGAGTCTGGAGCTGAGACCCCAAATCCCTAGCAGAATCATTTTCTTAGGGCTTGCCTAGAGATCGATACATGGGAGACTCAACTAGTTAGAGACACTGTTCTCCTTGCTTGAAAAAGTGAAGGGCAAATTTTTCCTGTTTTACTTGGAGGGGAGCTGCACCCTGCGGTGAGCAAGAGAAGCACAAGTTGTTTATTATTACAGCTGTTATCACAGAATCTGATAAAACACGTCTGGAACCTATTCTTAAAAAATCTGATGATATGGATTTTACAGTCTTTCCATATTCTGTTATTTCTTGTTCTAATCCCTGTGGACATGGAGAGCAATTGATTCCGATTCCTCAGCAGGGTACTGTTGAAGTCTGTTATGACAGTTTCTCTTAAGTGTTTCATTCCCCAGACTGAAAAACTCAGATTTTGCTCCATCTTTATTTGCAGACACTTTTCCCAGCCCTCTAATCCACCTTGTCGCTCTCCCCGGAGCGCTGCAAGAAATTCACATCTCTTTTAAAGCGTGATGCCTGAAGGTGTATCCAGTATGGTTGCTGCTTGCTAATTCTGGAGTATCTACGACCAAATCTCACACGTGGCATTGCCTGTACAAACCTCTGCACTAGATTTTGCAGGGAAGTGAGATTCTTTATTTCTGTTCAGCCTGTGATCCCCTGCCTTAGACCACAAGCTGTTTCCTACCAACTCATTTTTCCATCTTCTATTCGGACAGTTGATTACTTCTACGTAAATGTAGCACTTTCCCTTGTCCTCACTGAATTGCATCCTATTGATTTCGGACCACTGCTGCAAATTGTCAGGTTCATTTTTAATAGTGAAAAATGAGGTTCCCTACCTCAGAGCTTGCCTGCGCGTCGTTCGGTGCGGTAACACGGGAGGCAGGAAAGAATGACAGACTTTTCTCCCCTCGTGTTCCCATGGGGTGGGAAGCCACAATGGCTGCAGCTCTCCTGGCATGAGGCTGTGCTTTGGGATAAAAAAGAAAAAAAAAAAGTAATCCTCTTTTGTTACAGCAGAGCCTGAAGGCAAGACAAATTTATCCTGCTGTTAGAAAGCGTTTTCCAATGTTTCGCATCCATTTCCCTATTCCGTTACTTCTTGTCTTGGGAAGGGAGAGGGAGAAAAATTTATTCTCGTTCCTTAGCAGGAGGACCTTTTGTTTTTTTCATTAATGGGAATCAGTAAATGATTGTTATCCTGCTAAGCTTGTAACCTAAACAGAAAAAAACCAAGAGCCTTAAGAGGTAATGGGAAGGTGGTAAATGATATGTCCACTTTTTGGTGTTTCCAAGGGCAGGGCTTAGTCAGGTGTTGATGAGAGAAATGGAATGCAGAAATTTCGGGGAAGAATAAGCTGAAGTAAGACCAAATGAAGGGGACCAAGCATGCCAAGGGCAACAGGGAGGGGATGAAGATGAAGGGAAGAAACTCTAGGAGGAGCCTGTAGAGTCAGACAAAGACAAGCCAGGAAGGTCCGACTTGATCCTCAAAAGATTGTCTGTCTGTTAAGAGGTCCCCGTTTTGTCTCTGTCAAGCAACACGTCTCTAGTTGTCCTTACTTCTGAATTTATCTTTAAGGCCATAAGTAGGAGAAGAGCGTGCAGAGGAATGAGGAGGGATGCCAGTGAGATGCACTTTGTCAAGAGTCTGTGTGGAGCTGAGGGTGTGTGCACAGTTCGGGAAAGTGCCAAGAGAAGAGGTGGCCCCTTTGGAGCTCTATTCCACACCCAGTGACACGTGGAATCGTACAGCAGGCTCTTCACAAAAGAAATGCATCCTGTAGGTTGATCGGAAGGGGATGATGTGGGGTTTTTGTTTGGTGGTGAGGTTTTTTTGTTCTTTTTTCTTCCCTGCTGCAGGGACAATGTCTTCAGGAACACTTGCTGTGATGTTCTTCCACCCCTGCCTTTAAAGCATGGTCCTTCCGTGCACCTTTAAAACTCTCTCTCTCAATGGTTAGAAAATTGCAGTCTGTTTTAAGTCGCTGACTATTTCAGTGTGAATTAAAATGGGATGTTCAGAAGGGTGAAAGCAGAACCATTTATAATCCAAGTTCTTTCTTTGTTCTTTTTTCATTTCTTCTTCCTCCTCCCTCTCCTCTCCAACATAATTGGGGCACATTAGCTTCACTGTCTCAGTTCATTAGGTCATTTCTGAAAATTGAAAATCAGTTTTGTGTTTATTGGTGTCTTTTTCACTTGTAGGAAATCATTTGCAATGAAACTACTTCTAAATTTCCCACTGTGTAGAAGACTCTAGAGCCGTTTGCTTATACTTCATCAGAAGAACTGCTGGAAATAATAGCTCTGAGTTAGGGAATGATGTTGCCCAAGGACTCTGGCTTTGATAATTAAAAATGCTGGTCCCTCATGGTGTTGAAAGCCCTCAGTTCTCATGGACTGCAGAGAGTCCTCTGTCCTTCACAACATCAGGACCTAATTGTGAAGTGGTGGAGTAAGCTTTTCCAAACATGCACAAAGGCAAGTTTATTCCTGCTGCAGTATCAAAAAACAGTGGAAGAGCAGATGAACAGCATCTACGGGATGTCCAAGGGTAGTTTCTTTTAACCAGGTTGCACTGATGATGCTCTCTGCAGCCTATGATGTTTGTAACAGCCTAGATCTGGTCTGTTTCTGTTTATACCCAGCAGAAAATAAAAAGAATCAGAAACTGAGAATTTAAAACTATGACCTGTAAAGGACTTAGAGTTGACCTGAAGGAGGCTTTTATTGAATCTTTGTATGGCCTTTACAGAGTAAGAAAAAATTCAGGATTATCTCTATAGGAGAAAACTTCCAGTGATTTTTAAGTTAGAAGATTAGTGGTGTAGGAGAAATCTGTTAATTTTGCCTTTCACAGCCTTTTTACCCCAGCTTTACTTCACCCTTTCCTTTCTTCTTCAGTTCCCTTCATTCCTTTTCTTGTCAATGGTATCTCTTCCCTCATTTTTCCAAATTACAATTTAAAATGTCAACCTAACTTGTGGGAATAGTAAGCCAATTTATTCTCTTTTTAACGGTGCCTATGACTAAACAAGCAGTAAAATGTGCAAGAAAAGTTCTTCTTAAAAGATAGCCCCAAACAGTCAGTGTCGTGAGAGGCTGTGAGATATGATCTTGAAGCTGAGAAACTGAGGACTACCCTGAACTTTCAACATGCAAAACAATTTTGCAGAATAATTGCTTTATATTCTAAAACCAGCCCTTGGCTTACTTCTAATAAGTGGCTACAGTCTGAGTAGGAGCTGTGTTTGATTGCTAGATTTGACTTTGAAAGTAAATGCTTTCATTAGGGTCTCTGCAATGGACTTGGAAATCTTTTAATCCTAAGTTTTGTTCCTGGAACGATTAGTTGCCTGTTCTCCAGCCTGAGGGAAACTGCCACGAGGGAAAATGATATGAAAAATGGATACAAATGGAGAACTGTGCCACTACCACTTGAAATTCAGTTGCTTTTCTGTGATGTTTTCAAAGAATACAAAATCATTTAAATATGCAAAAAGGTTTAAAATGTGCAATCCATATTAGCCATAATAAATCGGGATTTCCTAAAAGAAAGAATTTGGGAGGATAATTTGTACATTTTGTTTGCTCATTCATTGTAATTTGTTTTCCATGGAACATTTCAATGGCTTCAGCCGTTCAGGCTAGACTCTGGGTGGTGAAATCATTGCTTCTGTAGCACAGGAAAGGGATTTTGCAGTGGAAAAGGCAGTTATTAGTCTGAATAAGTCATTTACTGGTTGGGAAGATGGTGGTTATGTACGACAGCGATCGAGATGGGTTATTTCCTGAGATGTCTATGAAGTCCTGGCAAGACCTGTGAGACTATTCCAGCCATAGTCTGAACTTTTACCTATGGATTTAGAAGTGGGAAATGAAATTAAAACTAAATTGCCAGGAAAAAGGTGCACATTGAAGTAACAGTTTCAGTTTACCAACACGTGCAGCGTAGGGAAAGCATTCAAAATCTCAGAAGTGTGGTGGGACAACTGATGTAAACCCAAGGGATTTAAATCCACTCCAGAAAGTTTTAAAGAACAAAAAGCCTCCACAGAAAACGATGCTTCCTCTTTGCCTCACAAGGCTAAAGTGCTACCGCAGAGAACTGAGAGTGTTTGGGGAGATCACGGAAAGCAGGAGTGGGAGAAGGCTGGCAGCTGCTAAAGAGTATTCAGGTCAGACAAAGACATCTGGCAAAGACATCAGTCACAGGAGATAAGGAAAATTACAGTTGAACCAGGGGAGGAACAGGTGCTGCTCACAAAGGAGTATTCCGGAAAGTTAATGGTATGTCAGAACACAGAGTTAAATAAAAGAGCCGAAAAATTAAATAATCTTTGTGCACAACTGAGAAGGAGAAGTAGGTGGACATGTGGTGAGGAGACTCCTGAAATATGGAGGACTGAAAAGGTAAAAATCAAATGCTTAAAAATACAGAGGACTAAAAGGTAATTAAAGCATTTAAAAATCTGGCTTTGACTATTCATAATGGGTAGATTAAGCCATCAAAGGGTTGGATAGTGCTATACCTGAATTATTCTATATTCTCCAGGGAGGTATATACTTTCTAAACACATGGGAATGCCTACAGAAATACTGGCTTTATCTCACAGATTATTACATTTATTATGTTACCAGCATCCTGACAGAGCTATTTTGTATGAAAAATCCCAAAGGAGATCGATACGAGATAACTGGTTATAGACCACAATAGGGGTGACTTTGGGTATCTGGCCCTAAACTCCAAAGACTAAAACCTACTCTTTTTGTAAGGTATAAGACTTGGTCCGATTGGATCCAGCTGAGATGCCATGTGTGACATTGATATAATTAAGCCTGATTTATTAAGTGACCGTGGAATTTGGAGGCACAGCATTGGAGGCTACTTTGAATAACTCACTATAAATCTCCCCAGTAATCAGCCAAGGGGAATAATATAAGGTAGAAGAAATAGAAATATATAATACCATCACTTTATTAACTCTGTAATTCAGTTAAAGCCATATACATAGAAACGAGAGGAGGCCAATAGGTACACTGCAAAAACAGATAGAGGCGTGAAGTGATTTTAATCTGAGGAAAGCGATGAAGTAATGAATTTTAGAAAAGAAAAAGACACCATGAAGGTATACAAGACAGTGAATATTAATAGGAAGCTAAATCTGAAGCTTCTATTTGCTTTCTAAAGATTTCATCAAAAAGGGGCTCTGGTTTGAAATTGAGAGCCTCTGCAATTAAAACTGATAAAAGGAAATACATTTAAAGATAATACTTAATTAACCTGTGTCATTTATGTAGAGAATGCAAACATCCACAGTACATTAAAAAGGAAACAACAAACAAAAAAATAATCAGAAACTTAAGCCCTCGGATGTCAGCATGTTTGCCAACCTGAGGAAAAACATCTCTCTGGGCAGGGTATTTTAAAAATTGCCACTTATGATTTTTGTTTTTTGCTTTCTCTCACGCACTGGATTCTGTCTAGGTTACTGGAGTATCTGTGGATCTTTTTTTTTTTAGAAAAGAGGAGAAAAGTTAGATGAAAAAATATCCTTTGCAAGTGTTGCAGCAAGTACTTTGACTTGCCAGATACTCTCTGAAATTTCTAATTCCAAATCTTACAGATAGGATATTTTTAAAGCCCTTCTAAACTCATATTGGAGCATTAGAATATACTTTTGTAGCATTTTCTTTACTTAACAATAGAAAATAATTTGCTGTCCTGAAGTAAGGGACAATAACAAGAGGTGTTAGTTGGTTCATACCGGTTTTCATCATTCATGTATGTGGGTAAGGGATGGAATGAAAATAGAACCCCCTATATGTATTTTGTGATTTCTTTGGGAAATTTGCCACCAGGGAAAAGAAAGGAGACGATGGCCTTGAACCTTTTTCCTTGAACCTGAGCATTGTTTCAGGTTTTGGGGTTATGTCTCCTGTTAAGGATGCTGTGCTGGGCTGGGGTGGTTGGAGCATGCTGATAAGAGGCAGGAGGGTGATGTGATTAGTGTCTTATCTGTCTGTCCTTGAATTCCCCACTCCTCTGACCTCGTCTGCATTCACGTAGACTGGCCAGGGAAGTGTGTTGAGGCAAAGGCAGGAGAGATTACAGCAGAAGTCCTTAAGGAAGACTTATTTCAAGCACATGACCAGGGCTCTCTGACTACTCTGCTTTTGTGTCCCGTGATGAATTCCCATGTAATGTCTTTTCAGATTACCTGCTGGCTATTGCTCATTTGTGTGTGTCTTTGTGACATTTATGGTTAAGAATGCATTTTTAATGAGGGTTTTTTTTTTTAAGATCATGTTAATATACCATATCAAAAACCAGATTGACATTTTCATAGATAAAATATATAAAGAGTCATATAATGGTTTGTGTTGGAAGAGACCCTGAAGATCATCGAGTTCCACTCCCCTGCCCTGGGCAGGGATGCCTCCTGCGCCACCAGGTTGCTCCATGGTTGGTCCCATGGAGGATCAGTTGACAAAATCTAATTGGCAGGAGATGTGTGTGGGGAGGGAGGGAGGAGAAGGGAAGAAGTAGTAATCTGCATCCTCTGAGACCTGTCATCGTTGAGGTAGAAGAGGGACTAGAAAGGGAGCTGTGGCTCTTGGGCAACCCTGCAGTGGCTAGGATTTTCCCATCCACTGGCAATAAGAGGAAATTCTCAGTTAGTCCTTAGCAGAGTATTTTTCTTATGAATGCATTTTTTTTTTCTGTGAATTCTCTGAGTGGTTTCAGTGCCAATAATTACATATTCCTGCTCTAAGGAGCCAATAATTCACTTTCACACGGGGTACTCTAAGAGGGACAACAAAACTGTGGGATGGGGAAGATTAGAGCACTGAGGTTGGGGAGATTATTCACAGATGGCATGGACATAGACTTTTTTTTTTTTAAATTTACATCCATTTCATGACTGCTCTTCACTGCTAAGGTAACATAAAGGGACCTTGTGTAAATGAGTCACACCAAACATGGGTAAGTGATTCAATAGGTCTTAGTTGATATCTGTTCTTGTAGCAATCTTGGCACAATAGTTTTGAAGAGTGGCAGAAGTGCCAGTGGTGTTGACATTGGCAGCCTGGTTTGACATCGGTGTGGGTTGCCAAGTTTTCTCTGAAGGTGTTTGAGACAACCTCAGCAATTCACAACCAACTGTCCTCCAAGGTGGTTGATGGTTGCTCCCAAGCCATTAGCCTCATGGGGTTTCTGTTACCTCGGACACTTTGTGGGAGGGAGCAGCAGAAAAGCCTGCTGAGTGTGGAAATGGGACATATTTCCAAAACATCTGTTGACATTATATATGCCGAGTAATTTAATTTCAAAATTGTCATGTTTTTCAACATAGGACATCTGTGCTGGTAGGCAGCCTCTGTGAAGTGCAAACAAAAATGGAATTAAATGTACAATAAATATGCTCAGGCAAATAATACTTTTCAGGAGGGATGCAAACATACGGTGTAACTCCTTTATCAGCTCTTCCCTTTCCTCAGATAATGCACTGTCTCTGTTCAACAGCCTAACAACAGACCAATATATAGATTACATGCCCCAAGTCATCCTGGGACTAGAAAAGCTTTCTGGCTATGTAAAATGAGTTTGTTATTCAACCCCTAGTTTCTGATCTTGTATTGGTACCTGGTCCTTGCTGAGCAAGTTGAATTCATAACATCAAAGGTTCCCAAAGACAGGGTGAGGCAGGGCTGGTACTTAATCTGGGAGTCACAAAAGCTCATGTGCTAATCACTGGGGGGCTTAAGTTACTCAGGATTATGCCAAAAAAGAGGGGTGTCGCAGGCATCACTCCTCTGTCAAGTCAAGGAATCAGAGCCTGGAGTTGCTCTGCACTTAGGTATCTCCGTGACACTAGATGTTGCCCTCATAGAATCACAGAATGGTTTGAGTTGGAAGGGACCTTAAAGATCATCAAGTACCACTGCCTGCCCTGGGCGGGGGCACCTCCCACCACACCAGGTTGCTCCAAGCCCCATCCAACCTGGTCTTGAACCCTTCCAGGGATGGGGCAGCCACAGCTTCTCTGGGCAACCTGGGCCAGGGTCTCACCACCCTCACAGCAAACAATTTTTTCTAATCTAAATCTGCCTTGCAGATACTATCCCATGTAAGTTTCTACTTCAAGATGATTCAACTCCAGGGGCAGGAAGGCACTCTAGGGTCTATTTGGAGCCTTCTGTTCTCCAGGATGAACCCCCTCAACTCTCTCAGGCTGTCCTCATAGGAGAGGTGCTCCAACCCTCTGACCTCTCATTGCATCTTCCACTTAATAAATAGTGCAGTATTCCTGTGCTGTTGTGTGGTCATGAGAGCTCTCTCTTGCACTGTTTCTGTGGATTTTGATTATTAGGCAGTGCCTTCAACACCAGCTTTTTGGGTGAAAATACTCTGCGCCCTTTTTGTTGAAGCTTGGCAAGCCCTTCAAACACTCAGTCGCTCCGTAAGAAGTGAGTATGACCCACTGCTGTGGCTTTTCAGGCCACTCAAAGCAATCTGAATGAGTTAAGTTTGTTCAGAGCTGGAAATCTGGGCTCCTCTGAGGTCTCAGACATTAGTGCATCTTTCTGAACTGTTAATGGGAGATGACGTATCTAGGCAGCCAGCTCGGTAAAGAGAAAGATGCTTCTGAGTTTTCTCAGTAATACATCTATAATTACCAGAGGGGCTTTTCCCTGAAACCTAAGTGGGCTAGGGAGGGTTTTCCTCAATTGCTTTTCTGATTTTATTAACTTCAATTTTACCTGTGTTATATTTTGGGCTCAAAGGAACTCTGCCCGCGTTCTATCAAAGACCTGAGTTCGAGCTATTGCATGGTGCCTCCAGGGAGAGACGTGACAAGTGAGTGGGAATATGAAGTTCTCAGAAACTTAAGCAAAACCTAGTTTTTTTTTCCCATTGATACTGAAGCTCTGGCTCTGCCCCACTGTTCTGTGGGAAGGAGAGGAACATTAAACAAGGGAGAAGGACAAGAGCAGGAGGGAGGTTGAGCTATGGAGAACTAGGTTTACCCATCTTGCTATCACAAGCAACTGCCGAGGTGGTGGAACCTTTTCCACCAACAGAGAGCGCTGCCCAATGTATTCCCACCCATCCTTCTTCATCATCATCATCAGCAGTGTGTAGCTTGGGTTTCCAGCGCCCTGCAGTCAACAAAGTAGATAGAGAGGTAAATTTGTTCCTGCCACTCTGTTGACCTGAACACATTCCTACTTTGCTTTTACCTGACATGAGCCTGCCTTTGACGTAGTAACACGTTTATTGAGCTGAAAATGAAAATGTGTCCAAAATGCAATTGCTTTGGAGGCAAATGCTTGCTCTTTGCAAGTGTGGCTTGGAATTAGGGCCAGTTTGAAATAAATGCTGAAGCACGTGTTTTATAGCAGGAGCATCTGAGCAAAGCCATTCTTTGCCCATGTATATAGTAATTCTGTTGAACTTTTATATGGAAAAAGTGGATCTAATCCATTTCTTTGAAAATCTTTATAAGTCCTGTTTTAACACCTCTGAAACACAGAATTTGAACTTTACACTTGGAAACAATTTTTATTTAGATATCAAATGTATCTGAAGTACTGTTGATGTCTGTATTTAAACATTGATTCATGAAGCAAATTGGAAAAGAAGTTCTGCTTGGAAGAAGATTTCAAAGTTTTACTTCCTTGTATCTGTTCAGGACAACAGGAAGTTTAAAATCTTGCAATGTTTCCCAGGCTGGAAAATACAGCTCACTTTACAGTGAAAAATTAAGCACTTATAGTTGGGTCTCTTCCCAAATGGTGACTAGTGAGCCACAAGGTGCCCCTTTTTACACATGCACAGACAAATATTTGGATCTAGTAAAGTATAAGAACATCCACACTCATAAGAACTAATGTATATATAGAGAAGTTGATGAGAGAGACAACAGTCTGTAGTTAAAATTTCCCTCTTTGAGTTTGGAGTAAATAGAGTGCATTGATGATCACTCCAGGTGGGTTGACTCACCCTGACCTTCTAGCCCTCAAGGTGTTTGCCTGAGTGGTGTCCCAGCTCAGGAGAGATGCTGGTCACAGTCCACTGCCATCCAGAAGAGCCCAAAGGGTCTCGCTAGTCTACAGGGTCTGAGATAATTGACTTTCATTGTGTGTTTTTCCACCCTGACCCAACTTGCATAATGGGATCCAGGCAGAGATGCACAAGGCTGTTGGGGGGTAATTGATTGTCATTGCTCTTTCTGAGTGATAGCAGAAGCAGGAACCAGGAGCTTTGTCTTTCTAAATCTGTGCCTGACTTCTCCAAGGTTGGTCTGTGGCTCAGGGATGGGGAATCGCACCAAGAACTGAGTGGCCAAAAGAGAGAGATGGTTTTCACCACCACACCAAGTACAAAGCTCATACCTACAGCCCAGACCCGTGGAAAAGGCATTGTTTTTGTTGTCTGACCTGAAAGGCTGGTTATTAGATAAGCTGGGAAGACTGGACATCGTAGATATGTTCTCTTTCCCTCAAAAAAGGGCTGCCTTCTAGATTCATTTGCCGTCTATGGAACTTACCCAGACCATGGCAAACCGGTGCTTAGACCCTTGCTTACTGCCGTTCTTCAAACTTGCATCCTTCACCTCTTCAGGAAGGGGCTGTAGTTGAAGTTTTGTCTTCAGTATCTCCCCTGTTGTTGGTTGGGATACTGGTTTTATACACTATATTTTGAGATGCCCACTCTGCCTTTGCATCGCAAGGGGAGCCCACGTTCCTTTGGACTGTGGTAGGACAGCCCAAGAAAGTAGGCAGATGCTTAGACTCATGGTGGCTGTTTCCTTTCGTAGACCTGAAATATTAGCAGAGATAAGTGAAACAGAAGTTCTCAACTTATGGCCTGGTCTACAGTCCCTAGGCATGAAGACTTCCTTTCCTCCACGAAATAGCTTTTGTTTTCTTCTTATTCTGGTTTGTTTCTGTTTGTTTGGTTTTAAAACTGTTGTCACTAGTTTACTGCTCCATCATAAATATAATTGCCCTCTAGAAGCAGTGGAAAAGAGCTCAAAAAAATTTAACAGGAGTTTATTACAGGGAGTACTTTACTGTAGGCATGGTGATTTAGATGTGGTTTGAATAGCTGAGATAAGTGATGTTTCTCATCTGAAGTATCTGCACAGCTACAAGCACTTTGTTAACTTGTGCTATAAAGAAACCTTGCCACTAGTAGTCAGGGAAAGTTTGGGAAAAGTTATGTTTACCTTGGATAGAGGGCATAAGTGTCACAGAGTGTGTTTTAAGTTTGCCATTGCCACTGCCTAAAAACATTTACATTCAAGATCTGTTCTATTACTTGCAGTTAGGATCATCCTTGAAAATATATTTGTTAGCATAACTCTGTGGTGTACTGTGTGTCAGATTTATTGACGATGAAGAAAATGCCCTTGATATGGCATTTGTTCCAATTTGTTTAGGTATCAAATCAGTTTGGAACCTTATGTTCCAGATTTGATATAAATATATCTGCAGATATTATAGAAATGGTCCTGAAATTATAGTTCCCAGGAGTTGTTTGTGATTCAGCCTATTCTACAAACACTATTTGTCTATGAAGCATAATTTATTGGGCATAGCAAAGACTTCCATGCATCTTTCCCTGTGTTGTGCCATTCATTGATAGTGTGAAACGTATTATTGATTGCTGCAAGGTATTCTGGTAGAGTACTGTGCGAGGATTGAAGTTTACAGATTTATTATAGTATTGTGCAGTACGTTTCTTCTTGCATAATATCCACTAATCGTATATTATTTAGAAGGCAAGTATTTATGAGTGTGAAACAAGATGCTGCGTTAGAAGACTGCAGATAAATCTTTCTATGGAAGATACTAGCTATCGGAATAAAAGGGATTTCTTTCCATACATTCTGGAGAAATGATGTTTATCAAGGATTATTAAGGTTGAAAAATCAACATTTCAGCCTGGTAGGATATACCAGATTGTGTATATACTTCCCAAGACCTTCAGTTTATGTTTCAGTAAACTGTGATAGAACATGCGTATATGCTGTAGATGACCTTCAGTTTGGAATTCCTTTGAATTTTATTGAGATGGCAAAATTAGTCATGTTCTAAGAAAAACAATAACTCAAATTTTAGCATGGACTCTCCAGATATTAAAACACTGTTCAGATTGTACATAGTCTGGAGCGAGCTTCAGAATCATCTCAGTCATTATAAAAACTGTCCGTGGGTCCAGAGACCATGTCAAAATTAATGATACTCAGTTTTGAAATTCTCATTGCCAACCGTTTTTTCACATTTCCCTCTTATTCTTCAAAAGAGAAGGTGAAGTGTTCAGTGTAGGAAAAGGAAACTTGCTTTCTTAGATCTACTGGAAGGAACAAGCCAATTTTGAAGACTGCTGATGAGGAACTAAATTTGCCAGCACGCTAGTCCAAGACTGTATTACGCAAAGATTCTTGGCAAATTGAATATCTTTATGTGTGTGTTTTTTCACCTGTAACACCACACTGAGACTTACTAATTTCTTTTCCTGTTAGGGGCAAATTAACTTCAGGTTCTGGAGATCTTATAACATGCTTCCTAGAAATAGTGATTTATGGATAAAGTAGTAAACAGATGTAATATATAGAAGAATGAGGTACTTTCCCTTTGTGGCATTTGATGGTAAGTTTGAGACTGACTTTCGCAGCGATATGCTTATGGAGACCACAGCACTTACACAGAGGGTATACATTTGCATGAAACAAAAATAGTAAAAATACCACCTAGTATTTTAAGGATTTGGCATAAAGTGTTTTGAAGTTTCAGCATATTATTACTGGGAACTATTTTTGGCTTCACAAGTTTTTCTTTAAAGCTTGTTAAAATGAATCCTCTTTTCCTTCATGTCTAAAAATAAGCATAGGTAAACTCCGATTTTCTCAAGGTCACGGTGGATGACTGAAATCCTCATAAACCCAAGGTTAGTTATAAGAAATTTCAGATTTGATACAATTTTTGAGTACAAGGATTGCTATGAATTTGAATACCAAAGGCGTTCAGGGCTTAGCTGCGTTTCCCTCCTCTACATGAATAGCAGTGTTTATTCTTTAAAAGGGGAAATTATTATGCTTTGTCCAGTGGGCTTTGCTCTGACAAATAGCTATTATAAAGAAGATCCAGGCATTGCCATCCCCTCAGCAGGCTACAGCACCTGAATAATGGCAGAATATATGTTGCTTTGCTGCATGTAGTGGTTAGAGAACAGTCAAGAGAAAGCTCCTGCAGAGATGGAAGCGTGGGTCGTGTGTACGTGGAGAGGTGCTCTTGAGGTCTCTGTTTATCAGCGCAGAGGGAACGAGGGCTTTCGGGGCTGGGAGAAAATGTGGTGAATGCAGATCTACCAGTTAACCTCCCGACAGTGGGCAAGTATATAGGGAGCAGTCACTATGCAGGATTTAATCACAAGCCTCCAAAAAAGTGTAGCAGGCACGATGAAAGCAGGCTGAAATTTTTGGGGTAGAATTCACAGCCTAACAGAGGTGGTTGGAAATGATTATAAAAGAACAACTTCTGTCAATGTTTGCCTTGCTTCTCCAATGAATTGCTGAACCAACAGATAAAGATGTGGCCATACATGCTGTTTAACTGCATTTCTGATAAGCGTTTGCGCTGATCTGTAATATCACAACCTATAGCCTGCATGCTTGTGTTGCAATGAAATATCTTTTGCTGGAGAATTTAGTATGAGAAAGTGGAAGAGGCAAGAGATTTTGGCAAATCTGATTCAGGTTGTGGTAGAGTCTACATTATTATAAAGGTTGGAATGTGGGCATAAATATATAAGCATGCTTTGAGAAAAAAAATGTTTTAAAAAGATGCTTGAGTATCTGGATAATCAGTTTGATGGAGTTCATATGAGTGCCAATTATAAATGGAGTGCATATATAGTGGTCAGGGAAAAGCTGAGTAGTCTGAAAGTGAATACATTTTGGCACATATATCTATTGCTAATCAATGTCTTTGATTAAGCATCAAATACTGGGTTGTGGGGAAAAGCTGTGATCTTAATGAAATGAGGGCTCAGACACAAAGCCACCTGCCTAACCCTGGAGAACTGCAAAAGGGAAAGAGCATTTAAAAGTTTTCTAAGGTTGTAAAACATTCCTAAATGAGCAAAAACTCTCCTTGAAGATGGGTGCCTAGAGTGCACATGGGATTTCTGGGAACTGAAATTTTGGGTTGTAGATTTCTCTGCCTTTGGACAGAAGCAAGAGGAATTGAAAGTGATTGTAAGGTAACAAAACACAGGTCAGAAAGATTAAGAAACTTTAAAAAAAATAAAATACAAGGAGCTTAGGCAATTGTAGGAAGGAAGGAATCAGCAATTGATGAAGAACTTTTTGAAGTCAGATATGAAAATCATCTCGTAGGGGATGAAAACTAGTCTGCAATACTAGTTTTGAACCACATATTGATCTGCAATGTTCCCAATATTGTCATGGTTTTTCAGCACAGATGAAAGAGGTAAAGAAAAATGGGGTTAACACAGAGAAGACCTAGAAGTTTCTTGAACATTCAGCATTTTCTGGTTAAGCAAAGCAACTGGAAAAAAAAAAAAAAAAAGATTGGCTAAGGCACCCTTTTGAAAAAAGTCTCATGTTATTACATTTCAAGGGATTCAGCTATTGCTGCTTGAGAAATTCTGAAAGTTAGAGGAATCCCATAAAGCACATTTTATTATGTCACCTCAAATGATTTTTAGGGGAGTTGATCAATCGAGAGGAATGTAAAGCCTATGCTTAGCAGTGACATCTTTTATTCTGCTGCAGAACATAGTGCCAGAAAAGATGAGTGGATTGCCTAGCCTTGTTTTTGATGCCTATAACTGTTGTTATAGGTGCCAGCTATTTGTGTTCTCTGGGGCTTCCTGGAGAAGTGAGAGCAAGGGTTTACATGTTTGTCCCCATCAGAGAGTCTGAAGCTGTTGGTGTATTAAGCATAGCCAGAAACAGACACAGATCCCGAGATAAAACTGACAATTGAGATTTATTTATGCCTAACTAAGTGGGCATTTTTAAAATTAGCACCTCTGCATAGAAGATGATGAAACATTTTCACCGTGAAACTTTTTTGAGCTTTAAATTCTCTGTATGAGGTGGAAAGAATCCCCATCCTTTATGTCCAGGATGTATCGTGAGCCCTGTAGGTACAAATATGTCTAGTATCCATGATGAGAGAAGGGGATGTATGAAATGCCCGAGATACTTGGAAGTGAATTAAATTTAGTTCCCAGAACCAATAATCTGTGCAGCAATGCAAAAAGTAAAAGAAATCAATTTCGCTAAATATTGGTGCTGTGAAGATTGCTTCTGAAGTGCTTTTTGTAAACGTAATGCAAAATGGGAAGGCACATCAACAGCTCCTTCTGAAAGATTCATTCCTGCTGAGGAGGAAGCAGAGGCAGAGTAAGTGGAAGAGGCAGCACAGAAACATTTCATTGCAGGTACTTGCTTTGGTGTGTGTGGACTGTGCAGATAATGCCCTAAATAGCAGAGCAAGACGCTGCTCAGGACGGAGGAGGAGTAGTTGGAAGCGCCTCTTTGATGTTCGAGTCTTAATCGGGAATTGGGTCTGATGTGATGCTTGGAGTGGCAAGGCTAAGCCTATGATTTGCGGAATTGTAAAATCTATGTTATTACTGGACTGTAATAGAAAAAGAAGCCAAACAGGTGGTTCTCCTCTCAGCTGTACATCAAAACAGTTTAGTTTACATCTTGTGCTCTTTTTCGTTTGGAAAAAAAATGACAGAGACAGGGAACTGGGCCCTGGAAGAGGAGTTTGCTGTGGGACATGGTTTTTGGATTTAGTTCCAGATCAGACACCTAAAAGCACGTTGTCTGCATGTCAGCTGGGAGCCTAAGAGCCTCGTGAAATCAGCAGGACTTCAGTTGCTTACATGTAGTTATCTAGTAGAATTTGAAACTCAGGTTTCCTGGCTGTTGGCCCAGAGGGGTTTCAATTTCCCATGTGTTTCTTATGTCACATGTACCACATTTGTGCATCAGAATGGCCAAACGACCAGTTTTAGGCAGCTGAATTGAGCCTGCCGTAGGTATGGTTACTTATTTTTGTCTATTTTTAGGCAAATGAATATTGTTTTATCTGTGAAGATAAGAATAAGAGGCTAACAAGTATCCTGGGAATGTCCTGTGTTCAGGAGCTATGCAATTCCTCCCATTCATCAGCTCCAGAACAGAGGTAGGTTATTAGGATGCTCCATTTTTCCCTTTTTAGAAGATCAGTTTTGTTGGAAGATTTAGCCAACTTTCAGATCGACTTTTAAAGGGAGAAAAATTAATACAATAAAAAAAGTACTTTGTGAATACACAGTGTTTAAATCCATATTAAAAAAAAAAGGACTCTGGAGCCAATCTCTCTACCAGGAGTCAGCTCCAGGTGGATGAGCTGGACCAGTGCAGGTCCAGTCACTCTCAGAGCTAGAGCTGGGTTTGGACCCACCCGCTGCAAGGGATTTAGAATTAAATTTTTTTAAATGGTGGAAGTACTAAGAAAGCAGCTGTTCTTAGGGTATTTTTCTATTCTTCTGTGCTTATATCTTGGAAAAAAAGCATGGTTTTACTTTAATGAGGTCTTAAAGAGAAGGAAAATTAATTCATGTCCATGTTGGACCTTGGCTTAGGACCTTAGAGTGGATTCAGAACTAGGCACTCAAAGTGGGCACACTTATAATTCTGGAGCTGGCCAATTCCTAAACTCAACAGCATTTTATAACCAATTAGCATTCATAAGTGTATTTTATAACAGTAAAGGATAATGCTGAATTTTTGAAATTGATGTTGCTGATGCTGAGCTTGTAGCTGATGGTTATGACATCGATATATTCCACAGCCAAACTTTTTTGTGATATAAATAGAGGAAAAGTTTGAAACTGTGTCTTAAACTGTGGTCTCATGTTTATTTTGTACATGTGGCAAAATCTGCTGCCTTGCCCCACATCATCAAAGCTCCAATATGCTGAAATAAGCATTAATACTGTGTTATCTAGAATAATAATAGGAAAAAAAATCAAAATTAGATAGTTATAACCTTGCACATGTTAAAAACCAGTGTTACATTTGCAATGAAGTTTCTACTGATGCCAAGATACAGTATTTTAATGCTATCGAGCTTAAGGAATGTGCAAAGTACATCCTCTTATCTCTCATTTCAGGCAGAAATGGCATTGCTCTGAGATCTCGGAAGGTGATTGCAGGATATCAAGTAGGCAAATTAAAAGATGGGAGACAGGCCGGGTTGAAAAGTCTTCCGAGGTCCCTGCTGTCAGTATGCAACTTCCAGATAAAGTTGAGAAAAATGAGATCCAGTGTTTTCCGTGGGTATAAATCCCAGTTTCATCTGATGGCAAGTTTCTTTTATCAGGTGGCTTTAGCAGCTTTCCAGACCTTGGTTCAAGGAGAACTGAAATAATCTGTAAATTATGCTGTAGCTATTATGGCCATTTATTCATATGGTAAAAAGGCAACATTATTCTGTCAGTAGATCACAGTATTCTGGAAGGGATAGAGAAGACCTTGAAAAAGCAAATATATTTTCAGGAAGAATATTTCTCTCACTCTCTGCGATAATCAATAGGTTAATTAATGGCCTAGTTAAAAAAGTACACAGATTCTATAATATTGATTGTTTTCATAATTAAAACAAAGCAAATTCCAAATATCAACAATTTTCGTGCAAATGGCTTCATTAACATGCGGCAGAGAACGTACGCCTACATTGTTGATACCATTTTTCTTGTTTAATCCATGGCAGCTATGCAAACTGGCAGCACTTAACATGATTATGTCAAGATCTCACACAAGTTAGCTCGCAGCCGAGGGCTGACATGTAGAATCAATACGCCAGGGCTAATTATGTTGATGTCAAAAAGTTACCTTCCTTTGTGCGGGATAAACGTCTCGCATAGATTAAAGCATGTTTGTGTGCTGTGAGTTTTACCCAAAAGATTGTGCCAAAAGGTCAGCAATCTTTGATGCAATTTAATTATGATGATGTTGATTATGCATGGCTTGTAATCTGATACTCTGATCAAAGTCAAGTGTGGGATTTAAAAAAAAAATAAGTAAAAAAGTCTGTATTACGACTTTTAATCATAATTTCTGCTCAATGATTATGCTTGGGAGGACTAGTACAGTCTGCATCTTAACTTTTGAAAGGAGCACTTGGACTATCATAGAATCATAGACTGGTTCAGGTTGGAAGAGACCTTAAAGATCATTGAGATCCACCTCCCTGCCCTGGACAGGGACACATCCCACCAGTCCAGGTTGCTCAAAGCCCCGTCCAACCTGGCCTTGGCTGGATGTCCATTGTACTTCGTTTTCAGTAGTTCACAAATTGAAGGTGTTATCATATTCTTTCCTATGAGATCCTGTGCAGTCCATGGCATTCCCACATAAGGAGGAACAGAGCTCTTGGAGAGCTTCTTGTAAGAGTACAGTCTCCAGGTTTCAAGTTCCTATGTTTTGTTGTGGTAAAAAGAATTATCGAGGGCTTTCAGCTCTCCCTTCTGATTTCATAACTTCCCTTCACTGCCAATGGAAGGCCTTATTTTGCAGTACTTAAACTCCCCTTTCTTCTTCTCCTGTGCTACTTCATAAATTTAAAAGGTACTGCAAGCATGTGGCTGAGCTCCTGAGAAAAGCATTGATACTTGTTCACCAGAGGATTCGCTCCTGCCTCTCGTTTTCCAGTTTGCTTCAACCTTCCCCAAAATCGTATGGTTTTTTGGCTCACCTTCCCGGAGGGACCACCTCTGGGCAAGATAATCCATAACCTTTCCATCCCCTTCTATTATCAGGATGGCTGCTGGTTTATGCAAATTATAATAGTGAGGAGAGTTGATATGAAAGTACATCATGTGTCCCACAAGTAGCCTTCAGATTTTTCTTGGTCATATGTTCATTGTGAGGTGAGAATGCAGTTGTAGTAGGTTCCTATAGTGGAAAATTTCTGATTTTTATCCCCTTTTTCTTGCTGTTTGCTCCTAGTGCAGGCAAAGTACTAACTTCTTCTTGGGAAACATCTGTCAGAGGTCGGTGATATGCACGCTGCCTCTGTCTCCTGCTTTTCTTGTATACGTGGTGGAAAGGGATGCATATAACCATCGACTGGCATGCACACCTCGAGTGTATGCAAGATAACTGGTATTCTGGAAAGAAAAAAAAGCTCTCTATCTGGTTTAAGTTTATCAAAGTAGATGTTATGGTTTGAGAAAACTCGTAACAATTTATTTTCCTTCAGACAATTATTCTATCACCTGCTGACCCCTCCCCACCCAGGAAAGGGGAATTGGGGAACGCAAAGAAGCACAAGGGTTGAAATGTAAATAGATTGAATAGAATAAGATGAAATAATCAACAATGACAGTAAAGAACTAGTATTAATCCTGATACTGATGTAAGATAGACAAGAATTATACTCAGCCCATTCTCTCAGCAGAAGCTGTGCTTTCCCAGCAGGGACAGCAAGTGTTGAACACTGTGAGTGCGACTTCGGGAGGAAAGGAAGGGCTCAGGAGTCCAGCACCAGGGCAAGGAGTTATCTGGACCATCACCATCAAGGGAGAAAGAACTACATAGCAAACTTTTCTAATTTATATTGAATGTGATGTGCATGGTATGAAATAACCCTGTTGGCCAGCTTGGGTCAAGTGTCCAGGCCTTGCTGCTCCTCGTCCCTGCACCTGGCAAGGCTTGAAAACACTGAGACCTTGAATCCCACAGATCCTGGCTGGCCATAAAGTCAATATTTTCATGAATTCGGACACTAGAGTCTTCTAAAAGTGTAATTTCCCCAGAATTAGAAGAGAATTTTAGTCCTGTGTCTCAACCCAGGACAGTAGATTAATGAACTATTTTTTTTCTTTCCACAACTGAGAAGCCAATTTTTTATCCTGTTTTGATGGATAAATGTGTTGTGGCACAGCTGAATTCTTTAATCCCTCTTTCCTTTCCTCTCCCTCCAAGTACGTTTCTTCACTAATGACAGTTCACAGCAAAACTCTCCAGAGGGATATAAAATCTTGGCATCTGTATTTCTTTTTGGAAGGAAGTATTCTGAAGAGCTATCCTTGTTGCCTAATGAACCAAAACCCCAAACCTTGGATTTCATTATGGTTATGATTCCTTAACCCACTAGAGTCTCTCATCAAAATGTGGTCTCATTAAGTGAGAGAGACACTGTGCACCACTCCATTAAAATGTGCTAAGCTCACTTGTTGTCTGACGTGAGATGAAATGAAATATAATTATTTCAGATCTGTACCTAGTGGGCTGTAGCATACATCATAAACTGGGGAAAAATACGCGAGGCAGTTTGGTATTCTTGGTTCTGGAGGTCCAAATCTGAACAGGTGGGTGAAGTATTGAGTGTCAAGGTCTTCTTTTGGGGGAGGAATGTGGAAAGCTGGTGTCACAGTCCAGATTCAGCTAGTGATGACTTCTGCTGCTTTGAAAAACATTGCTGCAGCTTGTGTTATGCCTGGTGTTTGCACATATATCCAGGAGGTTAGGGAGCAAGGAACCTTTCTTCCCATACACATCCCAATTTCCAGACCCTGGGCATGAGCATGGGCTCTGATTTCTTTCATGTGAAGGGACTGTTCTTTGCGAGTGACAGCGGGGAGATCCACAGAGTGATTCTTGTACTTTTGCAAACAGAAAGGTCAGGTGAGTTGCAACATGCTTTGGGATGGTAAACAATGGATTTGCCCCCAGGAAACGGTGATAAAAGTTAAAGATGAGGAAGGTGAAGAAAATACTTGCAGTAGCGTGGCTGAGGTGCTTTGGGAGTGTGTTATCGAGGGAAAATCCAATAAAGATCAGATTTACAAACAGAAAGTCAGGGCTTTGAGTATGCAATTAAGTACCTAATTTCAATGCAGAATTTTTGTAACTGGGGCATGTAAGCTTAACTCCTAAGTGGGTGTTCAGCTAGCTATCTATATAAAAGCTATATGGACATATATTTGTAGTACCTGCATACGCAAAAACCCCCTTGTTGTTCTAGACCCCTATTTCATGCAAACCAAACACGGCTTTGGATTTCTGTAACGTGTTAAAACTTAAAATATCCCTCCGTGATTTATTTGAACAAATCTCTGAAGAGAAATCTGGTAAATTACTCTCTGGATTTCTTGATGCGCTGACATTAATGATCAAAAGGGTATAATAGCATGAGATCTTTGTACTCAGCTGCTTTCCTACCCCATCTGGGAAGAGGATATCTGAGCATCACACACAATTATTAAATTTTGCAATTGAAGTTCTCTGTAGTTGTGAATAAGGAGGTTGGTTCTGTGTTCTGTGGGGTTCTGTGTTGTTCTGTACGTGACAGCATATGAGAAAAAAATGAGAATTTTCATGATGTGTGGTATTTGACCACCTCCTTTGGACTGCTGCTTGCCCCAAGTCAGTTGACCCAGCTCACTCAATACTTAAATAATACTTGAATATTTCAGTACATTTAATTCCTCAAGTGCCGCTTTAAACATTGTACACAAGGTTGATACAGCTGCATAGTGGATTTTCTTTTTTTGCTCACTCCAAGAACTAATTTGACTCTTCCTGTGACTGCGAACAGTATTCTTGTTTGGCTAAAACTCAAGGATTTGCAAGAAAAAGAGCAAACGGGAGAAAGAGTAATAATGATTTTTAGAAAGCTACAGGAGGTCTGAGTCCCAAATCCAAATGTGGCATTGCTTACAATTACATAAATAGCGTTCCCATGCATCTATCTCAGCTATAACCAACAGCTAATAACAAATTATAGAGGCCCAATGTGATTTACACACAGAGGTTTCTATACAGGACTTTCTGTGAATAAAAACTATTATTATTTCTTTTTTTATCCAAAGAAAAGGAATCAATTGAGTTCTTGTGGCGAATATAATTTTCTTCCATTTAGTTTTAAATAGCATTAGCACAGCAATCAGATTTTGAGGTGAAAGATAAATACTCCTGGACCTGGGTCTGAGAACGTACAAAACATTAGACAATAAAGAGAACAACCCCCTTGCCTTTGTATTTCCAAGGGCATTAGCATTTTGCTGTGCAGGCGGATAGCTTCGCAAACTGTTTTGCTTCTGGAGTGACATATTCCATTATTTTTAAACTGTTAAATGACCACTGGATGTTTACAAAAAAAAAAAAAAAAAAAAAAAGAAAAAAAAGATGAGAGTTAAACATGAAGATTTGACCATTATTTTAAAGACACTTTGATACCACGGTATAACAGCACTGCTAGTCAATGGTGGCTTCTGATGGAGCTGTACCTTCCACAGCTGAATCTTCAGAGATTATTGTGAATGTGTAACAGTATGGAGAAAACAGTCTGGCTCTTACAGGAAAAGAAAAAAAGATGAATAAAGGATATGTAATAACATTAATCCTTTAACTATATTTGAAAATACACAGGGAAACCAGTGCCCTGTCATTATAGAAGGCAGCAAGAATGACGTGACAAAGATTACCCTGTGTGGTCACCTCCAGTGCTTAGACAAAAGGGAACCAAATAAATCAGGGCAACGATCTGTTTCTCAGTGGTGGAAGAAATCTGCCCATGTGTCGGTGGGCAGGGAAGGGGACAATGAGGGGAGAGCCATGAGAAGATGGGTCAAAAAGGGAGAGGACGGGGAGGTCTGGGCACAAGGGCTGGCTGCAGCAGTCTCACATCCCATGCTGCTGTAGCTTTTGGGCTCTGAATGCTGTGTTATAGGCTTCCTTCCTCTCATTTTGTAGAGGGAAAGAGGGTTTTCCTTCATAATCAAGGCACGCTGCAGAATCCAAGATGAAATCACAGTTTCTGGTTCCTGACTTTTATTTTCTAGCAGAGGAGGTTATCTTGTTTCTTTCTCATCCTAGGTCAGAACATGTATACGGCACCCCACATACCAAGTGGCTTTAATTATCCTTCCAAAAGAGAGTGATTGGAAATAAAGCAAGTAGGGTTAAATCTTTGGATTGCTACTCAGCTTTCTCCAGTCTTTCGTTGGATAGATTCCTCTGACTGCAGTGAGAATTTGCCTGAGGAAAATAAATAAATAAATAAATAAGAGCCTTTGGTTATAGCTTTAATTACAAGAACAGAGCTACAGGAGAAATCAATGTCGAGTTCATTTAAATTTGCCGTATTGGAGCATGCTATTGGTCTCACTGAACCAGTGCCCTGCCTTTGGTAGCTGTGGAGATCTGAGCCAATCTTGCTGGTTTTCTCCCTGTTTCCTCAGAGGTGGACGGCCACAGTTCCAAGGAACTGAGAGATGTGGCAGCAGCTGCTGCTCCTGTTGATAACTGGTGCAGCTGGTTTGACTAGGACACACTGGGGTGCCTTTGAGGGGGTGAAATAAGAGGATTTAAAGGTGAAACCCTAGATGGAGTGATGTATGAAGTACTGGTCCTGTCTGGTTGTGAATGGTTGTGTTAGATCGATAACTGGTAATGCTGCATGCTTTGAAATGTCTGGGTAAATGTTGTATGGCTGCACCCCTCCTCAAGCAAACCTTAGGGCCATATATCCCCAGCTTCCCTCCCATTTTGGGGGAAAGAATCACAGAATTGTAGGAGTTGGAAAGGACCTCTGGAGATCACCCAGAGGATGGTCACCCAGAGCAGGATGGGCAGGAATGTGTCTAGATGGGTTTGGAATATCTCCAGGGATGGAGACTCCACACCCTCTGTGGGCAGCCTGTTCCAGCAAGGATGAGCTTTTTTCTCTTTCTCAGGGGACAGCTTCTTCCCTGTGATGTGCTTGCTTTGGTTTGCTGTCCCCTCCTTCCCTTTGGCTCTTTGCTTCCTGGGAGATCAGGGTTTGCTACCTTTGCTCTTCCTCCTACAAGTGAAGTTAAATATGAGGAAGGCTCGTTCTCTTCCTTATTGCCCCACATAGAATGGTTTGGGTTGGAAAGGACCTTAAAGATCATGGAGTTCCAACCCCTTGCCATGGGCAGGGACACCTCCCACCAGACCAGGTTGCTCCAAACCCCATCCAACCTGGCCTTGAACCCCTCCAGGGATGGGGCAGCCACAGCTTCTCTGGGCAGTGTCATGCCCAGAGCCGTATCATATTGTTTCTCTGGGACCCTTCCTCCAACTTCCCGGCTTTGCTATGGGCTCTTGCTGCCCCTTTCCTTTTCAGTCACTTGCAAGTAGATGTTTTTTCCTCTGTTTTTATGGTTTTGGATCCGAGGGGGGAAAAAAATCAATAAAACATTCAAATGAAAACACAGTGAAAAGGAAAGAAGGAACCACACACAGAGCCCAAGGATGTGTGCTCTTTTGGTTGTAATACACTTGAAAGGCCTTTTTATTTCTGTGCAAGAGGGAATGATTGCTTTTGAAGGTACATTCAAGGATATTCACAAAAAATGCTTTGTGAATATCGGAGGATGAAGACTTACGTTTATAGCAGTCAATGACAGGGAAAAAAAAAACCAACAACTTGACACAGAAAGAACTTTTCAGCTTACACGAGCTAGGAAAAATGCAGTGCAGGATAAAAACCTACTGTCACTCTCTGATTCGGAAGATAAGCCGAGAGGAAGCAACTGGCCAGACTGAAAAGGCAAACATTAGGATTAACGATTAGAAAAGACGACCGTGCCATTTTGTGAGAATACCCAACAGGCTCGTTTGTTTGCACTCGGTAAAGCAAAACCTTCTGCTTGATATTGTCACATTGTTTTTAGCTGGCGTTCTGAAGCCCTGCATCCGCGATAAACATGTAGGGGAAATAACCTGTGTTGAGATGACAGGAGATATGATTAGATCACGAGGAATCCGGATCCCTCAGCAGAGAGATGGTGTTCAGAACGGACTGAGATGCAACTCGACAGGTTGTGAAGAGATTAAGGTTTGCGTGACACAAAGCTGTGAGCTGGTTGCACAGCACGATACGGGCTTATAAAGCAGGCTTTCCTCCCTCCTTCCAGGAACCTTCAAATCACTCACTCTGAAAGGAGGTGATTGCTGAGAATTTAGGCTGGGTGCTTCCCACGCCTACGAGGTCGTGGCTGGCAGGCAGCAGAGCAGAGCGGTGATGTTACAGCACGGGAGAGTAGAGTTGGGCTGGAGAAAAGGGAGTTACAGTGGGCTACCTAAAAAAACACCAACCAACCCATAAAAACTCAGGGTATTCTGTTGTGCTGGTACAAATCGATCTAGCTCGTACACTCTTTTGCAGAGAGTTTGGCTCTGAGACAGGACAAAATGAGCTCAATCCTCCCCTTTGGCATCCTCCCCTGTAGTGTTCCCCGTGACCCATGACGCGAGGTACTAGATTGTTTGTGGTTAGTATTTCTTGATCACCCCGAATTTGAATATCATCTAATATTTACCTGCTTTGTTTCTTTCAATTAGGCTGCACGGGCTGTTTGTATAAGAGATTAAAAATAGGCATTGATGCTCTGCAGAAAAAAAACCCCAACCCAAACCAAAAAAGAGTTGTGCAGTCTGTACATCTATGTTTTGTACCCCATGTTTACTTACTTGACTGGAATTTCAATTGATATAAAATTTGTGCAGAAAAGTTTGATTGAGACCCAGGATATTTATTTATTTATTTATTTATTTATTTTAATCTCAAATGATGGAGGTGTTTTCCACAAAAACCTCCGCCTATCGCAATTTAAATATTGTAACTCAAATCCCAAATTCTCTGCAGGAGAAAAGAAATTGCATTCAGTTGAATTAAGCACACTTCAGACCATGAGAACCAGTAGTTTATCAGATGATATATTTATAATCATAGGAATCTCTTCTCTCTGAAATTATTAGGTCAAATAGCATTTTAAAATTAGGGTCCTTTGCTATGTTTTGGTTGTCATGACTCTTCACTGCCATCTCCAGATGTCTCAATAATTGGAAACGGAGTAGGGATTTCACATCGTTCCTACAGGGGACACAGATGAAAGGATCAAGGTTGAAGGGATAACACATGAAAAGAAGCAGAAGGAATTATTATTGCCAAGTCCAACAAGCGTTCAGAGCAGGGTGTCAGAATGGATTGACTTCAATAAAAAAAATTGCCTTAGTAACAGCTGAGTTAAATGTGTGAGTAAGGACCTCAGGAACTGGACTATTGTTTGATATTTCCACAATCGCTTTGCGTGTCAGTCAGCATTAGCGACTGTCTGGGAAGCTGACACTGTCTGAAATGATTTGGTTGTTAAGTATTGGCAATGGTCTGATTAGCCTTGTTTTGAAGGAGCGTTTGGGGTGTTGATTACTGTCTTTATCCTTGGCTTGTTGACTGCTGTGTTCTACTATTTCTCCCACTTATTGCAATCCATTTTGAAGTCGGGCTTTGAATAGGAATACTTGGCTTCTCTAACAGCCCTTCAGCACGCTTCATCTTCATTCATAACTTATTTAATGATGAATGGAAAACATTCATAACATTTCATGATAAATGGAATACATCAGTAGTACCGGATGTAGCCTGTGAATATAAATTTCTAGGTCTAACAGCGTGTTTGGGCTTCTACTGTAATTGATTGAGTCTGAAATTATTGAAAACTCAGTCTTGAATATTATGAGTTCCTTAACCCAAGTTAATTCTTTATGAGCTGCACACCAGGAGCAGGCAAGTCAGTAGGTGGCATGGAGAATTCTGCTTTTTATTAGTGGGAATACGTAACTACAGGGTCTCTGTTCTAGTGCAGTTGTGTGTTCTGATAAGTGACAATGCAAAAATATTACTTTCATAAATACGCTCCCACTCTGCAAGAGCTATAGGTTTATTTATAATAATGATATTAAAAGAAGGAAATCTTTCCTAATGGCAAAAGGGAGGGCTTGAAATGGGACAAGTGTTATATAATTCCCTGGCACTGGGGTTTCCCTAAGCTTGAATCAGGTTTGCTGAAGTGTTAGCAGCTTACTAAGTTTCTGAACCGTGGCTGAGTATGATTTCAATCCCTTTCTCTTCCTGGCTCTGCAGCAACCTTTCCTTACATCGGAGCCCACATAGGTCTTTGGCTTCCCAACCTACTCTTGGTCAAAGAGTGGACCCAAGGTGTTGTGTCCTCCCACCACCAGTCTCTGCAGCAGCATTTGTTGACCTCTTCTGCCTTGCACATGGCTCTTCTGTGGGGACAGCATCCACCCTTGCCTTTATCGTTAGACACAAATTATTGATTAATCTCTCTGGTTTGTAGGAGCTCTTGTGCCATCCCTCTGGCGAAGAGCTGTGTCTGGATAGAAGGGATGTGATTGAAGATGTGGATCTGAAATGTCTTTTTAGAAATTACTTATAAACGGTTTCCTTTCCTTTTCTGGACATCATCACGTTCTTGTTTTAACTGATGCTGTTTGAACTACAGGCAGATGTTAATTAGGCAATGATGCCAAACCTAAAGGAATTAGGTGCCCAAGGACAAACCTGGGTCATACAGAATGTCTTTCTTCTAGGTGGATTTAATATGTCACACCTCGTGTTTCACCACCGCATTGAAGAATACTTTCTGGGTTACTGATAGATGAGGAAAGAAGGGAAGGGCAGCTGGAGTATTGGAAAATATGTCTAAAGGAAACATTTTCCAGGGAAAGGTTAAGGGAAAGAAGCATAAACCAAACCTGCTATGATTCAGATTATACATTCAGATAGGCCAGTGCCCAGATTTGACACAAACATGTATGTAAATTGTTGTGTATTGTATATAGAAACTTTATTTCAAAAATAAGTCCAATTTCTTTATTAAGAATCAAGCACTTTGACAGGCTCCCCCGCATCCTTTCTTTTGCAGTAGTGCCATAGTTTTCTGCTGATGTTGCAACGCTTGCGCTGAATTTCCCAGCTCTTCAACACCGTTCAACAAAGGGCTTGCAAGACATACCCGAAGAAACAGAGCAGCATGGACTCCTCTAATTTTTCCCTTTCTTTATATTTATATTTGTCTCCTCCATTAACATCTTTTATCTTTTTTTTTTTTCTGGAGGAGGTGATGGGCTTTGAATGTTCTACACAAGTCCTGGCTCAACTCAAAGGACTGCAGTGAAATAGGGACACCTATTGGGAGGCTCCTGTCCTAGTCACGTTTTGTATCTTGTATCCCTACAGTTCAGAGCTGCCAAGCTGTTACCTTTTCAAATTGTGTTTTAAGAGTTCCCATACCAGTTCAGGTGCTGTCAGATGCCACTTTGGTTTAGCTCACATAGGAGGTAGACTCTCAGTACGGCTGCAACTTGGGATGTAATTCACGGAGACAAAATTTCAACAGATTTCAATAGCTTCTTGGTAGTTTGTGTCTTTACCATTTTTTTCTGCTTGTCTAGCCCGTTGACAAAACCAATCTGGATTCTGGCATGAACAAAACATGCTCTCTTTGTCTTTGGAAGCTCAGACAAAATCTGTCCTTGAGTAAAGCAGTATGAGAACGAAGAGGAAGTTCAGTGAGCAAATGGGTTGGAATGTGCTTTGTTAATTTTCTTGGAATTTCACAGTTGACCAGAATGAGAGAGGATGGACCAGCATTTTTTAGGCTCACTTTGTGGAGATGCTTTAGAAAACAAAGTACATTAAAGCACCCACATTTCAGTATAATATCTCTCTCCCTTCCCTGATAAATCTGTCACGGTTATGAAAGTCATACACCTACATTTAAGATGTTATTCCAGCATTACCTGCTTTCTCACAGCAGATGATCTTCTTCTTTCATGTTTGGAACCTGGCAAATGCAACTTAGCGATTTTGAAATGGAAACAAAAGCCACTGGGTTTTCATTGATATTTATGGCACAGGTTTGGGGAGCAGGAAAGAGAATAGACAAAACATAGTGGAAAAAAGGAATACCTTTAATAGTCCTTAGTTTTGTGTTGTACAGTATATGTTCAGTAAATAGCATATGTGAAGATGTGACTTTCATTTTTTAAAATCTAAAATTTGGATAATTTGCTACAGTTGTAGGGGGTGACCTAGACAAACGTGGTCTGGAGCAGCACCGAGTGAATTGACATATTTACACCAGTAAATGGAGTTGTTCTTGAAGATGCTGCTGGGAGGGGAGCTTTACATACACGTACCACGGAAAAGCACAATTCAGGACCTGTGATTGCTGGTTAAGTGTGATAGGATAGTAAAATGGACCAAAAAAAAAGGAAAAAAAAAAGAAAGGGAATGTGATTGCCTGAAAGCACCGTTCCTGGGTAGTGGTTTGCTGTGGAAAGGGGAGAATAAGAACTTCCTACGCCAAGGGCCCCAAGAACTGGAACTAGAGGGAAAGGTAGGGCAGAGCCCAGGTACTGGGCAAACCCCGCTGTCTACCCAAGCAAGCAGCCCTGGAGAAGGGATGGGGGTGACGAGGCACCCCCCCAGAGAGCATCACAGGACACTGGGTTGCTGGCTTCTTCACTCTGTCCCCTGGGCTGGGCCACCCTCTGTGAGAAACTCGGCTGAAATGGTTGAAATGAGGTCAATCCCTCATTTTTCCACATGCTCCAGTTCTGCCCGGGAATTTACTTGGTTATTTTAGCTGCACGTCCAGCAGAGAGGGAGGATACACTCTCACTGCTTGTAAGAAAGGGGCTGAACACCTCCCTGGGCACTTTTCTTAACACCACCACAACTTTATTTCACTCACTCGTTTGCCACAGACCTGTTTGTTAGTGGGGAGAGGCAGCTCCTTCTTGAGCTGTGAGAGCATTCGCTGCCGTTCCGATAAACAGATTGCATTTCAAATGAACTTGCAAACAGGAGAAGATGACAGTTTGGGAAATGTAAAATTGAAATATGAATGGGTTACACGCTACTGTATGTGTGGGGGAGGGAAACGTGATAACTGAGCAGTTTAAATAGCAGGGTTCCCCTCCGTTTCTTTTCTTTCCTAGTGCTTGTGGTAAATTACGGGCTTAGTACTCAGACTCCAGTGCATATTTTACCACCTTGTTTCATAAGTCTGAATACAGCATTTAGTGGGAGGACAGCCTGTAATTATGTTGTAAGTTATCAAACAAACTGCAGATGTATAAATGTGAGGGTAGGCTTAACTACTTTGTTTTGAAAGGGAACTTTAATATTAAACAAATGCGTGCTTATTGGAAATAGCAGTGTTGAAAGCCTGCATTGTGGGTCTGACTTAATAAACCTAATCTTTCCCTGAAGCTCTGTATATCATGGAGAAATAAGAAGATATCTTTACTAACTTATATATTTCCTTTCATCTTAGAAAAAGGACCCCACTCCTAAAAGTAATTAATTGTCTGGTTTAAAGTATCCCATCTACATGACCGGATTTTTAATATTACCTGTGCAGATAGGATTGGTTGCAATAACAAGGCACATGCATGCACAGTAGCTTCTTAGAACGTGCAAATTAAATGTCTGTGTGTACATTTAGAGAAAGAAAAAGTAATATTTTCTTGCATCTTTTTTTTAGAAGTAAGAATCGAGCTTTGACAAACAGAGTTAGATATGAACCAACTAAAAATTGCAACCAAACCTAGGGCAAATATTTAATATCTCTCATGACCTGGGCTTGGTATTTCTTGACTTTTTACTGCCTTCTCTTTTCCTTTTTTTTTTTTGCCTAGGACAGCAGAGATGGGGAAATGCCACATGAAATGCACAAATTTTAAAATAATTGTAAGCCATCTTAAAGGATGGTGTGCCCTGAACCTCAGTGTTTAGTCCACTCTTGTAGGCACAGTAGGTTTGGATCATTCACACACACATCAGTTAAGCCTGTGGATGATGGGCGCTTCTGCAAGTCAATACTCTCAAATCTTTTCAAAGACTCGAAAAAGGAAAATTCAAAGATTTTCTTACTACTTCTAAATGGGAATGGGGTGCTGGTATCGGTGCTGTACGGGAAATATGTTATGAGGGTAAAGGTTGTGTCAGGTGTCTCACAAAGTAGTTTTAAGTGAATGAGAATGAACAGTTAGACAAAGTCAATCTCTTCTGATTACCCAAGTAATTGCAATAAAATTCCAGGCGTTTAAAACTTACTTGTTATGGAGAAACATGGCAAGTTATTGTCAGCAGGACCAAGCATGAATTATCCTGAGCTGGTGATTTGGCTTTGAAACCCTGGATATTACTGTTCCAGCGGAGCTGTTTATTGTTAGCTGTGTGTGTGTAAGGAGCAAGGAAGCAGAAGATCGCTGTGAAGGCAAGTTGTGAAGAAGCAGCATATTGTTCACAGTCCCGAGGAACAGAAAAAAGGGATGAGAGGGGAGAGGGGGGAGTGAGGGAAATAGGAGTCTTCTAATTCACATGGCTCTTGGTGGTGAGACTGTCTGGAGACCAGAGGTGGTGGCAGATGGACACAGGGAGTCCATTCACAGATTGTACTGGTGGTGTTTGCTTTCTGCTGCAGTTTGACCTTTTGTCTGAACATGTCGTGTCACCTGCTATGGAGCCAGCATCCAGAGCTTGCCATAAGGCTGTGGGTATTTTTTTGCTGGTTCAGTCACTTTATACGTTGTTCAATCCATAAGGCATGCAAATTGTCATTACAGCCATCTGCAATTTTTTGCAAAGGTTAATGCCTTTAAAGGAAATTTCTTTTTTATTTTCTTATTTTGTTAATCCATCCTGTAGGAAATAACGTGACTACAGTTTCTTGGTGGAACACTTTTTGTTTTGTTTTGTTTTTTTAAATCAGAGTTAGGTAGATGGTTGGACAAGATGATCTGAAAGATCCCTTCCAACACATACAATTCTGTGATTCTATGACTTCCAGTGCTGTTAAAGAGCCGTGATAAAGCAGGATAAAGTGCTCTCATATTTTCTTCTTTTTCTGTTTGATAATAGAGATTTACAAAGAACCCAGTTAAGTAGAGCTCTAGTGCATCACTTGTGTTCATTGTTTGCAAAAGCAAAGAGTTAAGGACTTGCCACAACAGCAACAACAAGGAACAGTTGTATTGCTCAACCCTTCCAACACTTCGACTGAAAAGTAGCTCCTATAAACTGGCCCTTTCTCAAGAGACCAAATAACTGCTCTCAGGAGATCAGCTGACTGCTCTGTTAATGCTAAATTCAGCAAAAACCGTGTTGTAACAGACACACCTGATTGCTTTACTGAGCAGACCAAGTTTCACCTTCAGTGCCTGCAGCTGTGGGAGAACACGTTAGATTTGCCAGCGACACCAGGAGAAATTTTCTGTGGAGGTCTCAAACCTTCTTGAAAGCCTTCAAAAATTCCATTTTCTAGTGTGTGAGGGTGATATTTTAGAGAAGGTAGTTGAAGACATGGTGTAAAGCAGATGAAGGAGCACCTGGCCCTGTGCTGTGTGAAGGTTAAAGACAGAACGTCCAGCAAGGCACCATGTAGCAGGAATCTCAGCACATAAGGTCTGATTCTGGTGTAATTTGTGAGTCATATGCACACCTTTTAGGTCTCAGGCTGAATTTCTGGGGCTGAAATGTTGAAAGAGAGAGTAACCATTACATTTATGTTAATAAACCCAGCTTGCAGGCTTTCGATACAGCAAAAGAACCAGAGAGTGAAAAACTATGTCATGTTAATTTTGTACTTAATTATGCTTATTCAGTTAGGACCAATGTAAGTTAATAGTACCTCCAACAGTTATCTACGAGTTTTGTGTTGAGTCCTGGTGATCTGGTCCTGACCCTGCATGCTTTAGTGATCAAATGTCATAAAAAGTCATTTGACCAGCAGCCACAGCTGGCGTGTATGTTTTTAACCTACCCCAATTGCAGGATAATGGGATTTACATTAAAACTCCAAGGAAAGTCTAAGCTAAGTGTCATTGTGTTGGATTTGAGGTAGTCTTAGATTGTTTATACAATGAGTGTTATGGTGATTTGGGTGAAAGGTGCTAACTTTATAAAGGTTTTGTAACCTTTAGATCTTAGGTCTGCACCTTCCACTTCATAAGTTTCTGTGGTTGACTGAAAAGTAGATATCACACTTGCCTGGAGTCCCGTGTAAGAGTAAGAAGGTAAAGTCTTCTGCAGATGAAAATGTGATAAGAGAAGTGGAACATATGTCTGAATGTACTACTGCTAAAAAGATCTGCTGTACACCAATAACTGTATTTTGACAGAAAGTAGAGACCTTAGCCCTAGAAACCTTTGTGTTAAGTGCTGTTCACAAACACAGCATGAGACAAATTTTGTTCTGAGTTACCGTGTGATCAAAACACCTGGTTTAGGAGGAAAACTCTTCGTAACTTTTAAAGAGAGGTCATAAAATCAGATATACTACACATTTTCGTGATAGAGAACATTTTAATAACATCCTTCTTTAGCGCATGGAAAGTGAAAATGTCCTTTGAAATAGCTTTCCTCTTATTTTAGTGGCAGCTGTGCAATAATTTGGAAGAAGTTAAAAGTACTGCTGTATCCTTTACTTCTCTAATAGCATACATTTATTGTTTTAATGTTTTTATTTATGAAGATTTGATGAAATGAGGACTAGAGAAAGTAGGAATTACTTTTTTTTTTTTTTTTTTTTTTTTTTTTTGTCCAGAGTACAAATTGGGGACAAAAATGTATTGCACACGTGAATCCATCAGTGCCAATCTAATTGGATCAGGATGTCTCTGAATGCATGAGGCTGGCGACAGCTGCTGGGTTAACATACATTTCTAGCTATGTAGATGCTGAGACACAACAAAGGTCATTTACAATCCATGAATCCCTCAATGGAGACAATGAAATTGCACTGATGTCTTTAACCTCTTCCCCAGTAACCGTGAAGATATTTCCCATACGGCCAAGTTTCAGTATGAAACTTGTAAAAGTCATCTGTGTATGCCAACTATCTCTGTAAGTAATAAGCCAATGACATGCAGATGCAATCACAGCCACCAACAGAGACAAGCTCCACTACTGCTAGCGTAATGAAGAAGAAAACTTGATGGACATATCGAACATGTTCCTCAGAAGAACGCATGTTCTTTCCTGAGAGGCAGGGAAGAAAGAGAGGAGGCCGACTGAATGAAGAATCTGGGTGTGCTATTTGTATTATGCCATTAAGAGGCATTATTTATTATTTCTCTATGCCTCAATATCTGCAAGAAGCAGGGAAAAAGAGCTGTAAGCGTGAAAGCTCAGTGGAGTTTGTGCTTTGTAGCATCTACCCTGCTATTGTTCTGAAAGAAGCTGGGAGAGCCAATATTGCAGAAATAATAATTGGAGAATCTGCCTCTACGGGCCAGGAGAGTCTAATTTCACTCAGAGGTCTGAAGGGCACAGTAACCAGTGTATTGAAAAGTGCTAGTGATGCACCAAATAGGCATTTTTTAAAGTTAAAAGTATATGGGGGAAGGAAAAAGATGTCAGTCACTGTGATGACTCGGCAGCTGCCCAACAACCAGTAACTAGAAATATGTGGATCAGCATTTGAGAGAAGTTCCTGAAATGAAGTTTTATTGGCTCTTCAGAAAAATTCATCTTGCCAAAATAGTTTTCTTATTTACTTCTCTTGAGAAACTCGGTACTTCGTCCGTATCAGATCCAAAAAAAAAATTGAACCCACAGTCTTCCACAGCTGAATGGCAGTGGCTTTGAAAATCATAGTGTCCCTTAGGGACGGTCCTGCTCTTGTTATAACCAGTTGCTCTTAACAGCTTTCTAGTGAGAAAGCTTTTGTTGCTTCTCAGACACACAGTATTCGTCCACAGAGACAGATTATGCAGTCTACAGGCCTCATTTTGTATTAATTCCATGTAAAATTTAATTGGAATTGATAGGAAATTTGGTCTTGGTTCTCGAAGATCTCTGACACCTTGAATGAACTAAAAGGATAGCAAAGTTTTCAATGACTTCAGAGAGGTAGAACCAAGATTTGCTTTAGTTTGAAGCAATTATACCGTCTGTATGTACAAAAACTGAAAGGAGCTTTTGGCAGCTTTATGAAAATCCACTAGAAGGAACCTAAAATCCCCCTGAGTTCTTGTAATTATGCAATACCAATTCGCAAATTACTGAGTTCTTTTGGTTCAAAGGAGTTTAGGTAAAGGTCTGGGCAAGAAACTGGCAGAGATGGTAAATGCTGGGAAATTGCCCGACCTACTGCATTCTGTATGCAGTCTACTTTCTTTCTTCTCCAAGACTGCATTAAGTTCTAAATTTTGTAAACAGTTCACAGTTAGTAATCATTTGAACTCAGGGTGAACATCTTTTTCCATTTATAAAATTTTCAATAAAATTCTATCTCATGCTCTTCTTCCCTTCATTTTTTAGAACGATGAATTAGAAATGCAATATTTATATTCTAAAAAATCCTCTGTGGGAGCTTGATATTGGTTGTGAGCCTGTTACGTCTGATGTATTAGGGAATTGCAGTTGATTTGGAGGTTGGCAGTCTGCACTCATTTTTGTCTGTACAATTTTTGTTTGTGATGGCTTACAGAAGAAAACCACAAAAAAAAAAAATCAAAAGGAAATGAGTAATTTGGTGTATGTCTGTCTGCATCCATCCAAACGGTTCTTTGAGACATGGGGTAAACCCTATTTCAGCTTTTCAAAAATCTGGGGGTCTTTGCAAAACTAGGGAGAAATGTGCTATGTACTGCTGCTCAGATTGTGTGTCTTGAGTTTTGAATTTTCTGTGGAAAGCCACAGCACTTGATACTTGTTCAAACACTAATCTCCTATCTGTTTTTAGTTTCCTCCATCAGCTTCTAGATTATTTGTGTGATTTCCACTGAGATTTACTTTCCTGACTGCTTTGGCTCTTATTAAAATTCCACCTTGTACATAACATTTTACATATCAACATGTCCTGGGGGTCCTGTTCCGTAGAGTGCTTTCAAACCGTACAAATCCCATGTGATCCCCAGCACCGTTCCTGAAGTCGTCAGCACCTTGTCATATTAGACGCTTGCGGTCTGACAGGCAAGTTGTGTTTTAAAAGAAGAGAAAAGTGCCTCCTAAACCCAAACGCATTTGATCTTTTCAACTATTTTTAGTTGGTGTCAATCTTCCGTGGCCCTGGGCAACGCGGGCGAAATGCCAACCTTTTGGCAGTCTTCTCAGACACTCTAATATGCCAAGTTCTGGCAGCAGCACATTTTTATCAGAATTGTTTTCCAGGCTCAGTAAACTGCTTCGAATGCTGGTGCACCTGTTATGGATATGACATCCATGGAGACCGCAATGATTGCAATCAAAAAGTGGTGGAGAAAGTAGAACGAGTTAGTGTCAGTTCTGGTTCTCACTATCCCCTTCATCGTGACAATAAATTAATAGGGTTCGGCTTTGGCTCTGGGTAAGCCTGTTCCATAAGAACAAGGTATTATAATCCCAGCGTTTTACAGTCATGGTGAAATATTCCACTGTTACAAATGTTGTGGGAGTGTAGTAGGAAAATACAAAAAGAGCATGTCCGTGCGACGTCATGAGAAGAATGTAGACACACGGAGGAGTCAAGGATTCAAGGAATTCAAAGTGGTGGTTCTGACAGGAATTTTAACTTAGTCCCCTTTTACCTTGCTGAGAGTTTCTGATGCTTCCTTTGGAAGCTGTTTTCTAGCCTACGTGCCATGTGGAGGTTGTGTTTGCCGCGGGAATCATAACTTTGAATTGCCCAACGTTACGGAGAGTGTGAATTTCTTAACCTAATATGAGAAAAATATTATTTTAAAGGGTCGGGGGGGTTCCTTGTCTTTTTTATTATTATTATTTTTTTATTTTTTTTGAGAGTACTTCCTTTAAAAACGTGGAAATTTAAAAATCAAAAATAGTAAATGTGTGATGTTTTAAAGAATGTGGTGTGGTGTTGGGAGATTTTGTAGTAACTAGTTGAGCGTGTCATCAGTAACCCAACTACATCTGTGTTTGTGTAACGGTAAGGTTTGACCAGAAGTGCTCAGGAGGCAAGGAAATTGTTTTGATTATGAATTTCAGCACTTCCCAGGATGCCAGGATGCATCTTCTGTGTGTTTAGTACCCAGTGCAATGCCCAGAGCCTTCCTGGGGACTTTATAGAAGGGGATCAGTACCTGAAACCTTGACTTTGCATTACCTTAAGCATCCTTGTAGTCCTTTTTGCATTGGAGCATTAAATCAGGATTGTTATAAATATCATGTTCTTCATATTCCCATTGATGCAGCCGTGACTTATGATCTTGAATATGTTGTCTTTATGTGTGAATGCATTTGTTTCTTATCTGCTACTTCCAAACTCAGTCAAGTGTGAAATCTTCCCCTTTGCTTACATACAAACAGCATCTGAAGCTTGCCAAGTAACTCTTTTTGGACGAAGCAGTATGCAAAAAATGACAAGGACATTTTCTTTAAAGTACAAAAGGCAGTTTTTCATTAAAAATAGCCACATTTTACTTTATTCATCATGAAAGGTGGTAAACTGTGGACTGAGCACAGAAATGAAAAACAGCTCAGACGATATTTTTGCTTCAGAAAAAAACAAAAAAGAAGCACTCAAAATAGGATTTGGCACAAAATTGCCTCCATGCTTATATTTGCTCTTCAGTTTGCTATAAAAATATGACCTTTTCAATGTTTTCTCCTTGGGAGGAGGCTCTTATCTCCCGTTTCCTTTCCAAAGGAGATTAGTGCATTAGTACTAATGCATCCTTCCCCTAAAAGAAGGCAGCAGCAGGACCAAACGTGATTTCTCCCTTTGCTAATCAATAGGGTGGTACCATGCTATCAGCTCAACTCGGAGAGAAACAAGTCTACTCTTTGCTCCCCAGGACAGTCATTTCAATGAGGAAACAAAGATAAAAGCGGACTCCAGAGCCCACACTAATACGCTGCAAGGCACAAGTGTTGTCCAATATCTCAAGTGACGTCTGGCCACCAAATTTTTGGGAACTATTTCTCTAGGGCTCAGTAGACAATAAATAATGTTCTCTACTCTTAGTTCCAAGTATCTGTTGTTATTGGACACTCTTGTTTGTCAGGGGACTTCAAGTGCAAGATGAATGGGCCATCCAGTGATGTTCTGCTTTAATGAGTCGACTTCTCCTTCCCTAAAGGAGAACGTTTGCTCCTATACAATCATACAAAGAGGAAGAACAGTGCGTCTGGGGTGAGAGAAGACAGGACAAAACCATGCAGGTTTCCAGGATCCCCCAGGATGAGCCCCGAAAGAGATAGTGGAATATTAATGCGCTGTGATATAGCTCTACTAAAGCTGTTGAATGGCACAAGGAGGTGAGGCAGGTGGTTGTTCTCATATGCTGTGCTGAGGGATGGATAGAAAATTGTCTTTGTTTTTCTTTGCTGTTAATTTTTTTAGGTTCTCAGATGTTGCTGACTGGTCGGTGAGATAATTTATCGAAACACGCCGCTTATGGAAATGTAGCTGAAACTCTTTCATTCTATACTCACTATCTATCCTGGAAAATTAATTCTTGAGCAACTTATTGAAAGCAACTGAAATGCTCGCTATAAAGGTGTTTTCTCTTGGCTTTGCAGTTAAAACTGGAATCATTTTTGCTTTTCTCAAATCTGCTTCTAAGATGCAGATATGATTCTTGTTGTCATAATCCTTTGTCAGATAAATCAACTTCAAAAATTCTGTTTGACCTTAAAGACAGAATTAGGGCTTGATTAATATTCTGTGTATGCTTTTCTTTTCACATTTACAAAATTAGGAATGTAAGAAAATCTTGAAAGAGAGTTTTCATAAGAAGATCTTGTAGCAAATAAAAACAGACCGTAAAGGAAATAGATGCTTTGACTGTCAGAAACTTCTCATTTCTAAAGTACCTTTGAAGTCAACTAACAGTGCAGAGAAATAGAAATAAGTTTGTTATACCACTGTAAAGCATAAGAACTTTATGGAGAAATTCTCCATAGTACTTCAGAGTGGGAACATGGGGCAGCCTTCCCCTTGCAGATCAGTAAATTCTAACACAGCTGCTATTTTATCTCTGAAGATGCTGTTCCTGCAGTACTCCTCCATGGCTCCATGGAGCAGATGATCTTTCCTGCTCAGTCTGGATGTAGCTGACCCAACAGCTGTCCCTGGAGGTCTACTCACATTGTTGAGCTTGAACTCTCCAATTCCTGGGTTTTATTTCAAATTGCACTTCTCTGACCACAAGGAGCAATAGTCTCTACCCTACAGAATACTCTTGGTTGCTCTGACTCTTGTTACTGAAGGCCATCTGTGTTTTTCTATGCGGTGGCACTGACTCCTGAAACTTCAACAAGCCTTTACATGCAAACCCGTTAACATCTTTTGCCAGAACGATTCAGAGATGGAAAATTGCTGATATTCCACAGCCTGCAGGAGTGCTCAACTTCTGCCTCCTCTTGGTCCTCATCCCTGGAACGAAGAGCTGTTCTTGCCTGCTGGAAGAACTCTGATTTGAAGCTTTCTGAAGTTGTTGAGGCCCTTTTGGGCTCCCCTGCACTTGTGTGATCTGGGTGTTTGGCAGCAGCTCAGTTCCTCAAGGTTGGGGAATGACAATCGATTCTAATCATTGACTGATGTTGTAAATGCAGTCTTGGTCCTGGAGGATCTGAGCTTCTGCCAGGAATTACAAGCTTTTAGTAGTCCCCTGGTTAGTATAAACACTTGCAGCTACTAATTAACAGTAACTTTTCACTTCCCTGCTCTGGGGAGAACTGAATTCCTGCTAAATAATAAGGCTTCTTCTAAGGCATCAGTTCAGTTTATGCTGGTCTGTGAACAGGATGAAGAGGGTGGTCCTGCCCTTCCCTCCAACCTTATCTGCTTGTTGTGCTGGCAATTAGCAGACGTGATTGTGTGATGGCTTACAGTGAAAACTGACCCTCTGAAAAGCAGAAGTTCCCCTTTGGGGTAGTAAGTGGTTGTGACTGGCTGCTCGGCTCCTTTTAGTGTTAGAGCTGATGAAACTGGGGGAAACTGCAATCTGAGGCCAAGGGGAGGTGGATCATTCTTTTTGACAGCAGAGCAATCTTGTATTGGCTTAGGCCATCACGAAGTGACCCCTTCAGACTTTGTGATCCTCTCTGAATCATTTCTTGGCTCTCAAGGGGGACACAACTCACAGTTTTAGGGAAGAAAATAGAACATTTGTGACATGATGGAAAGGATGAATGCAAGAATGGCTCAGCAGGCATGGGGGGTTTAATGTCTCTTCGAGGATCACTTATAGAATTAGTGTGAACCTAAGACTAATTTAACTTCTACAAACTCTCTTCCAGCAGCCTTTTGAATTAAGCTGGTGGGTAAGTGAGGCATGTTCCTCATTCTTTCCAGCCACTTCCAGTGGTCCCACGGTTCTTGTACTTGAACACATTCCTCTCTAACCAAAAAATATATTGTAGTAAGTAATTACTACAAGGTTTGTGGCTGGTAAAAAAGTAACTTCATTTATAGTCTATTTGTGGCAAAGCTGTGTGTTCAGGGCAGTTTGGCAGAGCAGACTGGCCTCTCCTAGCAACAGGAGATTTTTTTTCCTAGAGGAATTTTGGCTTGATGGTTTTTCAGTCATTGCTGGGAAGAGTTAAAGTGTCTTATCTCTTGCATTCCTCTACAATGGCTGACTTTGTATAGAACATCTGTCATTTGCTCAGTCTTTATTGCCATTCATATTGAGGGCAATGATGAATTGCTCTTTCAATGTCTTCATCAGATTGTACACCAGATATTTTCTTTGAGCAGCTACCCATTTATCCTCAAAGGACTATCTGGATGGTTTAATTGATCTAATACAGCACAATGGCATGTGTCAATCTACTAGCCAGCCCTTTCTTAATATCTCACTCCTGTTCTCTTAGTTTCACTTTGGAGAATGCTACATCATAATGAATGAGTAATAACTACCATAGTTTGGGATTCTATAGATGTATCCATCGATTCGCTGTGTCTGTTAGGGCCTCGAGATCTCTTGCAGAGTTAAGCAAGCAACATACTTCTCTGTTTTTTTGAAATAACTCTGCATTTACTAATTAATTCAGGATAATTTTTGTGACTGTTGCTGCAGGCATGTCTGGTTTCACGTCACCTCTCACAGCTATTGAATCTGTGCTAATAAGGTTTTCAGGCTTTTACCTGCCACATAGTCCTATTTGTTGGATGCAGCCTATTTTATAGGCTTCTGTCTAACTTTTAACAGATGGGGGTCACAGTAATTCTTTTGATGGAAGCTTTGATTCTGTTTCAAGAACTAATGGTGAAGCCAGTTTTTAATCTTTTTGGTCTGTGAAATGAAGAAACATAAATTCAATATCAGATCAGAATGAGGGTCCTGGTATCAATCAGACTCAGTTAACAGGAGCTATTTTGTGGTCTTCAGAAAGTCAGTGTCTGTACTGGGGGATTAGTCCTATGTCTGGGAGCCAACTGAGAGAGTTGAAACAAACACTAAGCTGAATTTTGCATATATGTTTATGTAAAAAACCCATTGAGTATGCGCCTCTTCAGAGTAGAGGTATAAATAGCCTTTTTTTTTTTAAATTCTCATGTATTCCCCAGACAGACTTCCCTCTAGTTGGCGTCTGTTATCTTCTTTGTAGCTTCTATCGCATTTCCGCTTCACCTAACATGCTCTCTCTACTTGGAGCCGCTGATGATATAGCCTAGTGTCCTTCCACATGAGATAAAGGCTTTTGTCTCCAGGTTATTCCCAGATGGACAGGGGAAATAGTGAGCAGTAAATCAGCTTCAAAGTCTAATGAAACCATTAGACTTTTCCTCTAATCTAGTCTTTTGCATTTTGACTCCGCAGATGGCTAAATAGTCTGGATTTATAATTTTTTCTAATTTGGTCCAATTATTGTATCCTTAGAAATCACAGCAGATTGCCCATTGCACATTTGTGTGGCCATTTCTCCAGTCCTTGTTCTCCTATGCTCTGGTGGAGATCTCAGTGAAGGTTCTCCATCCAGCTGTGCTTCTATCAGTGAAGATGGCCTGTAGCGTTATTTCGCTTGGCGGCATTTTGAGTTGCCCATGACTTTGCATTTGAATGTGAAGAAGTTCTGTGCAGAATGTTAGAATTTATTTCGACTCTATGCTGTAAAAGCAACTAACAAAAACCCTGAGAGAGACAACCTTGACAAACATTACACTAAAATGTTCTTAGTTTAACAGAGTGACCTCTAATTCTTCATCCTCGATTTTGATTCAAGAAATAACTCTAACTGGAATTTTTCATCTGCAAATAATTGCAGCTACATTTTGCAGCACTTAGCCTGATTACAGTTCCCACAGAGCTATGGTGAAGTGTGAGTTGCGTGTCGCTCTGCTTCCATTACGGGGTCTGACTTTATCCTTTTTTCTTTCTGATCCAGCTGATTCTGAAGAATTAGGCTGCTCAGGCATCTTTTGATGAAATGGTGTGTCTTAAAATACACACCAATTTGTTGAAGCCAAAATTTTGCACAATAATCTAAACATTTCAGTAAGCCTAATTGAGAAGATTTCTTTCCTCTGTGGTTTAACTTCTGATTAAAAGCAAAGAGAATAGATGGAGGGAGAACTGAAACCCAAGGCAGCTACTGTCTCCTAATGCATTCACGTGGGGAGAATATGAAAAGGAACTGAAAATGATTCTTCGCCATATTGGTGGCTGGTCACTTTATTCCTCATAATATCAGCTCTTCTGGATATTCTGTGGTCACTTGTTTTGTTTTATAACCTTCTCAGCAGAGGAATCACCTCCCATATTGTGACAAATCAAGTGTTCCAAAAATGACGAGGCTGAAAGAAGCGAGCTGCTTTCTCCCATCTTCTATACTTTTCATCTACTTTAAAAATTAAAAGCTTGGGTAAAGATAATAGGGAAAATACCAATGAAATGTGCTGAGAAGGAAATGGGAGGAAAACCAAGAGGATCCTGGCCAATGGATCCATGCATGTTGTAACGCGTCTTTCCTCTGCTGCTCACTTTATGTAATTTAAGAACTCAGGGTTATAAAGATGACATGAGAGTCATCTGGAGTTTTGAATTAAGTAGGCTGAATTAGATTTACAGAAGCTGAGTTCTGTTGCTCTAAACCTCTTTTTTCTCTGAGCAGGCAAAATGGTGCTATGTCAGCAGCCTGCAAAATCAGGAGCAGGAGTTACAGCTCATGGAACCTCCATTCTATCGCTGAAAACTGTAGCTCTAATAATAAGCTTTGGTTTGTTTCTGAAAGAACAATACAGAGTTTTTAACTCTTAGAATGTTTGCTGGAGTACCACGTTCTTTCACTTGGTTTGGGTTTTTTTGTAAGTTCAAGTAATAGTTCTTGGTATTCTTCAAGTTCTTGATAAGGTTATGAATTCTAATTCTAACGCTACTGCAGCTTTATTTTAATATAACATTAACAACTCTAAATTAGTTGAGTATGAGTTGTAGAATTGTGTTTGTTTTTCTCAGTATTGTTTGTGCTTGTAGGGGGTATTTTTTTCTACTAGACATGTTTATGGCTCACATGACTCTTCAGAAGTGAGACAGGAGAGCTTTAACTATTGAATATTTTGTAAGAACCTGCTTCCCACTTGGCTGTGTTGGCTCTTCCGGTAAATTCCCTACCGTGACCCCCTTAAAATGCCTTTCCTGGCTGAAAACAATAGTTTGAGATGTTATCCTCCATTCAGCTCATTCTTATGGACTGGAGAACAAACCAAGAGTGTCCCAACTTTTCCGAAATAATAACCTCTGAAAATAAACGTAATGCAGATGATACATTCCAGGCATAAAATTGTGCAGGAAATTATTAGTGTGAGTGTTCCCAAAGATCTTTTCACCCTCATATAACAAATTTTATCTCTTGCCTTCCCTTCCTGGTCAATCCCACCCAGGCAATGTGTACTCACAGTGGCTTTGGTGGTTGGTTTGTTATATCTGGTAGAGTTCTTTTGCATAGGCTGCATTTCCTGTTGAAATTATTCAGTGCAGGGCTTTTTCTTGACTTTTTTTTTTTTTTCTTTTTCCAAAGGCATGGTCACATACTGTCTTTGAAATACTCCCCATTAAAACCTAGCATTTGCCAGCAAGTGTGAATTTTACAAAACCATCTGTGAGGTAACAAGAGATAATGCATAAGTGAGGATTTTGTTTAGAATGATCTCCTGTACAGTAGGTGCAATGGGAATGTACAGATTGCTGTGGATGGTATGGCCTGCTCCATCAGTCTTGTGACTGATGAGCTCTCTAAGCTCGGGGAATTTTTGATATCAGAATATTTTCAACCCTTTTAATCTTCAAAGAGACTCAGGTCTTCAGTAAAGGAGACAAACTTTTATGGTCTGAGATCTGGGCAGTCATTTCTGGCACTTAGATGCTAGGACACTTAGGATGTTTTGTTGTATATAAGAGCAAATATTGATATTTTATAAGGATAGCTCTATGAGTACACTATTTAATTGTCCTGCAGGGTATGATGCTTATAACCTGTGCTAGCTTGTACCTGGGTCTTTGCAGATGTTGATTGCAAAGTGAAAAATCTCTTAGGATCTGTATCTGAGACTACCAGGTCCTAATACAGGCTTAACACATTAGTTTTTCGTGCGTGCATATCTTGCATGGGTGAGTATTGACTTCAGTCCCCAGCTCGACTTGGGTGTCACTGCCTGAACTACTTTTATTCTGTCTGACCGGTTTCCTTAGTAATTACTGCCTCTGTGAATGCTGTTTTGGAGAACACCTTGGGATGTGTGGAAACAAAAGAGCTATACAAACATATACAAGAGCAGTTTGGTGACACTGCTCATGTGTGGATTTTGGCACGACGGGATGCCAGTTGGGGGAAGGCAAAGGCTAATATTCAACAGATGGCAAAGTCCTAAACCCTATAATAATGGCTGCAGTTATTTTCATTGCTGTCATTTGATGACACGTTCGATAGTTGGAAAAGACTTGAACTGGGTAATCACAGCAAATATACTCTAAAGGACCAGATGCACTTCAGGCTATCAAAACGGTGATGGATGCTCAGGCCGAGTGCCACTTCTGTCCGTATTCCAGGTATATTTACTGCTGAGGACAGCAGCCACATTGCTTGCTGTCATACACAGGGCTGGCATTTTCCCCTTCTGTACTAACCGGGAGCACAACATAAAAATTGGCATCTGTTGTACGTAGGGAAATTATTCTATATTGCTGATGTGGCTGTGTGCTGTTAGCATGTGTATAGTGGCAGATATTAGTTTGCAAATTTTTCAAAGGGAAGATCACAACATTAAAAACCAGAAAAGGCTTCTTGTGGAAGCCTAAAGAATTTTGAAATTAGATCGTAAGCTTGTCTGAATGGTCCTGATAAAAGTCATACCAGTTCATGGAAAAAACTGCGTCAGATGATTGTATCTCAAAATTTTGAAACATTAGAGGTGTATTTGTCCCTCTGTCCTAAATTCCTGTGAACTTTGTTATTATGCTCATAGGAGACTTCCATTTCATAATTTGAAGGTTTAATATTTTAAATTTTGATGATTTTTCTTTCTGAAATTTGAAGGGTAAAATTATGATAATCTGTGCTCTGGCAGAAAACGACACTGGCTTTTGGAAAATTAATTAGATCATATTTGAATATTCATAATAGTACTTTGAATCTGTGTAAAAATAGTTCTTGTTGATTGCCTGGAGATTTAGGAGTGACCTACTATGACCCAATTAAGACAGAAGTCCAACAAAGCAGGCCTTCATGTTTATTTTATTTTTCTGAACAAAGAGAAAGACAGTAAAATCACGTTGCTTTACTTAACAATGCTGTACAAGCCTTCAAACCCTACAACAAAGCTGGAATATTTCACATCTGCCATCAGTGATCTAACACTTAATATGAAGACAGCTCCTACTGTGACATGTTTTAAACTGTTTCTTCCCTCTGCTGGGCTAACAACATAATAGGGATCAGGAAAACAGCTCTGAACATGGCATTGCTAAAATCTCTGCACAAAAATTCTAGGTTAAGCCTTCTTTCTGACCCTACCCTCTGTAATTGCTGCAAAGCAGATTGAAAGAACCTGCAGAAAAAAAAAAGAAAATCTTGTTAAATCAGACTGCTGTTTTATCAGCTGATGTCGAGCTACTTATATGAGGTCCTTGGTGCAACTTCTGGTGTGTTCATGGCTTCTATAAAGTGGAGCATTAAAAAAGCCGTAAACAAGGGGGCAAATCCATAAATCAACCTGAATGGGAAATTGAAATTATAACAAGACTTTTACAAATGTCCTAATAAAAAGAGAGAGGTTGGTTTGATAGAGGTTTGGGGTGTTGGTTTGTTTTTTTTTTTTTTTTTGGTTTTGTTTTGATTTTTTTTTTAGCTCTATAACCTGGAAAGGTATAAGGAGCACATGCGTCTGGAAAGGATTTTCTTATTTTTGCAAGCAGGCTATGTGAGGGCAATATCTTGCTCTGCAGTATCAAGGCCACAGATATCTATAGGAAATCCCTCCCTGGTGTTCTTGGTGCCTCTTAGAACAGGCTCCTTTAATTTTAAGCCCTCTGCAGAATTCAGCTGGACGTCACCTGAGACCAGCCTTTCAAACTGACTTGGAGACAATCAGGAAAGACAATATCGCAGCCAAAGGTGTGGGATTTGGACTCAAGAATTGAGGATTTCTTTCTGTGATGTGCACCAGGGAAAGTAACTTTGCTCTAGATTAAGAGTTTTAAATACATGAGTAGCTCTGAGATGCTGCACTGGTAGAAGAGACCAGCTTCTCACAGTCTCTGACCAACATCCTGCTGGCTCCTGGGGGTGGAGAAGGACGTTTTTTGCTGATGGGAAAATTAGGATACCTGTTACAGAACAGAGATAGAAAGACCCAACTAGCCGAGGTCTGAAAGGGTTTTAGTGAGAGGGATTTACCCGAGGTTACGAGGAAGGTTCTTTCTTCCTTTAAAACATCACGGAGCTCTATGTTCCAAGTTTCAACCTTAATAAATCTAGATGCAGTTCTGCCACCTTTCCTCAGCCTTGGTGGTCCCAGTGCTGATGTTCTGATTCTGCTCTCAATGACACAAACTAGATGGTAAGTCTTTACTGAACACGAGTCAGCCTGGCATCATCTGTGCCTCCATCCTTCAGCTGTGCAGTAGGATAAATGATGTTCCCTTTGTTCAAAAATAATCTGAAGGCAGAGAAAAAAAAAATCATTGCCAACTGCTTGACTACTAAGGCGCTGTGGTTTGTGTTAGATAAACAGCCAGCCAGCCTGACACACAGAGTAGCACAATCACAAAACCACCAGCCAACCATTCAAAAAAAAAAAGAAGCCTTCTCCCAACTTATCCGAATCAGTCTGAACTTCAGAAGAGCTGTGGGCAAAGGTTATGTACAGATTTTGGCTGAACTCTTTCCCCCCTCCCCAACTTAATGAGTACCTTTGAGCATTGCAGTCAAGAAAGCGTTCCATCCTGTGACAGCTTTTGTCCAAATGGGAGGAAAAAGGGCATTTTTAAGCAAATTTAGGCTCAAATTGTGGGGTGGTTTTGTTTTGTTTTGTTTTTCCCTCTTTCTTTCATATTCATCTAATCTGGCTTAACTTTAGGAACAGTTTTTATAGTGTACAGGTCCAATACAAATTAAAAATGGTTATTAGGCTATAAGAATATATCTACTGCTGTTGGTTATTGCCTCTGTTAAACTGGATGTTTCTGTACTGCTCAGAAAGATCCATCAGAACTCTGAATCTATTAAAACTTTAATAATATTGTAATGGAAAACCTGCTGACTTTTTGTCCTATTTTTTAATAGATTGACATAATCACAGATTCACTTACTGCAGCAGGCATGAAATTAAAAGCACCAGTAGTTGTCATCCTGATACTGGAAACCCATGGCTGAAAGTGCAAACCTGTCTGTCCTTTTAATTTGTGTTGTTGGACAGGATAAGAAAGAGATTTATCAGCAGAGGGAGCATGTAGGAACCACGCTAAACTGATCCAGTGGAATCAGCTTAGATTCTCAAAGGTAATTAGAAGCTTCACGTCCTGTTTTGACGCTTGCAGACTCTCTGCAATCAACAGGAGTTCAGGAGATTGGACCGCTGTTGTGGAACTGGTTAATTTGATGCAATTTGATTCTGAGCTTACTTCAAAACCTGATCAGCTGAAACCAAAGTAACGCTGAGGTTGTGCGTAAGAACATCCTCTCCCTAAGGCAAGATTAAAGTGTGGAAGTCTGGGCGGTCAGATGTCTTATGAAGCCAAAGAAAGTGTTGTATGAGCAGTAGTATGGCCCTTTGGTTTTTGTGGTGGTGTTGCTTGATGCTTGAACTTGTTTACCAAGAAGAACCCTATCCCACCCTTGCCCTGCACACTGAAAGATCTTCACCGACCTGTCTCTCCACTCTCCATTTCTGTTTTCTTTCTTTCCCTGTTTCATTTTTCCTCCCTTTATTCTTCTTCATGTGAATGTGAGTGGTCACAGAATGTTGTGCCTGAACCGGATGCTTCTTCCAGTGGCTGGAGGGGGTTTCAGCACAGTTATGGACTTTCCTCTCCACATGAACTTGAGAAATGACTGAGGTCCCCAGGTCTCTGTATGTACCCTGCCTCTGGAGGTATTGTGAGCTGCTTTGATGGAGTTTCTGATTCTATATGGGTTTGGTTTCAGAAGTACCTGTGGGCTTCAAATGAGATTGAGGGCCACATTGTACCAGGAGCTGGGTATGTAAAGACTAAGAGACAGTACCCGCCATGCCGTGTTTGAAGTCTAGACAGCACAGATAAATACTAGATAGATTAGTATCCAGATATCATCCCTGAGACTAATGATACCTGTGGAACGGGGTTAATGAAGAACTACTTCAATCATTTTATTGATAACTTTCCCTTCTTAGCATCCTCTGAAGGATAAACTGGTTTATTATCTGGAACTATTATAGAGCTGTCTATAAAAGATTGATAAATTTTTAAAATTCCAACTAGAATTGCCATCAACCTTTGCTACTCTAAGGCCATTTCCTTAAACCTTTACCTTGAGTGAATTTTTAATTATGAAAATCAGCCAAAATTTTCATTTCAATTACAGCAGGCTTAATATCAGAATAATACCTGTTTCAAATTGCTGCGTGTCGATAGAACGGGATTTCAGTTCTCCACAAAATAAATCAATAACAAAAGGACTTATTTATAGTGTTTGCTTTTCAGTCACATTGCGTGGCATTCCACTTGTAGAGCTGAAAATTAAGATTGGTTTGTACGTTTTTGTATTGACTCATCCTATGTTTGACATATGTAGAGAAAAGATAAAACTTTCCTCCTTGTTCACTTAGGCTATTATTTCTACTAGAAGGGAGAATTTCTAGTATTTTAGCCATCTGTGTGACGAGAATTGCTGAAATTCATGGGGACCTTTCCAGTGATGACTAGAGCAGGTCGTTCCGAACTAGCTGAAGGAAACTGTCTCTGGGCAGGCAAACCTCTCATGGAGTGCCAAACTTCTGAAATTTCCAGCTCATTTTTGTGATTGGACAGTGAGGTCTCACTTAAATCTGGAAAAGAAATCCTTGAATATCTGAATTTAAACTCTCCAACTGATCCAGTTGAGATAAACCACTACTATAAACCTACCAAAAGGGTAATTAAGCTATATGCTACACTACTAAGAGACTAGGTAGAAATGGATTACATAGAATTTTTGGAGTGTTATCACAAAGTTAAGAAGCAGAAAGGCGTTACTGGTTATATATCATTGTCATATTAGATGGTTAGATAGTTGTACCCTGCATAGTTCAGCTCTTTTATTAATGACTTGCAAATGTAGAGTCTGTATGTGCATAATGTCTTTAGAAATGGAAAATATCTCTCTGCATCTTTATATTGTATAGAATCCAAACCTGCTCGATACTTGCTTCATTCACGGTATTGAGAGAGTTCAGAGTTGTCCCACAAGGAAGCAAACAATTTACATGAAGTGATAGGAAAGAAATAAGAACAAATTATGTCTCTGAATAGATAGATTTTAAATCCATTGTTTGAAAAGCTCTTTTATCAGCAGCAGAGTGATGGATTATTTCTTTAAGGGAAAATGGCGGTAATTAGTTATAATACCTGAGAGAACTCAATAAATATTTGCTAAATTAAGATTATTTATTATTTGTATTCTAGGAGTGTCTAGAAGGCTCCCATGAGATCGGAACCCCATTGTTTTAGGAGCTGTGTAAGAACAGCTGCTATCCTAAACAGCAAACTCTTCAAAATAGATGGCAGGGGAGACAGGAAGGGAAACAGAACCACAAAGAAACAAAATTAATTGCCCAAGGCCACAAAATTAGCAAAAGAGCCAGGACAGTGATCAGTTAGGTCCTTTCAAAGCCACCCTGGAGCTTTATCTATTGGAGCAGCTACCTCCTCTTCTTATCCTATCCCCTTTGACTTCCAACTCATCCCACAGTGCAACAACCAACCTCTGACACCCACCATCAAGGCCTTACTCAGCTCCTCATCTCGCAGATGTCTCAAGCCATGTCTTTTACAGAACATTTCTGTTGATGTCATGATAGTCTTGTAGAATCATAGAATGGTTTGGGTTGGAAGGGACCTTAAAGATCATCGAGTTCTAATCCCCTGCCCTGGGCAGGGACACCTCCCACCACACCAGGTTGCTCCAAGCCCCATCCAGCCTGGCCTTGAATCCCTCCAGGGATGGGGCAGCCACAGCTTCTCTGGGCAACCTGTTTTTCGTCAGGTTCAGAGTTTTGCTAGCAGGTCATCCTACTATTTTTTTGGCTTTGAGTGTGTGATACTGTTTCTACCAGGTAAACCGTGCAGTTGCAAGTTGAAGTCTACATGGCTGGCTGGTACCACAAAGTTAGAGGAATCTGTTTCCAATTGATTTACAATTGATTTACAATTGAGGCAGCATCTAGGAGATTAGAAAATGAATTTCTCCAACTGAAATAATGACATAAGCTGGCACTGAATGGATTTCCAAGATAAATTTCTCCTTTTCAGAGTTCAAATTCTTGAGAAGAATCATAGATTTGGCAAAACCCCAGAACTGTTGATTTGTTATGTATTGAATCTAAAGACCAATAATTTTCATCTGTTCCTGACCCCAAATATCTTGTGACTGGTTCTGAGAGGACCAAGTCTGTGGCTGAATCCCTAGAGCAGCGCAGAGCTGCTGCAATTCTCAATGGGAATGGAAATACACTCTGTCATACTTAATTGCAAGATCAAGACCCGAATTAGGACAAACAGCATTTGAACAGACAAGAATTGCCAAAACCAGGATGGGAAGTCAAGTAGGCTCATGGTTATTTGTGGTGATTTTCAAAATGTTTATGCTTCAACAGAAACTCACAGCCCAGGTGGCTTTAGTTGGATGAGGAGCATCAGCAGAACAGTGTGGAATAAATGGACCTTGTTGTCCAGGTGATTAATCTGGGACAGATTCATGCCTCTAAATTTACTTGCATAGAGTCGTATTTGTTGCCTTAGGTTATCTGATACCAAAGATAACATAGAGTATCAAAAATTACACTAGATGGCTATGTTTAAACACATAATGTGCCTGCTTGACACTTTTGTAGTGTTTCAGATAGATTTGGCAAGCTTCAGTTAGCTCCACATTCCTGGTTACACAGTTCCTGAATGAGCATCAATTTGTGTATGTGAACTGTGCGCTTGCAAATTCTGGGAGAGAAAAGTATCTCAGGGAAAGGACAACAACAGCAACCAGACGTACAAGTTATCTCATCTTCTATCGTTTGTTTAGTGAGTATTTCCTTCCACGAAGTCTTGAACAAATGACTTTGAACTAAAAAAGACAAAGGCTTTTTTTCTGAGCTTAAAGCTACGGTTCACTACAGTGGGATTATCAGATGTGCAAGTGCTCGTTTTCTTTTGCCTTCTGAACGCACATCTTCTTCCCACCTCAGTGCACAGACACTTTTGAAAATTTAAAAAAATTCTGGGAAGCTAGAATAGACTTTATATGCCTCAGTAGCTCGGCAAACTTGGACCTTCCTTCCCAGCTGTAAAAACCAGGTAAGAACTCTTTCTATTTCTCAGAGATATTTTGAACTGAAATCCACTGAAGATGTTGGGTTCTTTACAATGTGCAGCAAGGACATCCCTGTTAGAATGGTAGAGTATAGTTGCAATCAGTGCTATGTAACTATCTGTATCACCTTATCACACAGTTATATTTGACACGCAACAAATTTAACCTCTATATCAGATTTAGAAATAGAAAAGAGCTGTGCCCTGATAGAACACTGCATAATGTGTTCCATTCCAGGATTTGAAAAAGGATTAGACATTATTGAGAATTAGGCCTTTGGCATTTTGTGGTTCCTCTTTCCTGGGATTCGTGCAAGCATTTATCTTGCTTTTTTAAATGTGAAGAATATAGGAGGGTCTCAAAAATCAAGTGGTTCTCTTCATAATTTAGCTACATTTGGCCTTTGGGACAACTAGAGTTATTACCTAGGCACAAATATTTGACAAGATAGTGAAATTACATAGTGATGGCATAGAAACAGTGGAAGATGGTCATAAAGGTACGTGTAAGGATTCTACATGTATTGTAGTATCCGTGTGTGTTTTTTTTTTTTTTTNTGTTCAGTGATGTCAGATGCTGTGAAAACTACATAGTCTTTCATAAAATTCTGATTCGAGTAATAGTGCAGTGATGGTGTTATTTGTTTACATGATCTGTATAATTTAATATTGTGTTTGTTTGTAGATTTGAATTATACCTTTGAATTTCTAGGCTTTGGGTAGAGGGGAAAGGACTCTTTAAATCAGAACATACCAAATCCTTGGATGGACAGAGCAATGGAGGCATTTTATTTTAACTGAGTTGATTCTCTCAAGAAATATTTTTAATTTTTGTCCATAAATGGCACTGTACATTTTCAGCTGCCATTGATTTTTTCTGTGTAACACAGTCTATGTTTTTAGATGTACATTTAAAACAATATTTCAGAAAAATACATAGTTTTAAAGGAAGAGATTTAATTGAGCAATGCCTGTTTTGAATGCTGAATGATTAGAAAAATCTTTCTGGTACACAATTGTGTTCTGATCTTTGAGGTTTTTATTTCCCTCTTCGTTCAACAAAGACTAGATGTGTTGAACTTTATGGCATTCTGTAAGCTGATCAATACATTCGATATTTGTTCTAAGAAAGGACTAGAAGGAGGCGAGTTCAATTCTGTTATTTCAAAAGACATCTCAATTCTTTCCTCAGCTGTAACATTCAGTTGTAATTTTCGTAACACAGGAGCCAGACATTAAAGGAGGGAAAAACAGCAAATAAATAAAAGAACTGGTACAAAGATCTTTTGATTATGACACTGTGTTCAGGAAACATTCAGAGCACTATATAGCCCTAGACCAATGACGCTACCTTCAACTAATTCTTCTTGATTAAACAGCTATTGATGATCTGTAAAAGGAGAGCAGGGGCAAACTTTGCCTCTTGAAGAAAATCTCATAATAATGAAATGCTATAGGATAGCCCTGATTTCCACATGGGATCTTTCTCAAGGTCAATGACCTATTTACTCTTCTTTTGGCTCAGAGATGCCAATTTGTAGCTTTCTTCCTATTAGAAGTGGTTTATTAAAAAGGAGCAAGAATAAGAAATTTTCTGTAGCAAGATATGCTGATCTCCAATATGAGTATCAGGTGCCTCTTCTGCTGATTTTGAAATAGCAGTATGATTTGTCAAATCAAAACTAGTAACAAAAGAACTCAATCTAACTGGATCTAACAACTGCCTAGAGCGATAATTACTAGATAAAGAAGAGGGGCATGAAATGGTCATCGAAAGCAAAAGGGAAGGCAAAAATGATTCAGGTAAGTAGCTTTAATTAAATCAAAAGAGAATAAAGACAAATTACAGTTGTATCATGCATATGAATATTAAAATCAGCTATCAGCAAAATTTTAATGTAATGAAGTACGGTATCAAGTCAAATCTGACAATAATTCAGAAACATACCTCAAACAAGGTATGACTCCAAGGGCAGGCCATAAATAACACCCATAACGAAGGAAGCTCCAGCTCAAATGAGTAAACACGACTCACCACTGATTTTGTCCTCAGCCTAACTCACTATTGAAATTGTGCTCATGAAACTATCAATTTCAAGGAAGGCCAGCTGTTCTAACTGGAATATCACTGTGATGAATCAAGTTCAGATTCTCATTTCACCTCTTTCGTCACCTTGACATTAAAGATTCTTAGCAGTACTTGCCATATTTTTCTGCCTCCTACTTGGTCAGCATTTTACATGGTTGTAAAATAGTAGAAGAATGGTTTTCCAAGAGATTTGTGACTGGGAATGTCTTCCCAGAACTCTGACTGAATGCTTTGCTATTGAATTTGTTTGAGACCTAATTATTAATTTTTTTCCTACCTACCTCCTTCATAAACTTCCTATAGGTTCCTACCGGACCTTTTCCACACGTAGTTTTTCCTTTCATAATACCATATTGCTGGCAGATTCCATAGGAATTTCCCCTGCTATAGTCTACTTTTCAATCATATAACACAATTGTACCGCCCTAATAATTGTATTAGGTAGCTCTTTCACTGCAGTACAAAGACCTTGTTGGAAAATGCTATCACACAGTTCTTAAAATCTATTTAAAATATGTATGCTGATCCTACTACAATTTTTCTTTGTCACTGAAGCATTGAAAATGTCTGATACATACAGATGAGATTTATGAAATGTTATATATATGCCTGGAAACATTTGCATTCTCCTATTATTTGTTGCCTGTAAGGGCAAAATCTATATAAAAGTCTTAAAGCTAGGTTTCTATGAATCATAATAAGTAGAGAAAGCAGACTGTCTCTCCACATTATGTCTTCCTTCTTGAAATTAGAAATATGCCGGCTTTCTTCAGTTCCTTTAGCATTTTCACAGACCTCCAGATCAAACAAATTATTGGATGAGGTCTTCAAGATTATGGCTTCTTGTTTTTAAGATTTCAGCAGCAACACTGTCAACACCTGGTGCTTGTTATTCCTAAGAGTTCTGATTGCCTCTTGAATCTCTGTAAAATTTGGCTCAGCTGCCTGGAAGGCGGCCACTTCTTAGCCTTTTCATTCTGTTCATGGAGCTTGTCTAAGTATTCCCACCATATTTCTTTGGTTGCATTCCTTGTAATGATTTCCATTTTTATCTTTTATCAGACTTCCTCATTGATATTCTTTCCTTCATGCATTGATACCCTTGTAAATTTCTTGCACAGTCTCAGCCTCTCTAAACTCCATCATCAGAGGCAAATTCTTTACGTGCTATAATCCTCTGAATGGGTCCAGTCTTGCCTGAGGAACAAATGTCTGATTTGCCAGTGCTCTCCATCACACCATAGCAAGTATCTTCTCCAAAGGAACCATGGAGTAATAATGTATTTCAGCTAGAACACCAAACGCCCTTATGGAAACTGGGGAGGAGTGTTGGTAAAATTGAACAAGAAACCTACACTTTAATGTACTCTTGCAGGTAATCAGTGATGGGTGTAAACACCCACTTTCCAGGAGGGGAATATTTCTCACAGGATAATCCTTCCCTCTCTGACCTTTCAAGCCCGATGCTCAAAGGAAAAGTATGAAATAGCTTTGAAAGAAAATTTTGGGAAGGAAAATTTCCAATGCCATTGCATACTAACAGTGAAGAATGGGGGGCAGAAGGTGCTCCAGATGCTAGAGCAGAGGTTCCTCTGCAGCCTGTGGTGAAGACCATGATGAGGCAGGTTGTTCCCCTGCAGCCCATGGAGGTCCATGGTGGAGCAGATACCCATCTGCAGCTCATGGAGGACCCTACGCCAGAGTAGGTGGATGCCTGAAAGGAGGCTGTGAACCCATGGAGAGCAGGCTCCTGGCAGGACCCACACTGGATCAGTCTGTTCCTGAAGGACTGCACCCCATGGAAGGACTCACATTGGAAAAGTTCATGGAGAACTGTTTCCTGTGGGAAGGGACCCCATGCTGGAGCTGGGGAAGAGTTTGAGGAGTCCTCCCCCTGAGGAGGAAGAAGCAGCAGAAACTGTGTGATGAACTGACCACAACCCCCATTCCCCATCCTCCTGCACCACTCAGAGGGAGGAGGTAGAGAAATTGGGAGTGAAGCTGAGCCAGGGAAGAAGGGAAGGGTGGGTGGAAGGCATTTTAAGATTTAGTTTGTATTCCTCATTACCCTACTCTGATTGAATTGGTCATAAATTAACTTAATTTTTCCCAAGTTGGGTCTGTTTAGCTTGTGACAGTAATTGCTGAATGATCTCCCTGTCCTTATCTCAACCCATGAGCTTTTTGTTTTATTTTCTTTCCCCAGTCCAGCTGAGGAGGGGAGGGATGGAGAAGCTTTGGTGGGCACCTGGTGTCCAGTCAGGGTCAACCCATCACAGTTGGTGAAGTCACTACTGACTTAATTGCATGTTTGTCCACTAATGGCTTCAAAGGTATTTCTGTTGGTAACACATTTAACTGTTCCTATTTCATGTCTTGTAGCCTGTTTTCCATTTTGAATGTAGATTCTTCTGCATTTATCTGTATTTTATCTCTGAGAAGGCTGTGGCTTGTGCACAAGTTTACTTTGGTTGTGCTGTAACAGTTTGGGGAACTTTTGACCTATGTGAGATTCGATGTTCCACATTTCTAATTCATACTCATTTCCAAAGCTGATGGCTTTTATTCATATTATTATCTGCATTTTTTCTGAAGTTTTTTCGGGATGTCTCCTTAAAATTGTGCTCTGCTGTAGATCAAAGAGGCCATTATTAAATTTCTGTTTCCCATATATGTTCTTTTAAGCTGTAGATCAAATAATTCCTAATCTTCTGTAAAAATATGTAGCTCTTGGAGTATTTAGCTACGAACACATCTTCTGATCTGCTAAGCACGCTCAAGGCTCTTCTGTGAACCGAGTACAGTTTATCAACATTTCTTTTGAAATGCAGACAGCAGATTGGGGAAGTATGTTCTGGCAGAGCTTAGGTCATTGCCAAATATACAAGACAGTATTACTACGCTTTTCCTTGAAATATGCTTTTCCTTGAGAATTCCTAAAGGTGCCATGGTGGTGGGATTTTTCAGCTGATTGAGTCTCCTTTCTACCCAGTGGTTCCAAGCACTGTAGCACATGATGCGATGTAAGATTCTGGCAATTCTTTGTTCATAAAATACATATTTTTACTTGAGCTTTAGAAAAATCTCATCATTCTTTTGTCCAATTTATTAAACTATCCCAGTGGATTTGCAATGTCTAGTTATCTACAGTTTTTGCTACTTGTTACTTCCTTCAAAATCTAAGTAATCAAAAGCCTTCATGGGTGATGATTTACGTTACCTTGCAGGTCAGCAGCAGGTGTGTGTAAACAACCTGCAAATTGCATGTATCAGGTTTAGCCTAAATACCTTGTCTTGGCCAAGTTCTCTAAGTGGTTAGATTTCTTTTCCTCTTCATCTTTTATTTCTATTGCAGCAAAGTTCAGAATAAAACCCTCGAAGGTAATGAACATTTATTATAAGTTAAGACTACATCAGGGATTTTGACATTTTATACCTATTTTACTTTTCCTCAACTAAATGAGCACTGGTAATGCACATATTTTGTGTACTGGAACAGGTCGTGTCCCTTTCTGTCACAGTCCACTTTGTTTTGTGATTGTGCACCCTTGGATGCATAATGGAGATATGGCCACTTGTGCATAAAGAAACATGGCTTAAATGAACTGTAAAGCTTTGTGCTTTATTGGACAGCACTTTTTGAACTTTTTTCCCCTGAGTGAATTATTCAAAAGATCTTCGTAAATGGTGCATAACTTTAAATTGGGTCCATAGACTGTAGATCAGGTAATTGATTCTCCTCCTTAACTTCATTTGTTACATGGCCACGTTATTGCTTTTCCTTTTTTGATCATGGGTTTTGGTTTGGTTTTTTGTTTTGAGGTTTTTTTCTGATGTTTGTCTTATCGCACAAATAATCTCCAACATGGTCTCGTGTCTTAATCTGTTGCTACTTTACATTTCTTTACCTCGCTTAAATTACCCTTCATGCTGTCTTGCAAGGTCGTTTCTTGCTAAATCAGAACACATTTCCAGGTGAAGATGTCTGCTTGAATTTGGAGAGAGATTGAAATTGATATTGATGTGAGACACATTGAAAGCGATATTAGGAAAGTGATCGAAACCCACTGAAGAAAATCAGAAAAAGTTAAAGGAAAATCTGGAAGATTATGGTTTGGTGGTGGTGTGTGGGTTTTTTCTTCTTCTTTATTTTTTTTTTTTCTTTCTTTTTCCCATGAGCGTTTGAGTTTCTTCTTAAAGTGGTTCAACATTTCAAGATAGAACTGTTCACTTTGGGTAGCTTTCTGAAACCATGTGGACTAAGTCAAAAAGTTTTACTGGAGGGAGTTGTGTGGAAAGCAAGCCCTTACGCTGTGAGTTGTTAAAGCTGGGCTTCTGCTGTGTTTATAACACATGAAGCTTTTTGTGGAGTGAATGTCCATTCTTTTATAACGCTTATATCCATCAGATTTTTGTGGCTGCTAGTAAGGAAGCTGAGCTTTCTGTTTCCTTAGACTAGGGAAAGGGTTCACTATAGGAAACAGAGCTTTCTGCATCATTCATTATCATTCTACCAATATGTTTCTGATGTGAAAGATGTATAGAGTTGAATTTCTCTGGAGATAACAGTTTACAATTAAACAGAGACAGGTTGATCAAAGCCAGGGCAGGAGGGACATGGTACATTTGCATTTGCTGTCTTGTGAAGTGAGATTCTGGGAACAGCACAGAGCTGCCTTGCTCCCCTCAGAGCACAAAGAAATTCCATGCTCACAGTTCTGAAAGGCTTCTTGAAGAGTTGGAGGTTACACCAGCTCCATGTTGTCTCCAAACTGCTCCTGTGCTGGAAACCCCTCTGGCTCTGCTGTGTGCCTGAGCTGCAGTCCCAGGCTTCCCCCCCATGGATGTGCTACGGGAGTAATGAACTCGGAAATCTCTGTGACTGCTTGAATTCCCACAATTAAACCATTTTTCCCATAACACAGATTGATTAAAAGGGTAGGACGCAGAGTTTAGTCTTTCATGAACACAACTAATGTGATTTGTCAGCTTGTGTTATTAGTGTTCTTTGTTTGCAAAATGGAAACACAGAGGAGAAATTGAGTATCAAGTTTTACCAAAGCCCTGTCTCACTTGAGCAACGCAGTCTGTGACTGCTTGTGGTTTTGTCTATAGAGAACATATCAATGCTAAAACTGACTACCCACAGGCAAAAGGGAGTAAGTGCTGTCTGATTTATTGATTTCTGATGTTAATTTGATAGATGTATAAATGTATACATTTTTTCTCACAGGCATATGTCTTATTGGAAGGGTGCTAAAGTTCTTCTCCAGGTGATAGACAGTTCTTGGCTGAACAAGTTAAGAAATTGTACTTTGGTCTGAAGTGATTTCTGTGTTTCTGTGTAGTATCTGCAGTGATAGTGTGTCAGACCAGAGAAATAACTGCTCTCCTTGTAAACAGGAATTGTTTGCAATGTGTGAGTGTTAGATTAATCTGGTGAAAAGGACAGAAAGAGACGAAGTGTGAAAGGAAAAATAGAGTGGCCAAGGTCGTATCATACATGGTGAGGGCTTAAAAGCCAAACTAGGAAGAGCAGCTCTCGGTGCCAGTCTGAGGTCTGTGCAGAGGAGGTTCATTGATAGGAAGGGTTCCTTTTAGTGCAGGTGGGTATGTGTGTTATGGAGGATTACAAATATCTTTAAGACCTGAGTATGGAAATAATGCTGAGCTGGAAGGCTCTAAAATGTATGATGAGAAAAAAATGCACTTTTCCTTCTGTTGTCCATCATCAATGGAAAAAATAGTAATAATTCTTTCCCTTCCAGAGGGAAAACACTTTCCAGGGAAAAGAGCAGGGGTGTGAACCTTCAAAAGCAGCAGGTCTTGGACTATACCCAGTAAGCAGTTGCAGTCAAGGAAGGAAGAAAGGAAACTGCTAACCCACAGGAAAGACCTCATCCTTTCCTTGAAGAGAATCCTATTTGTTCTGTCCTAAGGGGTAGGAACAAGGTAACAAGAAAACAGGGTTGAACTTCTCTGTCCTCTATGGAAAAAATATGCTGAAACATGAGCTTTTCCCTCTTACCCATAGTTTTCCTTTTCAAATATTTTTTTCTGAATAGTGGATGAATTGGTCTCTCACTTGCGTGTTCCCTTCTGAAAAGGGAGAGCGTACTCGGAGATTATATTATAGTGCTTTCTATAATTACTTGCTAGAAACTAACACAAAAGGGAAGTGTGAACATGTTTTCAGGAGCTAGCAAAGTATAATGAGAAGGAGAAGCCTTTTCTTCTGCTTATTATTTATATTATCAGCACTAAAGAGCTCTAAGTCATAAACCAGGACCACATGGGGAGGCTGTGATTCAAATAAAAGATAAGAGACAACACATGGATCCAGACAGCTAAAAGAGCACAAGGAAACAATGAGGCAATGTTGGTCAGTATGAAGGAAAGCGTCTCCGTGCATTATTAGTTTAAACATTTTTCTCATGTTTTTTTTTTTTTTTTTAGGCATCACAGCAAGAGAGTTTTAATGAGGGATTTGAGGGAAGATAATGAGGTTGTGTGGCAGATGCTTGGAAAAAAATCACAGAGGAGCTTGTTTAAAAACATCTGACAAATGGGTGATGGAAGCCAACATTATCATCTAACTGGAGACAGAGCTCACTAGAGATGATATGTAGGATAAAAATGAGGAGGAATTGGAAGATGAAGACAAATAGCTTGTATCTGATTCTTTAGAAAATCATAACCAGGCATTGGTTGAAGAGGCTGACACTGTTTTTCTGTTGAATTCTGTGTGAGGGGATCAGAGATCACCAGGGGAACAGATGTTGTCATGGTGGAGGTTTGAGGTGGATTATGCCAGCCTGAACAAGACCTTTGGCTGTGTGGGTGAATATAAATGGGCATTCATTAAAGGTGCTACATAGAAACACATAAAAAATTTAGACTGAAGTGTATCATGTAGGACATTGACTTGTTGCCAAAGGAGATTATGTGATCTCAATTTCTAGAGGCATATGAGACAAGAAGAGAAACGCTGGCTGGTGTCTAGAGGAAGTTGTCTTGGGATCTGTCCCTCTTTTCTAACGTGGAAAACTAAGAATCATTTGTCTGAATGAGGGCAATAAAAGAAGTTAAAAATAATACCTTTGCATACAAATACATGTGCTTGCATACAAAAATACAGCGTGAGTAGTCATGGTGACAGCAGCTCACTTCTGTCCACTTTGTTGGCCAGATACTTGGGTCATCCCGTTATTTTTTTAATTTTTGTTTTCAAAAGCTTTAGCTGGTTCCTTTGAATTTTAAGTAATCCTCGCCATTAGAAGCTCTGTTGCAAGACTGGTTCTGTCAAAACACTTGCCAAAAAGGGTTAAGTTCCCTGAAAATCAGGGGGTTGATACAGGTGATGAAGGCAATTACTGCATGCCACGGTTGAGACCAGGTAGTTAATAGGGGATTTGGGTAAAACTAGTGCATACAATAGGTTTCTTTTTTTAGCTTTTATAGAAGAAGGTAGCAAATGTGTTCTTTGTGGGAAGCCTAAGCCTACAGAAAGAGTCAACAGAGGAGAAGACATGCTGAGCTGTTTTGTGAAGTAATTTTAAAGTACTTTGTGTGAGAAGTCCATAAAGGTAGCAGGAGTAAGAAACTAAAGTAATAAATGGACAGAACTTCTAGGCATTAAATTAATGATTTGCCTTAACATTCATAAGAGAGTGGGTGACAGCTGCTGGAAATGGATGTAAATTTCCTAGGAGAGGAAGAAGAAATGGTGAGGGAAATCAGAAGCATACCTGAACAGATGATCAGGATATTAGGATGTCTGAAGACTAGCAAAGCTCCAGAGGCAGACGGAGCCTGTGCCAGAGATGAGAAACACAAGAACCTGAGCAAAATAATGTTATAATAGGGGGATGATGTTGGTGGACTTAAAAGTGGTGACTAGAAACTGGGAGGCGGGAAATTATTGGTATTTAAGCCTTGCTTCTCCTCTTGGGGATAGTGACAGCTAAATATTCACTTTCAGAAAGGCATTATTTGGTTACAGGCAGAACTCATTCAGGAAAGGAAGATATTTAATTATTTTAAGTAGTGGTCTACCTCAATCAGATTAAAAGTTAACGAGAGAGGGTGAGACCAGGATGTAGGTGCTGATGATTTTAAGAAGCTTTATCCATAGCACATTCTAAAACACAGACCAGGCTTTTGAAAGTTTTTTCTAGTCAACCAACATGTCTTGTGTGTGTGTGCCCCTGGGGGTTTTCAGAGCTGTCCTGAGGGCTGGGTGGCAGCAAGAAGGCTCTGTGCCAATCAGACCCACCTATGGTTGGTGCCAGTTTGGGTTAAATACTGGTTAGCGGTGGTGACCACTGAAAAGTTCAGCTTATTTGGATAAGGTAAGTAGATTAGCTTCAAGAGATGAAAGAATCACAATGTTAGTGGGTAATGGCAAACAAAAAGGAAGGCAAATTACTTCAGCCATTTTGCAAGGATCTGCATAACGATAATTTCCATTTACTAGAGCAAGACAAAGAAGCAGAAGCATAGGTGAGTAAAATGATGAGGAGTAATGATTTGCAGCTGTGAAGAATTTGGCACTATAAGAGAAGTAAGCAAAATAATTCGCACATCCCTGGGAGGGCTCAGTAAGATGGTTCAGTGAGCTGGTTTGTATATATCAGGTAGAAAAACTTCAGAGAACTGTAGGAGGAACAAGAGAAAAAAAATACATAAATTACTAATCTCCCCTAGTCACATGCAAATCAACATTAATCAGCAGGATGGTCTAGATGAAAGAATGCTAGGCATATAACTAATTTTTCTACATAATGTGTAATAACAGCAAACAAAGCAAGCAACATCAAGGACATATAAATACAGTTATTGAATATAAATTATTTTAGCATGCTATAAAAAAATCACCAAATCTGTAATGCGAAGGTGTCCATTGTCTTTGTCATTTTAAATCTTCTGTTGATATCTTGATGCATAGAGAATGCCATAGGAAAATACATGGGCTAATGATTCCACAAAGGAAAACACGTGGATCTGTGCTTATTGCAGCCACAGCATTTATTTCTAAAATGAAAACAAAAGTATATGCTTACCATCACTCAGGACTACAACCAGTCAAAAAAAACCCCCAACAGTGATGATCGAAAGGCTGGTTATTCCGTACTTGCTTTGTCACCAGCCAGCTCTATTTAAATATAAAACAGATTATTATAATGGCTGTGAGTGCATCCCCTGGGTTTTGGTTGTCTAGTGGAAATGTCAAGATTGTATTTTTTACCTCTGTTTTTCTAGTACAAAACCTCTCAACAAGACCTACAGTTGTTAATCGTGCTGATTAATGACTTAAGGCCTATCTGTCGAGGTTAATGGGAAGACTTCATTGTCATTTTGATCAATCCATCTGTCCTCTGACATCCTGGACTTCTGGCTTTTCCATTCAGTGAGAAATGATCTCAATGGTTTCTTCTTTACAGAACAAGGGAGATTTACTTTTAATTAGACTTTACCAGTGAACAATTTGTTACTCAAAAGACACAAACCCAGTTTTCAGAGCCCAAGAAGATTTTGAGGAGTCTGGGGGAGGAAGAGGAAAGACCTTGCTAGATGCCTCAGAGAATTTGTGAGAGAGCAAGCTGAAAGACCTTGCTTAATTTTCTGTTTCTTTTTTTCTGGTATTTAAAGGCCTAAACTGGGAGGCTGTAGACTTTCCTGGGGAGGACTGATCATATGTCATAAAACCTGAAAGCTCCAGAGCCAGCAGGAACCACTGGAGAGGTTACTTCTTGTTGTTTCTCGTTGCTGAATAACAGGCTGGCAATGCTGTAGTGGGTTGGTGGTGTGAGTACAAAAAGTCTCCCCATTCATGAAGAAGCACATTTTTCCCAGAGAAAGAGCTGGTAAAAGTCAACTACTTTGCCATCCCTTAATGTTTCTGGCATAAACATTTCTGCTTCTGCTACTAAGCAGTTGCAGTAGCTTCCTACAATAAACGGGTACCTTCTGCCGTCCCATTGTCACTGTGAAAATTAACTGATCACCAAAGCCAGATCTGTGCCCTTTTAATCCTCCAAGTCAGACCTGCTTAGTTTGCTGACAGAAAGAAATGTCCCCGTTCAGTGCTGTGGAGTCAATAAAAATGTAGCTGTGGCAGAGCAAGGTGCATTTTCTTCTCCCTGATGTACCATAATCATCAAATTGTAAGCTAAGATACAATTCCAGCAATAATGTTGCACATAATAGTTGATGGATGAAGCAGAAAGAACATAGTTAATTTGCAGATGTGAAATTGAGCTTTCGTGTCCATCAGACAGGAAAATCTGGTTTTTAATGAAGACTGAGAACATTTTAAATGGAAGCCACTGATGGAAATACATATGGAATGCGAAAAAGTGCTTGTATGGTCAATTTTCTGTCTAGTTGAACCTTCTTATTTCTTCTTGTCAGCTTTGCTGGGACTTTGTATTCATTTCCTTGCTGCTTTTCCTTTTACTTTCTTCTGACTGCAAATTTTCTCATGATTTCTTGTTTTTACGGACATATCCTATTTCTTGTTGTGCAAGAAATTGGCACCTCTTTAATGGCTTAATACAGGGGTTACCATCCAAAAGACAAAAGTGTGCAACATTACATTTCTGATTCTTTCTCTAGTCAATGTTACTGAATGGGTATCTCCTCACAGAAACAGCTATTTGGAACGACATTTAAACACTAAATTTAGCCTACGAGCTTAAGATACCTTCAAGAAATGTGCCTTAATCTACATCCCTGATGGCCAGCTAGTGTTATTTTAGAATGTAGGAAGCTTATTGCAGTGGAAGTTAAGGTGTAATCTTGGATATTCTGTGATAAAAATCTGCTTTTTCCCTGTGTTAAGTTTTTAGAATCATAGAATGGTTCGAGTTGGAAGGGACCTTAAAGATCATTGAGTTCCAACTCCCCTGCCATGTGTAGGGACACCTCCCACCAGAGCAAGTTGCTGCAAGCCCCATCCAGCCTGGCCTTGAACCCCTCCAGGGATGGGGCAGCCAGAGCTTCCCTGGGCAACCTGGGCCATCATCACTCTCTACAACTACTTGAAAGGACATTGTAGAGAGATTGGTGCTGGTCTCTTCTCACAGATAATTAGCTATAGAATGAGAGGGAATGGCTTCAAGCTGCAACAAGATAGGTTTAGACTGGACATATGGAAAAAATTCTTCATGGAAAGAGTGGAGCCTGGAATAGGCTGTCCAAGGGAGGTGGTTGAGTCACCATCCCTAAACGTGTCTAAGAGTCGTTTAGATGTGGTGTTGGGGGATATGGTGTAGGGGAGAACTTTGTAGAGTGGGGTTGATGGTTGGACTCAATGATTCCAAGGGTCTTTTCCAACCTGAATGATTCTGTGATTCTCATAGGGCCACATTTCATTGCAATTTAGATACTTTTACCAAGAAGTGCCATAGTATCTTTGGCTGGTTCTTCTCTCTTAGCAGATGGCAGAACTGAGCCCTGGTTAACTGGCTTTGCTGCCCTGATACCAGCTTCCTTCACATTTTTTCAGGAAAGGATATTCTTGGAGGTGAAAGATGTTATTTTTGAATGTTGATTTCTAGCAGCAGTAGATTTCAGAATGGAGTAGGCCAAGAATTTCCAGGCAGAGCTGTTCATTATCAAGGTTAGAGGGTATTCACAGAAATTGGCTCCGTGAGTTTGAGTTTAAAATCTTTTTAAACACATTTGTTTGGTTCAGAAAGAACTTCCTTATCACAAAGAAATGAAAGAGGAAAACTTTCGGGTGCAGGGGTAGGTGATGGTTGTAATCCCATCTCCATTTACACAGTTGGTTATTTTTTGTTCTTCCAGTACAAATCCACTTAAATGCTGGCCGTAAACCTTGGCTGCATTTTAATATTGGCTGTGTACTTGTGATCTTTCTCTACTGGTGCTTAAAAAGGGCATTGACTCTTCCTTTTATTTGATTTCTGTCTGCAGTTATAAAATTAATCTCCCAGCCTCATGCTGCAATGAGCTGTGTCAGTGGAAGAGAGATAAGTTTCATTTTTTTGGCCTTAAAACTTCTTCCAAAGTTACAAGGAGTTTAGCACATTTACTTTCTCTTTTCAATTTTAACAAAGCCCTTGTCTTTTTTCTGCATTTCTATTTTATCCATGTCATTTTGGTTCTTTTGTTTTATACTTCACATTTTTTCCACACTCTTTTTTTTTCTTCCCTTCAAGCCTAGTTTATAGTCTCTGACAGGATTCTTTCTATGTTATCTGCCAAAACATCTGTTCCTTTTCTGAATAAAAAGCTTGCTTCTCCACAAAATGTCAGATGGGTCCACACCAACTATAAACCTTCCTTTCTCTCTGCAACTTTGCCCAGTGATGGACCAGCACCGGGAAGCTTTGTATTCTTGTCTGTCTTCTCCCATTTTTCATTATGCCCCATACAGGTAGTTTACTGAGGGAAAAAAAGAATGGCATCATTTGGGTTTTGATGTACATGCTTCCTTTCAAAACATGCTAATAGTTACTTGCGCCTTCTATTTTTAATCTTGCAATTATTTCCTGAATTTCTTAATAAAGCAGATATTTATTAGCTTAAAATTGATTCCACTTAAACAGATTCTTTTGCCTGTTCTCTTCTGTTAGGACCACATTTGCATTAATACCCTCACCAAAAATGCAATGTAACTGTCCTTGATTCTTCTTGGATTGATTTTTGGTGATGCTACAATATTGCAGTCAAAGTGGCACTCCAGGCAATTTTGGTTTTCCCTGAGGAAATTGTGTAACTTTCAGTACTTTGATTTAACCATTTAAAATTTTTAATGATCTCAGTAATTCTTACATAGTAGACAGACTTGATTCTACTGTAAAGTTCTTTGACATCGTTGAGGAAAAGTGCTCTATTTGAACAGGATGTTAATTTTAGATTGTGTTCCCATAGAATAACAAAGTTTACGTCAATAAATATTTTTCATGTTACATTTTATAACTGAACTAGCAATGAATCATTGAGGTATTTCCCCCAAATATGGAAAGAAATGTTTATTGTTTTCTACGCTGCAAAGTAGAGGGGAAAAATGGTTTCCATGTGTGTTTGTCTGTGTATAATTTCCTGTTCTTGTGTTGCTGAGATCTTTATCTTTTGACTATATTAATAACTCAGAAGAAGAGGGTTTGCTGGTGAATGGCTTTAGGTTTCTGCAGACACCTGAGCCTTAGCGTGGCAGATAATGTGAGAGAACAACGGATGGAAGGTTCCCTCTGGAGTCACTGTAGCTGTTTCACTATTTCAGTCCCCTGAAGTTTTAATTAATTTTCACAGAAATGAATGAGGGTTTGTTTATGCATTTATTTATTTAAATCTGCCAGAATTTTCTTCAATTGCTTCCCAGAAAAAACGTGTATTTCCGTTGTGAGGTTTGCAGCAGTTACTTAGGGGTTTCCAGTCTCAATCTGGTATGGGGATGGGGAAACCCGCGTTCTGCTCCGTTGGTCCCTCTCTCCGCTAGACACAAAGAGAGCTTCTGCAGGTGGCAGAGACTGGATAAAAGCTTGGAAGCTGTATAAAGAGAATCTCTAAGATATACCCTAGAACAGGTGGCCTGACATACTGGCCACCAGTTCCTCTTGACTGAGTCCATCCAATACCTCGGTCCCCTGGTGCAGGGGATTTGTTTGTAGGAGCTGGCAGCCTGCCGTCCTGGAGGAGCTGCAGCAGCAGGAGGAAGGCTGGGAATGCTTCAAAAGTCCTGAGTCTTTTCACGGCGCTTGCTGTGTTTTGCTGGTCCTTTGAAGTGCTTGAGAGAGATTGCTGTGTGATTTGTTATATGGAAGTCTGAAAATTCCTGGGCAAGGGAATGTTTCCAACACGACACAAAACACAGTGTCTCAGTCATTTTGCTGTGGGGAATCGCGTGTGGCTCCTGCTGAGATTTTAGGGCAAGACTCGTGAGAAAGGTTTGTTGTTTTCTGTTTTTTTTTTTTTTTTTTCCTTTTTCTTTTTCTTTTTTTCCCCCTTTCTTGGCTTAAATTACCCCAAATACTGAGTTAAGAACTAATATTTGTGACCTATGTAGCCCTGCCCCGGTATGATCGAGACATCAGGAAAGGGAAAATGTTCTCAGCTCTGAAAAACATAAAATACTCATTTCACTAACCTGATGTTGACTGGGCTCTTCAGTAACCGTGTGGAGCAGATTAGAACTTCCATCATGCCAGTGTAGTTCTGGAGTAATTCAACTAAAGCAGAGGCTATAAATTGTTTTTATGTGCATGCTGGAAAACCAGAGCCCTCTTTTTGTCCCTTGAGGCACAACCTGAGCAGACCAGGCTGTTCCTCAGGGTGCCTCCCTCAAACTGGGAGGTCCCTTCCAATGCGTGAACTACCTGGTGCCTGCCAAAGTCATCGTGCAACTGGATTCACGAGGCTTGAACTCAGTTCATACAGGATAGAGACTCACTCCGGTGAACACATGCAACTACTGTGATTTGTATTTACTTTGGAAGATTCCCGTTTTTTTTTCCAATGGATAGAAATGAAGATGCCCAACCCTGTGCAACAAATAAATGTTAGATCTCTGAGCTAGAGCAGTGCAAGCAGCAAATATAGGACAGAAAGCAGCGAGCTGCATCAGCTCAGCACAATGGCCAGGTTAATAAGCTCTGCTAATAGGTGGGTCTAATTAATTTCTGGCCAGCAACATGTCCACATAGTTTGTCTGCTCTGATGGACTTTGCTAGTGTTCCTGTCTGAGGTATTAATCAGACCAATCTCAGGGCAGAAGGCTCTGCATTCCAGTTTGCAATGACGATGTGCTGTAAATATTACAGAAAAGCAAACACAAATCTTCAACAGGTATATCTAAAGCAGAAATGTGTTTGCAGGCTTGGTCACAAATATGATTTTAAATCTTGTAAAAAAGCAATATATATCAACATAGACATGTAAGAAGGATAAAATTCTGTGACACACTGCAACATTATTAGGCATTGGCATTTACAGGAAAATTAATATCAGTTTAATGACATTTTAATCTGGCAGACAATGTGCAGGTAGAGCCCCATGTTCTTCCAGTTTTAAGCTCTGCAATAAGACCTGAGTGCACGGTAGACCATATTGCCTCCATGTTTCTTCTCTCTCAGTTAGTAAATGTTTATTTGAAACATAATTGAATGTAAATTTGAAAACAACCAAGGAAAAAGATTAGATCTGGTGATAATGAACTTAATAAGCTAATCATATTCAGAAAAAAACCTCAAAGAAAATGCTCTTCATGCTGTAGCTTGAAATTTGAGGAGGGGAAAACCTTTTGTTCATCTCTTTGCTATATGATCCTTTTTACAATGAAATTCAACACAAAATGAATCTCAGCTGGTTTGGAATTATATTATCATCTGGGGGAAGATTTTTAAGCAAGCCAAAGCTAACACGTTTTCACCCAGCCCCTTAAGAATTCTAATTGCCAGGGGTTGGGCATATCTTAGGAGCAAAGTGACAGTGCAGTAGCGTGAGTCTGCAAGATCTTCTTGGCTGCAAGGTCTTCTTGGCTGGAGATACTTTTTGAGAAATCACCTAGAGCTTGGCAGGCATTGTGAATGTTTCTAGTTTGATGGTTGCATTTATACTTTATCTCAAAACTAGGGCCAAAGGTGCAATTAACATAGTCAAGTTTGAGCATATTCTTGATGATGTTGTTGGTTAAAACCAATGTTGACCAGAGTGGGTCAAGCTGCGTGCCGGTGGGCTCTATAGTGTACTTCAGAGTCCCTCAATAGGGATTAGCAATTAAATTGCTAGTACAAATCCAGAAAAGGTCAAGAGTGATTAACACCCTTTTGTTCCGTTGGTTAGCGGGAAACAGATGTAAAATGAAGCAATGATCAAAATCCAATTCCTAGTAGACATTTTACATCATAACCACCAAACTCCTAATGATCCCTTGCTGCCAGTCTGATTAGAATGGGCAGCAATTGAACAGGCACAGACTGCCAGGCAGCCGTTACTGCCGTTTCCCATAAAATAAAATAAAAAAATAAAAACTGCCATTTCAGACTGAAGGACAAGCTGGAAAACTGCAGTCTTTCTGCTTGAGCTTTCTGCGTTCTGTTGATGTTTGGAAATCTTTCCTCCTGAGTGATATCAAATCCTATTTTGGACCACAAGTGCAGCTGAAGATTATTTTAAATTCTCTGAATGCAGAAGAACCTGCAATTTAAAACTAACGGTTCTTTGGTTGTTTTAAATCCATGTGGTCGATCCTCTGCAGGATTAATCTGAGACGGATCTGCTGAAAAATTCCTTAAGTGGTAGTCAATGGAGCTGGTTCTGCATCACTCAAAGTACATGATCATATTTGAAAATGCACAAGTAGTTTTAGAGAAAGTCTGCCATAGCTAAATTATATGCGTTATGCATGAAACCCTGGCCCTTCTACTCTTTGAGCACCAAGCAGGTTAGAGTTAGTGTTAGGCGAGAGGTTGGGTGTTAGGGGCTTAGAACAAGGAGTTAGAGCTTTGGGTTGGGGCTTAGGTTTCAGGGATTTGATTAGAGTTACCACTGTGATATTGCAAAACTGTAAATTCCAAAGCTTGACGTTCTCATACCATCCTGCAACTGGTGAGTGATAGAGTGTCTTTCTTGTAAACATGATGTCTTTTAGACCAAATCTCTCCATGGAAAAACTGTTCTGAAATGACCAGAAAACCTATTCTATTCATTCATCCAGGATATTACTGGATTCCACTAGGCAAAAATGCTTCCTTATTTTAGCAACAAAATCCACAAGATGAATGCACAAAAAATTTTCAGGGGGTTAAAGGATATTGTAACGAGTACCAACTGGACTTTTCTTGCTGCCCTACAGCAGCAAGAAAGCTGTACAGCAAACCAAGAAAGAAAACACTTTAAAAAGCTAGTAGCTTGAATAAGGTAGGATGTTGCTGGTTTCTAGCAAGTTTATAAAAAATATTTTATTAGGATTCTATTAAGAAAATTTAAAACAATGGGAAATATTCTTGTTATTTACTAGGTAGCTGAGGGACTACCCAGAGCTGCTGTTGACTGACAGCTTGAGGATAAAGGGGGAATTTCTCATTTTGGAAGAGAAATTTTATTTATGTAATTACTTGCACTATGTTTTTATCAGAGAAACAAGTCCAGCATTTCTCACTACTTAGGAGAGGTGTCCCTGCTCCTGGAGAAAACTGGGACCTCTTCATGTTCTGCAAGTGGCTTTTAGGCTTCTTGATGGACTTAGTGAGTACAACACAACTTACTTACGACCAATTATTCACATCAACCTTTTTTTGGGACATCCTGGATATGACATTGGAAAGAAAAGTCCAGAGATTTGTACTGACTCTTAGGTCCTCACCTGAGTTAAGACATCACCAGTATTTCTTCTTTTAGCCAAATCTGTTTCAATGAGAAAGCTCTCTCTCTAGGGCAGTGACTACATGTGTTTAGTTTCTCGAGCACCTTAACCCTGACCATTGGGCTCGTAGCAGTAATAGTAATAATAAATAGCATTAACTGTGGGTTTTGAAAGGGTGTCTATTCTGCAAGCGCATTTCAAAGAAACACAAGCAAAAGTGTCATTTACTCCCTGAAAAATGGAACTGCTAAGCATTTATATTTAAATTAAATGCTTTTACGAGTTCATTGAATGTTATTTAGCGAGTATATTATAGCGAAGGCATGTTACCTATTGCCTTGGAATGAGGATTTTATTGCTTTTTCATACTTATCTTTTGTATCAGGATTTGGCAGGTAACAAATGAAATTTGCTTGCTAAGGTTAAATTGTTTTGTGCTGCTGCTCAGCCACACAGATAGAGAAGATGAGACAATGGAAAAAAGGTATTTGCTTTTTTTGGGCAGACATAGGAATATATTAATATACGGTGATCTTGACCTGTCTTTGAAGAAATGTTTATTCTCTGAAAGGCAAAGAACTTAATTCCTATCTGAATTACTCAATTGAAATCCTGTTCGTGCAGGAGGCTCTGCGAATGGAACTGCAGATAGAATTGGCCCAAATAATTCAGTGCAGTCAAGGTGGTGATGCTCAGAACAGTCTGAGGTCAAAGCAGAATGGATTCCAAATATCAGTCAAAAAAGATGAAGTCTTTCTGGAACTTGTTATGAAAAGTTCCTGGTTCTCTGTCCCTTTTCAGTACCACTGCATTTCCTGACTCATGCATATTTGGTCCAATAATGCCTATTTCTCCCTGAAACTTGATTTTGTTGTACTTGAAGAATATGAAAATCTGCTTTTGGGTAAATACTACACCCCAAACTTGCAACGATTCCAGCCTGATTTTTTGGATCACAGAGTTGGCTTTTTTTTGGCTTTTTTTTTTTTTAAATTTCAAAAAACTTGTGGAAATCAAACTTTGCAGGTTTCCCTTTAGTCTAAGTTCGTTTTGATAGGCCAGTTGATTTTTTTTTTTTTTTTACATACCCGAGGAGTCCTTGTGATTCAAGGTCAGAATAATAAATTTTATGTTTTTATTCTTTATGTAGGAAAAGTAATATAATGCCATCACTACTTTATTACTCTGCAGTCATTCTGTTACTATGCAACTTAAAATATTTCAGCCATCAGCATTTGGAGAAAGTTCGTAGGTGTAGGGCACTCCATTATAATTTGCTTTTAAAGACTGCTAGTCACCCTGCCTGGAAATGCAGTTATGGATCAAGACACTGGAGCTAGTTCTGAGGTGAGCTGAAGAGATGGTGAGTTGAGAATGCGCTGTGGTTGCACCAGTATAATACTGGAGCCCGATGGTCTAGGGCTCCAGTATTTCTATTTATAAATTAAGTTAATATTTCTTGCTAACTGAGCATGTTTGGACCTTTTCTGAAGACTGGAAAAGTCTCCAAAGGGTTTATGAAACCGGTACTCAAATTTTGGTTAAAGAAAGAAGTCTTTTCTGTAATTTGAAGGTGCTCAGCAGAAGTCAGCAGACATAAAATAATTCCAAGGGTGTCAGCTTACTAGACCTTCAACTATCTTGTATTCAACTTGCTTCAGTGCATCTCAATGTGAATTTAAAGCAATGCATCAGAACTACTGTATGTTACAAGAGAGGACTCATGGTCCTGCACAGGCAAGCTCACAGCGCTGCTCATCATCCTAGAAATGGGTGTGCTCTAGCAACGTTCTTGTATTTACTCCCCAAGTTTTTTGTTTCAGTGCGGAAAAACTTAGCAATGAATAACCTCCTTCAACTTATGTGTCAATGCCCGGAGGACTCTTAACTCATCTCAATTTAAATTAATGACCTTAGTGATACCACTAGCAATTGGACCATGGCTCTCATGAGCCAGATATTTGCATATGGAATTTTATTAATCCTTCTGGCTATTAATTTTCACTTTTAATTAGGTGTGATACTACTGCAGGAAGAAAATACAACTCTGCTATCAGGCACAGGCAATCTTGATTTTCTGTTGGATTTTCTATTCTGTTTTGTTTGGCCGTGCTAGATTCTCTCATGATGTCTGTTTGGATCAACTTGGAAAGGTACCATACACCTAAAAACTGGTCTGTGCAAGCTAAGGACTAATCCCTACAAGGAATTACCATACTGAATGAACATTTCTAGTTTACAAGAGGTAGAGAAATTGGTGTACAGTATCCTCTATTAGTAATCTTTGACTGTATTCCTCTTAATGGCATAGGAGGTCTCTTTGATACCTGTGTCCAGAAAGACCAGTGATGTATGCAAATGGAGGTAGTACTTTTTCTGAGGCAACTTGGTCTTTCTGCATCCCTACTGAGCAAATTGCACTAGTGGTAGAGTCCTATTCTGGAGAACATGTCTGTTGTCTGCAGAACAGGCCTTATGAGGAGCAGCTGAGGGAGCTGGGGGTGTTCAGCCTGGAGAAAAGGAGGCTGAGGGGAGACTTTCTCCCTCTCTACAACTCCCTGAAAGGAGGGTGTAGCTGGGGGGATTGGTCTGTTCTTCCAAGTACCAAGTGATGGGGCAAGAGGAAACAGCCTGAAGTTGCGCCAGGGAAGCTTCGGATTTGGATATTAGGGGAAATTTTTACCCTGAAAGGGTTATTAAGCCTTGGAATGAGGCACCATCCCTGGAGGGATTTAAAAGACTGGTAGACATGATGCTTAGCAATATGGTTTAGTGTCAATTTTTGTCAGTATTAGGTTGATGATTGGACTGGATGATCTGAAAGGTCCAACCTCGCCAATTCCATGATTCTATTTGGGCTTGGATTTTGCCTGGATCTTGTGAACATGTAACATGTCCTGTTTCCTAGTTTCTAATAGGACAACCTGTATTTCCTTGAAGTCTTTGCATTAGGGAGCACTGCATCTGTCATAACCAGGAAAACAATGTTCAGCTCTTGGCTTGCCCAGCAGAGCTGGTGCCCACGTGCTGGTCACTGCTGAGTAACCCCCTCTGAGAATTAGCAGACCTTGACAAAAACACCAAGGAAAGTTGGTATCTTGCAATAGAAGAGCTGTTTAATCTTCACCTTCCTTATGAAAGAGACATTAAGGAAACACACCTCTTTCCTCAGAGATGGATTTTAATAGATTTTTGATATCCATTGACCAAAGGGATGAATGATCAATGCCTATTAAACGTACACAGTTAGAAAGGGAATATATTGCTGCTTCTGGTTGAAATTCAAAGAGAAGGAAACCTTTTTCTTTGTGATCACAGAAGACTTCTGAGAAGTCAGTAGGCATATCTGGCAAAGGCATAAGGTAAAGATGAAGGCATAAAAGTTAGCAGGGGTATGCCAAACTCTTACTGAACCTTGAAATGACTTCCTCTGTGCTTTTAAAATGCCTTTCCTGAAGTATTTTGCTGTTTGCAGTAAATGAATAACTCTCAGTGAACAACAGGCAATTTTGATGAAAGGAATCTGTATTTTGCAACAGAATTTCTTATACTTGTGCAGGCCCTTGTTTGCATCTCAAACAAATATACAATTTCTTTGTGTGGAAATGTACACTCTACCAACATCGGTGGGAGTTAATCTCCTTGAAAGACATGTCTGTTCAAATTCAGGTTTCTAGAATTGCACCTGTGAGTATCGATGCAGAAAGTGACTTGGCTATATCAACACTCTAACACTTTTCTTTGGAAAAATACAACATCAAACATGAGCAACAAACCAAATGGGCAAAATGTGGAAGCATTTTAATTTTTAATAAAATAGAGCATGTGAAGAGTGCACAGTGGCTCTGCCCGTTACATAGTACTGGAATATTATACCTTATAGCCTTTCACCTTTAGAAGATCTGACTACCCATATGAAAATGGACATTTTCTTCAGCGTGTTATATATAAAGCAAACTGCAGTGCAATTTGATTGAAATGTTGCTCTGTGGCCTTTCATATAAAAATCTAATTTTATTTAATATTACTTGCTACATGTATGCAGAAAAAGGCAAGCCAATATTAATAAAAGAAGGCTTATAAGAAGGTGGAACAAGAACAATAGATCCTTGACAAAATTTATTTACCTAGCTAGACTTTCATTTCAAAGTCAGCAGCACTCTGTGATACTGGCATAATACAGGGGTCTTAAAACTCTGTTAGACATTTTTAACCCACTTTAATTTATTCCGTGGAAGTTTAATCCCCTGCTGAACGGAGATGGGTTGAATTTTCAAAAGTCATAATCCACTGAAGTAAAAAATCTTTAATGACAACATAGGCAGCAGGCTTCAAGAGTTTAGTTTAAATTCTTTCTAAAAATATAAAACATAGGGCAAGAGTTAATAGGATATTTCATACAGTTATATTTCAATCCTTTTCCAAATCTTTATAAATTCACTTGCATCTCCACCATTAGAAATGTTTGGGCTGAATTCCTGCTCTTCTGAGGCAAAAAGCGGAAAGCTGTAAAATTGTAATATGAAGATTTTCACAGCATATTGTAACTCATTTGGTCCTTCAGTTCACAGGCTATTATGTGGGATGGTGTAATGTTTTCTAAATTGGAAGAGAAATGGTGTTTTACAAACCAAACACCTTCAATTCTGCCTTAACTAGGCAAGGAAAAGAAAACAAGCTACATAATACCACGTTATGTTCATCCTTGTGGTCCTCTAGAGTTTTTACAATTGACTTTAGTGGTGACTCCGGATTTGGCCCATGAATTAAGCTGAGTGAGTCCATGGATTTCTTACATGTTCCAAACCCACAGTTTTTTGCTGCCTCTTGGCTACCACCTTTGGAGCTCCCTGGTTCTGGAAGTATCTGTAGGTCAGAAAACACCTCCTATTTTTGACCTGGAAGCTCCTGAGCATCCATGCACCAAGCTTCTGCTTGAGCCTCACAGGAAAAATGATGCTGCTGCCTTGCTAGATTTTGTTGTGGCCTGCTGGACAAGAATTTGGGTGGCGTCAAATGATGCTCGGAGGTGACTTGTTCAAAATAAACATGAGGAGAAGGTTCCTCAGTCTGAAATTAAGATGTAAAACTGCTGGTTGCAGGGTGTCTCTCTCTCTTGATGATGGAATAAGCCTAGATGAATATTTTAGGCCAAAGCCCTGGATTCCAGCTGAATAAGGTGATCAGTGAAGTGACTCCCACCCTAGATGATGGACTGGACTGGCACAGACCATGTTTTGACTCTTTCCTAACGTGGTGGCAGGCCCTGACTTTCTTTCACCAGTCTGTTACCATTCACAGGACTTGGGACAGTGTCACAGCTTAGCCCAGGGTCAACATGAATGCAAGGGAAGGGAGAGGAAATGACATGAGCAAAAATTTGACACAGTAATTCATAAGCATTCTCATTGTAAACCAACTGCTGAAGGTGCTTTATCGCCTTTGCATTTCCCAAAAATTATTTTGAGATTTGCTAGTTTTCATATTTATTTACAACAGACAACTTACATTGTGTAGAAGAGCGCTGTAAAACCATAACTTGTGCCAGTTATTTTTCTTTTGCAAAACAGCCCACTGGAATATCTTAGGATTTTATGATCAACAACTGTTCAGAAATATAATGTCTCTAAACAAAGCCATGTCTCTGCCATTCTATTAGTGACCTCATCTTTCTGTGGGTACTACAGAAAGATGTAAAGTCTAAATTTTCTAATTAGTCTTTGATTCTTATTCTTATCTGAAACAGACACCAACTGATATAGACACTCTAATTTCAATGGTGTTAAATTTCACTAAAATTCTATCAGCTGTCATCAGCGGAATTTATATCAGCTTTTTGTCTGCATAACCTCTCTTGTGTGAAAGATGAAACAAGCTCAGGTAGCCACATTTTCTTTCTAACAAGGGCCATTTGGAACAAACATGATAGCTCATAGATTAAAGCAAGAAGAATACAGAATTTAAAGCTGAGCTGAGCACAGTTTATAGTATTAAGCTGATTTTATGAATCCTAAGGTAGATCTGCACAAAAATTGCAGGAGCAGTATATCTTAAGTTTAATTTCCTAACTTACTGACAGTAAAAAAATTTTGCCTTCTCGCTGTTTATTGTATGACAAGAAATTATATTTTCCTATTCTTAAGTGAATGATCCCAAGTGATTACTTTACAAAATATTCCTGAAAACTTCAGATACTTCTTTTTCTATGGTCAGTAATGGAAGGAGGTCAACATAAGAATTCTGCAGGGCTCTGTGCAAGGTCCTCTGCTGTTCAATCTTGAATATCGTGTGGCATTCTGGTCTCCTCATCTTAGAAATGGAACTGGGAGAAGAATCAAGAAGCCTTCAGAGAAAGACATAAAGGAAATTCGAAGTATAGAATGGCTTCTGTAAAAGGCATTATTTATGTGACCCAGGAGGCTGGTGCTCAAAGCTGGAAAAATTCATCAATATTTGTTACTGCTATGAATAGATTATAGCTGAGGCATGTACTGGTGGGCTAGAAGTAGGCTTCTTTATGTAGCTAGAAATCACCAAATTTTCCACTCACTGATATTGCAGAAAAAAATATGTAAAGTGCAAAAAAGCAAAAGAAAAGTGAGGAGGAGCATGGGAGATTTGGATAGAAACCAAATTTCCCATTTGGATACTGAAGGGCTCCAAAGAAGATGTCAGGAGCCAGGTTCAAAGCAAACAGCAAGAGGGAATAGAGCTGTGGAACTCATTGCTGAAGGATGTTTGGAGGTTAAAAGCTTGTAAAGGGTCAGAATGGACAAATGCATAGATGAGCGGTCTGCGGAATGTTTCTGAAATGGGAAACATATACAGAAAGTTCTAGCAGAAGAAACTAGAAATATTTGGCATCTGGGAAGAAGTTAGGGGACTATCATATGCTTGTCATGGTCTCGCTCTTCTCCGGGCATCTCTTAAAGCTGCTATTGGAGACAGGATGTTTTTTCTAAATGAGCCTTTGGTTTGATCCTGCATAATCACTTTTATGCTCTCATTTGACACAGTAGATCAGGATTTGCTGTTCCATTTGTCAGACTCATTGGAGTCTGCATTTTTTGAACCAGTCCACATCCTTATTCTTTTCATGTCATGCAGCAAAAAGGCTTGTAAGTTAAAACCAGAGGTCTGTTTCTGTGAAATATTAATGTGTGTGGTTTTTTGTTTGCCCTCCCTTTCTGGAAATTACTCGCTGAATAAAATATTTCCATGCCACTAGTAACTTGGTACAGTGTGTAGACAGAGGAAGAAAAATTGATCAAAGTAGAAGAGTAGGCTAGATCCAGATTTTCCTCTACCCATTGCATAAACAGGATTAATGTGAGGAAACTGGACCCAGCTTCAATTTTCTCAGTGCTGTCCTTTCTTGATAAAGGTCCAGCTTTATAGCTACGTCCATCAGTAGTCTCCTCCCCAAACTATGTCTGAGATATCTGACCGAGGAAAGGAAATTCTGAAATCTTTTATACACAGCATATGCAAACACAGTGCTGCCAAATTCTTACTGTGCAATGCCAGCGAAAACCATCTTGGTCTTGATTAGTTATTTACCTGTAGAGAGAGATTTTCTACCTTGAGTATTAGATTGTTTGTTTACATTTTCATTTGCCCTCAAGTAGTCATACATTCAGAGGAATAAATACATAATTTCTAAACCAATACTGTAATTATAGGTAATGAACTGTAATAGAGCTAGTATAAAAGGGAAAGAGTGAGAAATCAAGAGGCATTTTGTACCTCTTTGAATGACTATTTTTTTAAATCTCAAATTGATCGGTTTTAAATTAATGTTAATATACCTGTGGTTGATTTTACACTGAGAAAAGGGCCTAGATCACCCCCAAGGCCTTCATGGCTTCCTTAGATCCCTTTCCTACTTCGTTTTATCTGCTTCAAATGTTCAGGTTTGACCTGACAAAGCATTCAGGGCTTGGTGTCTTGGAAGAGTACCCCAACATTTCTGAGACAAATAAACTGCTTCTCTTTTAGGAAGTCCTAGATGAACTACATGTTTTTGTTAAAATATATTTAATGATGTTAAACATCATCATAAAAAATTCATCACCCTCAAAAAGGAGGATTCAGGGTGGATGGGGGATTCAATTTTAATGGAGCAAAAACTGAATTATGGATCAATTCCTGTGTCTTTTTTAATGGCACTTTGGGATATTGTGCCTAGTGAAACCACTGTCTTTGCTCCTTCCTAGAAGCAAAAGAAGAAAGGGACTAACAATTTGTCTTTATTTGTTGGAAAAAAAAAGTTACTCAGCTCCTTGTACCTTTTTGGTATCAGTAAATTTTAGTAGGTAGTAGAAATTCCTACTTTCCATTAAAAGTACAGGACCAGAATGAAAAGGTCAGTCTGCCATGCTTACTGAGTGCTTTTCCAATGACATTTGTAGCAATGGATAAGCATTTCTAAATCTTTTTGCCCCTTACTATCATTCTGGAGGGACTCTGCTGGCATCACAATTGTTCAAAAACACTCATAGGAGGGCAGTCACAGGGGAAATCCCCCTCCCCAGCCCTTGCACAACACTGATACATGGGTTAACCCTGGTGGGCAGCCAAGCACCACACAGCTGCTTGCTCCCTTCTCCCCCTTCCCCAGTGGGACATGGGAAGAGGAAAGGAAGAATAAACTGAAGAAATGTTTGGGGTCGAGATAAAAAAAAAAAGTGAAGGATAAGTGGAAGAAGAGAGAAGAAACCAAACCAAATCAAGCGGTACGAAGGCAACTCACCAGCTCCCATGGGTAGAATCATAGAATGGTTTGGGTGGAAGGGACCTTAAAGCCCATCAGTGCCACCCCCTGCCCTGAGCAGGAACACCTCCCACCAGCCCAGGTTGCTCCAAGCCCCATCCAGCCTGGCCTTGAACGCCTCCAGGGATGGGGCAGCCACAGCTTCTCTGGGCAGCCTGGGCAAGGGTCTCACCACCCTCACACCAAAGAAGTTCTTCCGGAAATCTCATCTTAGTCTCCCTTCTTTTAGTGTCAAACCCTTTCCCTGTGTCCTTGGCTCCCCTCCCTGAACAGGAGTCCCTCCTGGAAGTAGAGCGATGCCTAGCCAGTTCCTGAGCAAAAAACCATGGCTAACCTCTCCTAAAGGCCCCTTTTTTACTTTAAATTGCTAAGAATGGTCTGGAATACCTCTTTGGTTAGTTCAGGTCATTTGTTCAGTTGTGTCCTCTCCCAGTCTATTGTTCCACGGCTGCCCCTGGTCTATTCACTTGAGGGACCAAAAGGGACGGGGAAAGCCTTGATACTGCACAAACAGAGCGTGGAAGTTTCTAAATTATATGCAAATATACCCGGAAAAAAGGACAAAGCCACCATAGAATTTGGGCTGCTCAGTGCTTCAGGTCTCCATTAGCCTTTTAAAACTGGTTCTTTGTTCACATGCTGCTAGAATAGGTCTAACTAACAAGCTAGTTTTCACGCTAAGTTCCTAGATCTCATGGTTTTGCATGATCTTTCCTGTACTATTGCAGCCTTGTGGTTGGCAGGATGAGAGATGGAAGAAAACTGTGGGTTGTTAGTTCGTGTGAAAATAACTGCTGCATTTGCAGAAATTCTATTACACAGCGACGCTCCGTATGATGGGGTGGGCGAGTCTCTGAGGATACATCGAGCTACTTTCTGTAGCACGGAGTGTACTAACAGTGTACCCGAAAGCAGTTGGCTGGAAAATGTTAGTGGAGAACAATGAATTCTAGAGCTTTATTTTATTAACCCTCAGGGGCTGTTTTTTCTAGTGCTTACACAGATGCTAGACTTAGGGGGATGTGGGGGGCAGCTTTAGCCCCTCAATCATGAATCCAGCTGCTTACCCACCCCGAAAATCACAGAGCAAGGTCTTTGGGCAAACTGCATGACCAAAAGTCTTTCCAGGTATTACAAACCCGATGGCAGTAACAATCAATCGTATTTGTTAGATCAGGTGTGAAGCAGTACAGCAGACATGGAATCTGAATCATCCATTTCCGTGAAATATATTGGCTTTCAAAAAAACCCGCCTGTATTGGATCAGTCAGCAACTATTTCAGAAAATAGCCACTACCCTTCCTTGGTGTTCAGTTTTATGCCTCTGGAAAAAAAAAAAAAAAGAAAAAAGAAAGAGACCTTCTCTTTTAAAAAGATTTTATGCTGTTACATTTTATTGCGTGGAACTTGTAGTGTAATCCTGCGAAATGTAAATCACTGGATGCAAAAAGGAAAACAAAGGAGAAACAAGCTGTGAGCAGAGGCAAATATAGCAGTAAGCAATCTGTATCCTACCTACAGACTGCAGGTATGCTGGCTCTGCCTGCTAACTGCTTCGATTCATGGCAGGTTGGCAGATTCATGCTAGACAGGCACATTTTTTCCTTTTAGCCAGAATTTCTCCTTTTCACACTCCTTCCCCATATGCCACAGGAAAATTGTATTCCGGGTCTCTTTCTCTCTCCCCGTGACATCTTCATTGCTGCTTCATTAAGCAGTGCACCATCGGTGCATTTCATTACAGCTTCTCTCCTGGCTCACTGTGCTGGTGCTAAGATGCAGCTACAAACGGGCTATCAAAATGCTCGTCTGGGTTTTAATCCTTCCTTCCCTTGGAAAGAGGAGGAACTATAATCTCTTTGGCACAATCCTAAAGAAAACCCATATTTTATCTATTCCCCTTCCTGGCCCACCAACCTGAAATGCACTGGGGAGGTGTAGCAGGGGATGTGATGGATTTATTTACCTAGTTGTTTACTGTAAAAGGCTGGGGGCGTGCCTCCCATGTGACCGGTGTTTTAAGACAATTTAGCCTGATTTTATGGATGTGCCTTCAACTGACCTTGAAAAACTACTGAAGTTAATGAAAGCGTGCTTCAATTCTGTGATTGTTAGGAAATGAAAAGGCCATGCTGTGATGGATATCCTCCGTGACGTATAACTGCAGTTGTACTGGTAGGGAGGGGCTGTGATTTAAATACTAGCTGGGTTTTCAATGGGTTTCCTGGGTTGGGAATATACTCAGTTCATTTTTTTTAGTGAAAGGATGGATGCAACGGCAAATATGACAGGAGCACGTAAATCAGTGCCGGAGCACAGAGGAATAAAACAGGCTATATCAGAATCTCCTCTGTAGCCGTGGAAAGGGAAATAAGAAGCTGGATAACCTCTTCTGAGTGTCCAGTGTGAATTTTTAGGGTGAATGGGACTCAGGGTGTTGCTGGTCCCTTCTCCTCCACCGGCTGTCCCCTGCCAATTCCAGCCCTCCCTGCTACGCTCCGTCAGAGCTCTCTGCCAGCGTTGCACATCAGGCAGCTGCGAGGCTGCATCTGCTCTCTGTTTTCCACACAATTAAGGCAGAGAGAAAAAAAATATAAATAAGACACATTGCTCTGACACTGAATTCTGTGGAAATCTTTGTCTGAAGTTTATGATTTTGCAGGAGCTTGGTGCAAGATTTCTTTTTTTAATATTATTTTGCAGCATTTTTTTAGTGACTATTTTTAAAACTGGTGGCCCTATTTAATTTTATTTTATAAATGCACAAATTACTTTCTGTCTTGCACTTTTTGGGGTGGGGAGGAAGGTGTGCAAAAAGCAGTGAAGTGAAGTGAAGGAAGAGAAATGCATGTCAGACCAGATACAGACAAGGCAAATCAATAGCTAATCTGTAAGGGACTATAAGAGAAGGCTGTGACTCCTCTTGCTTTAATTGAAGTACAGCACACGGTACGTCCAACCGCCGACACAAAACTCATTAAAATTTTCATTATTCTATTATTTATATTGTAGTTGTGACTGAAGGTCCCAGTCAGGAACGCAGACCAATATGTACTCATAAAAGAAGTAGGGAAATTATATTACTCTTATTATATTTATAATGACACGGACTCTGAGCGCGGTCAGGCTGGCACCACCAAGGCAGCACCCTGACAGTGGGCTCCGGGGACAGCAAAAGTAAATGGATGTGACTGATGGTGGAAAGCAGAGAGAACGTTTAGGCAAGATTATTTCACCCCAAAATGAGAAATGGCCAGTGAAAACCATGTACAGATGGGGGGATGACATGACTGTGTATCTTATCTTTTGCTGGACTTCATTGCATACTCATCATAACAGAAGTAGCTTTCACGTTGAATAATAAAGTGAAAGGGTTGGGATTAAACCTGAAGGTCAGCATAAAAGAATGGCGAAGGATAAATAATAACTACTCAGGAAGAAGAGGAAAACAGTTGTTTCTGGTTTGTTTTGCTGAGTACAGAGATATAATTCAATTTCTCCAACAAATATTTACATATGATATTGAAATCTGATCATTTTGGTTTCAGATGGGAACGATGGGGTTTGTATTTAACTATCTCAATATATCCTTTCTTTCTTCTTCCCTTCTTTCTTTTTTTTTCAGGTTACCTGTGCAAATTTAACAAATGGAGGAAAAACAGAACTTCTAAAATCAGGAAGCTCCAAATCCACACTAAAGCACATATGGACAGAAAGTAGCAAAGACTTGTCCATCAGCCGGCTGCTGTCACAGACTTTCCGTGGAAAGGAAAACGATACAGATTTGGACCTGCAATACGATGCCCCAGAAACTTATTCCGAGCAAGATCTCTGGGACTGGCTGAGGAACTCCACAGACCTGCAAGAGCCTCGGCCCAGAGCAAAGAGACGGCCCATCGTCAAGACTGGAAAATTTAAGAAAATGTTTGGCTGGGGCGATTTTCACTCCAATATCAAGACTGTGAAGCTCAACCTGTTGATAACAGGGAAAATCGTTGACCACGGCAACGGGACGTTTAGCGTTTACTTCAGGCATAACTCCACTGGTCAAGGGAATGTATCTGTGAGCCTAGTGCCCCCTACAAAAATAGTGGAATTTGACTTGGCACAACAGACGGTGATTGATGCCAAAGATTCGAAGTCCTTTAACTGTCGGATCGAGTATGAAAAGGTTGACAAGGCTACCAAGAACACACTCTGCAACTATGACCCTTCAAAAACCTGTTATCAGGAGCAGACCCAGAGCCACGTGTCGTGGCTCTGCTCCAAGCCCTTTAAAGTAATCTGTATTTACATTTCCTTTTATAGTACAGATTATAAACTAGTACAGAAGGTGTGTCCTGACTACAACTACCACAGTGACACACCCTACTTCCCATCAGGGTGAGGACCTGCTGGTGTCTGAGACTGAAGCCTGGGGAACCAAGGAGGTCGTCTGGCAGGGCTGTCACCTCCAGGAGGAAGGCCACATCTATTGCCTGGAATGTGTCTACCCGCTGCTGCTGCTGTCAAATGGCTGCAAATATGTTAGTGGAAAACAATCTAATGTCATTTTTAATTTTTTTTTAAATTATTTTATATATTTTTTTTTTCCCCAGTCAGTATCAATCTAGTTGTAAATCACTATGGATTTGAAATTAAACCACGCGCGCGCACTCCACCCTCCCTCCCAGAGACACACACTCTTTTCAGCTCACATTTATCGAGAGTCCTGTTAAGAGAGCTTTCATTGTCTGATGTCTGAGGTTTCCGGATAACCTGTCATCAAGCAAAATGGATTAACTAGACAGAGAATGGTTTCTAACGCAGACTGTTATGGAAATCTCTTTGAAAGTCCTTTGAGTCCATGCCAATCAATAATCCCCACTCATGCATTCTACCGCTTGGAGTAGCTGTACTGGTAAATAACACTGTAGGAGTAAATACTTGTGGAAACGGGAAAAATGTGCGTCTAGAGTTCAGTATTCCTTATTATATGAACACAGCAAAGCATCGTGACTTTTTTCCAGCATACAATAGGCACATTCGAGGCGGTGTTAGGTGGCTTTTTTTTTTCCGTGGAGCGAGCCTGTTCCTAGTAAAGATGGGCAAACATTTGGGATTTACATGTGGGCAGACATTCTGGTTTCATGTTTCTCTGACTCTTTAAGCTCTGATTCTTTAAACCTGGTTGAGTTTAGGCCAGCTAAGCTACTAAAAAACTCTCCCACTGATCTCTAAGAAGGAAAATGCCTGGCGGAGAACATGTAAGTTATAAGTGGCTGTCTTATCTTTATTACAAAATATTGTAACAAATTCAATATCCTAGTCTTCATTTGTATGAATGGTTTGTATTGTACATAATTTAACCGGTGTTATTTGAGCTGCTTATTAATATTAACTTGTAATTGTCTCTCTGCTTGTTATTGGTTAAAAACAATCGAGGAAATGAGGAATCCATTTTATCAATGTAGATGTAAACTCCATTAAAAGACAGAACTATGTACAAAGCATTTATTCAGCTAAAGTATTGTTGAGAGCTATACATATACAACATTACAGTCTGTCTGTATTTAGATATTTTATTTCCAGAGGAAAAAAAGAAAATGAACTGTACATAAAAATAAAAAATCTTAAAGTTGAGTTTCAATATGTGCTGTGTAAATAGTAGTTTAAATGGTTCTGACGAGTGAATAACACCCTGAGTCTGACATGGGTTTCAATCTTGTCTCTTTGCATACGTACATATATATACATCTATTTATAAATAATCTCTGTGTGTGCATGTCTGTGCCTGTATATGTACACGTGTGTGCGTGGGTGTGCAAATACACGTATGGAGGATATATACAAATTTCTCGGGCCCTATTCCTGGCAAGCAGATCTCATTTCTGAAGGATCTTGCTAACTTGAAGGGATGCCTCAACTGGGGTAAGAAGCTACAGGAGCAGGGCTTTCTTTAAAATGTTTAATTATCATTTAGAAGTGGGGAAACATGGAGACACTCTCTGTGTACACAGGCCTGCTTTTGCCTTAATTCTAGCCTCCTCTGAGGCACTGATCTCTCTTTATGGAATGAAGAGATCCCTTTTTATGGTATGAGGGAATTTTCTTCCTATAAATAAAAAGCTCATAGCTTTTATATTATTTTTTTTTTTGGTGTATAGTGGCATGCTTCACCCCCAGCTTCAAGATAACCAGCAAGTTATAACGAGTCCATACCTAAAAGAGGGCTGCCCAAAGAAGAACTCGGTATTTCATCTCGTACCTTTCAGATTTATCATTCCTAGCAATGCTGCCTTCCCCTTTCCTCCCTCACCCCCAGGTTCTGTGGTCTGGTGTCAAAGCTGTAAACGCAGCTGTGGGTCAGCTTCCAAATATGCGCAGCATCGTGAAAAACTTCTCCAAAGTCTCAATAATCGCTAATGTTTCCAGAAGAGAGAAGTTTGAAACAACTTCCAGTTGTGGACCTCTCTTGCTGAAATGTGTGGAACCTAAATGAGAATGAAACAAAGCAAATGGATAACGTTATTGATCAGTCCCTGTTTTCCCATTCGTGCGTGAATAGGAGAGGAAAATTCTGTATTATTATTGCTTTGGCTCCTTTGAACACATGTGCTTGTGGGAATTTCTTCATTATATATGACATTTCCCAGGACAACCTCGTGACCCTGCACCCTGGGCAGATTTGGAGAAAGAAATGGTCCAAGCCATACAGTCCAGATTCTGATCTCATTCAGGAATATGCTGAGATACAATTATATAATTTTTTTTTTTACAGGAATTGTGATTATACTGGTAGTGTTTCATCATTTGTGCTCTATAGAAAGTAACTGTTCTGAATATAAACCATAATTTGTGCCGTGACCAAGAATAAAATCTTGGCTCTGTTAAACTCAATGGGAATTTTGCTATTGAGTTCAATACAAATTTCCGTTTAATAGTATGTAGAATTCCAGTGGTAAATATGATTAGAAATATTAGCAGTCTGTATTATATTACGAGTAAGTATTACATGCTTTGCATTCTCATTTATATTTCTGAAAAATGGATGTGAAAGACTATTACTGTTACAGTTTTATTATTTCCTTTCATTTTTAAAACTTCCCATAAATATATACATTCTGTTCATGTATATATGCTTATCAATTTTTTCAAGTAAGTAAATTCAAAAGGAATTATCCATCATGCAATGGTTTTGATCCTTTAAATTGTGGTAGTTAGTAATTTATCTGCCTCTGTCACAGGCAGTCATATTATTTTTTAGTCTTAAGCCATTGAAGAACTTGCTATTCTTCATAAACACTCTTGAGTGTGAACTTGGAAGAGTTCTTTTAGTAATCTAGTTGTGAAACAGTGGCCTAACATCACTATATATAATGTGTTACTTAAATGTGAGTTCATTGGATTTCATTCAACCTCTCGGGGAAGTATTTTGTGTTTGCTAACTTTGTTAAATGATGTGTTTGGTTCTGCCGTTTGAAAAAGGTATTTAATGAACACGACCGTGTTAGACCAGGCAAATGTTGCCTCACTGTAACTCACTAATTCTAGACGTCATAAAGATGTATCTCTTCAAAGGCATATTTTTAGGATTAAAGAAGTTGAGCTATTTATTTGTAAGAAAGAAAGAAAGAGACTGGTTTTGTTCCCTTCTTTTCCTCCTTTTTTTTTTTTTTAACATTTAAAGCTTGATTTGCATTTTACTTTCACTACAGAGAAAAGTCACAAATAGGGATATTTTCACGAAACCACTTGTTCCTGGTACAAAAATACATGGATTGTGCACATGGATTGTGCAAAGATCAATGTATTAAACTTACCTTGGATGGGTCAGTGGTAGAACACGTGTCAGCTACTGTGATTTTGAAAACAGTAATCCAGGATATAGGAAACAGGTGGTTTTGCATCGTTAAAATCACTGATCAAAGTTCTAAACAGTGATGGAAAGCTGGAAGACTTTCACTTGTTATCAGAAAGTGGTGAAGTTTACTGTACTTATTTACAACGAATTAAGAAACATTTGAAGTCTTGTAGTGTCTGGTGCATATAAGCCTGGAGATTTAAGTAATACTACGCAGAGGGTTTAGTCAGAGAGCAATTTTACAGTGATTAAATCATTACATCCTTATGTGTTCTCCGAGTCCTATAATGTAACTTGGAATCCTGTAGGAATATCATAAACTACTCTGAAAATGATGTGTTAGAGAATTGTGGAGGATTCCAAAATATCTGCTGCTTTTACAGCAAAACTGGCCTAAAGCTTAGGCATCTGATCTACAGGATTTGTCTTCCCTGGAAGACATTGAACCGTGTTCTCAGCGTTGTACTCTGTATTCTGCTGTTCCAGGAGCCACATAGTGCAGAAATGCATACAGTACCTTTTCAGAAATAGTTTTGATGCCAAGAATTCCCAGTTTTCTGAGTTCTTCAGAGTTTTTGTAAATAGTGTATTTATAAATTTCAGGCACTTTGTGTATAAAATTAAGTTTTTTTTAAAAAACATGCACAGTTCATTAATTTTTCCCCCCATACTTATACACTCTCACCAGAAAGAAGTATTTCCTGTTATCCAAATGGAACTTCCTAAGTTCGAGCTTCTGCCCATTGCCCCTCGTCCTGCCAAAAGTAAATGAGATATTTTGTCCAGTGTGTTATGGAAGCACTGCTGAGTTCCTGGGAAAAACCCAGTGTACTTACAGATCCGTTCATATAAGCATTACCTGTAAAGTTCCCTTTTATTAACTGTGTTGGTCTTTTCAGATCAATTCCCATTTCCTCAGTCTCTGTCACAGTTAAACACTATGAATGAATGCAATATATTAGATGGAATCCCAACGATAAAGGGTCTCATCACCTTTCTCTAACGAATTTAATCCGTGTTTACAGTTAAAATAGTCTTTTTCAGGTCTCAAACTGCAAAAAATTTCCTTCTAATGAGTTCTCCGCTATTATTTCTAACTCAAATGGCAAGCTTTAATTAGACTGTTTTCCAGCGTTCTTTCTCATTTACCATTTGAGTTCTGAATTACCAGTTTTCAGATATCCCAGTAGCTGCTTTTCCACACCACTATTTTCTGCAGCTCTACCTTTTCAGGCCCATTTTAATACACTTCTAACCTCACAGATGTAAGAATCACCTGTGAACTTTGTTAGCAAATTACTTAGGCCTACTTTTAGGTTGCTACTGTGATGTCCATACAAGAAAGAGTTCATTGTTCTTTCCTGACTTATTTCTGCTGTGCCTTTTCCCCTGTTTGATGTGCTTTTTCTTACTCTGCTCTTTGTTTAAAGTCATTTAGCCTGTCTCAGATCACATTCGAGTGGTGCTCCACAGTAATGTCTTCCACACAGAGAAGCAGATGAGGTATATCATTTCATATTTTACTAAAACCAAACTGATAAGATGATTGCATTAACTTGCTTAGAAATAGAAACTAACAAGTGGTAAAAGTGTTGATAATTAATCTTCAGGTAAAGATTCAAGTGTGCCGTTTGAAAGTAAGTAGATACTTTACTCGTAGGGCTGGGAACTGATGTAAAGAAAGTTGTTGCCTTTGTCTAAATACTGCTGAAAGGCAAAGTGATTTGTTTGGAAATAGAACAAATCAATAATAGAATTTCACAGTATATCTAGTAAATTCACGCTATTTCTATTTAGTTTCCTGTTCCTATTTCTTGCATAGGTAGTGGGCTAATATACATTTGAAATTGCCAGCCTGCGGGCTTCTGTTCCTTCCACTTCCTCTCAATCCCCCCCGATATTATTAACATTATTTTTTAAAAGGCTTTACATTGTGTTCCCTTTGCTGCACTTATGTGGCTAAGAACATCTGGTGGCTAGTTGCCAAGAGAAGGCAAATAACTTTCTGTTATCATAATTTCCCCTTTGACGTTTTGAATTTGCAAATTTCCAGGTCTTTTTGCTTCTGCAGTTGGCATCTTTTAAATTTAATCTCCATCCTCTCCCTAGCAGGTACAGATTTTTCATCTCCCAGTTTTAGAACTTTTCCATCTGGTGTCTTTGTGGAAGAGTAGTGTGTTCAACTCAATCTCTNTTTTTATATATACATTTATATTATATATTATATATAACATATATAACCAGGAAACACATAGAATGCCAGTTAAATAATCAAATTTGAATGAATAATAAAACAATACCCAGAAATATAAGCCTAATTTTACATATAATTATAAACATCATGTTTATTTGTTATTCTTTTAGATGATAAGTATATATTTTTTTTTTTAATATAGAGGAGACAAGGAAGATAAGTTAGATGAGACACTGAAAACTGGGCAGTACATGACCAGCCATAAAATTAGAGTCCCCCTAACCTGCTCTCAGGCTTCAATCATTAGATATTGCTGCCCCACAGCTAAATGCAAAGAATTTAATTAAGCCCAATACAGACCACTAGAAGGGCTACATTTTAGCTCGACTGATACAGATGTAAAGAGATTAGCAACAGGGAGCTGCAAAGCTGTCTAATTCTGAGCTCCTGCCCAGGAAAAGGTTCAAGAATGCTTAGACCACACTTAAAGACGTTTGTATAAACTATGGATTGTTTTAAGGACTCTCCAGTGTGCTCGATTCCTTGTTCTCTCAAGATAATCTGGCCTCAAACCCAGCCAGGATTTCTCAAGCCATATGTTCTTATGCCCTTGCCCCGAGGGAGTTGCTCTTGAGGTCTGTCACCTTCTCTCTTTCTTGTTCTTGCTCCTAGAACTGTTAGAAATTAAATGTTAGAAATTGATGTTAGAAATTAAAATAATAAACCCATCTCTCCTTGCTCCCGTGG
>VXBW01004233.1:693792-736098 GCA_013400375.1 Thinocorus orbignyianus
TTTTTTAGCTTAGCTGGGTCCTAATATAAGGTGTGTTGAACCCAATATAACAGGCAAGTTGTAAATTCAGTATAGAACCGGTTCGATGGTGCAAATTATATATGGATATATACAATTACCTATTAAATATACATAATATAATTTTATAATCATTCTATATATTTGCATCATATATATTTATATAGAAATTTTTTTATTATATATTACATATAATGTAATACATTTAACGNAAGGAAGATAAGTTAGATGAGACACTGAAAACTGGGCAGTACATGACCAGCCATAAAATTAGAGTCCCCCTAACCTGCTCTCAGGCTTCAATCATTAGATATTGCTGCCCCACAGCTAAATGCAAAGAATTTAATTAAGCCCAATACAGACCACTAGAAGGGCTACATTTTAGCTCGACTGATACAGATGTAAAGAGATTAGCAACAGGGAGCTGCAAAGCTGTCTAATTCTGAGCTCCTGCCCAGGAAAAGGTTCAAGAATGCTTAGACCACACTTAAAGACGTTTGTATAAACTATGGATTGTTTTAAGGACTCTCCAGTGTGCTCGATTCCTTGTTCTCTCAAGATAATCTGGCCTCAAACCCAGCCAGGATTTCTCAAGCCATATGTTCTTATGCCCTTGCCCCGAGGGAGTTGCTCTTGAGGTCTGTCACCTTCTCTCTTTCTTGTTCTTGCTCCTAGAACTGTTAGAAATTAAATGTTAGAAATTGATGTTAGAAATTAAAATAATAAACCCATCTCTCCTTGCTCCCGTGGTTGACCTGTTTTTGTACCCCTCAGGTCGGGATACATCAATGCTTCCGGAGTGATAGTATTGAAAATGGCCGTTACAAATGAAGCAATTCATTCCTTCCAAATCCCCTTTCACTGCAAAAATAAGCAGGAGGCTCTTTTACAGCATTCTTCTACGTCTTTGAAGGCTGTTAGGAGACTCGGCCATAGATAAGCCGTAGTCTCTAGACTAAGCAGTCTCAGTTCTTACAGAGTGTTTGCCAGCATTCCTGTGGCTGCTCTGGAACTTGCCTACCCTTTCAAGCGTGGAACCCCAAAGAAAAGAGATTCTTCTGGCTGATGTCCTACCAACTGTGAGCAAAGCAGGGTATGAATAGTTGTCGTCTTCTTCTTGCTATGTATCAGTAACAGTGTTGTATGTAGTACTGATCCCATAGTTATTTTCCATCATCTGTCACTGACTGCGCTCGTTATGCTGGCTGTAACTTGCTTATGCAGCAATGCTGTCTAACCTGCAATTCAACATTATTTGTGCATTTGATTTTTATTTTTATTTTATTTTTTTTCCTGCCCAAGGGAGTATTTACCCTGGAAAACGGCAGTCAGACGGGATGCAAATTCACAGCACACCGGTTTCTCTACGCTGGTCTCCCCCGTGGATGCTTGTAGCCTACACTAACGCTGTCTCCGTGCAACACGTGGAGGACACAGCATCACATGGTGCTTTACTTACCGCTTCGCAAGCGTGTCAGCATGAAAAGTTACCACGCAGCAGCAAGCATGCTGTAAATTCATGCTTTAATTTGCGTTACTAACCTGCTTGCGCAGACAAGCCCCAGGTGTAGTTCCCTGCACTTGCCTCTATTAAATTTCCCATTATTGATTCCAGCCCATTCCTCCCATTTATCAAGATGATTTTGGTGTTCGATAATGTATCCCCCTCCTCCCCTTTCCCCTTTCAAAGTTACAACATCAGCTCTTCATAGTCGTTAACGATCTTGTAAATCAGTGAGAGATGGCACAGGTGGGGTCTTAACACTTCCAGAATAACCAGGGTGGCACTTGTACAGTTACAGTTTTTAGATGATTACAATCACTCGGCTTTAAAAAAATGTTTATTTGGGGACTAAACAGAAAACTCACCAGATTATTCACCAGAAGTGATAACTTTCATGTGTTGAGGGAGTGAGATGCTTTTATGCCTTATCTGCTTTCGGGCAGGAAGGAAGGTCATAAACTTTAAACCCTGAGTATTATTTTTTTTTTTTGGTGTGCAAAGTCAAGGCAGAAAAATGTTTCTCTTGGAATTAGTGACTGTTATTAAAAGCCTTCTCCTATTAATGACTGAAATGATTCCCCAGGGGACAATATCTGTAGTCTCTTTGGATTTATGATCTCAGTTCCTAATGGATCAGAAGCAGCCCTTGCCCTTGGCCTGTTACTACAGATACAGTCCTTGTCTGGATCAGAGGTCCCAGCCTGGGGCAATGGCTTTCATGTAACTCTAAAAGACAAGCTCCTATATTTTAATGGGTGCCACACACTTAAGAGAGGCTATGCAAGGTTAATATTACATGTTAATATGACCTGCTCACCAAGACAAGGATTTTAACCTTTATAAACACTATTTGGTTTTGGTCATCATTCAGTTCTGGGCATTTTGATTCTTCTTTATAAAATTTTAACTGCAAATATTTGGAGGACAGAATTCAACCACAGCTACCCTTGAGACTGTTTTACTATTAGCTGTCAGCTCTCTGATTACCTATGGTTCTAATGTGACTATTATAGCACGTGGCGTAGCTTCTTGTGAAAACAAAGGTCCTCTTTGGCTACTTGTTGGCAGAGACAGACTTGGCCAGAGCTCTAATCAGAATGAAGATGAAGATGATGCTGTATAGTTGCATTAACACAGTCTTCTGGGCTAATAAAACTCTGTGACGGGTTTACATGTGAGAACATTTAAAGAAATTCTTTCCTATGAGGGTGGTGAGGCACTGGAACAGGTTGCCCAGAGAAGCTGTGGCTGCATTTTCTAAGGTTACAGTTCCCATCCTCTGCTGTTCTGTGTGATTTGAAACAGTCTAGTGGAGCACCTCCAAGGATTCAGCAAGAGAAATGTCTCTGGCTTAGGCATATGTTAGGTATTCAAACATTCCTTGTGGTCAGTACTTAAACGGAGTACGAGTTTTCAAGTGTCCTGGAGCTTTTTTGTTAAAAATTGTGAGAAGTGTAGATTTTATCACCTTGCCTGGTAGACAACAGCTGAACAAGGACAATTTTGGACTAAAGTTTTTTGCAGAAGTGGGTCTGGCTATACATGGTAAATATATGAACAGTCAACAGTTACGCAAGAATTTTGTGAAACTTTGGGTTCAGTGTAATAAGGAAAAGCCTGATGGGCTTCAAGATGCATTTGTCCTTCTGTGAACCTAACCTCTACAGCTTAATTAAACAGAAAAGACCATTTACATGGCAATGGAGGGCAGTGTCTCTCTCTCTCTCTACTTACTTGTTCACCGATTAGTCAATATACTCAGAGTTTATTTGCAGTGTTGTTCACTATTAGAACAAAAATACCAATTATTCTTACTTGCCTCACAGCCTGACCAGCGTAAATTGGCTCATTTCCTGCAGACAGTCTGTCAGAGGTGTAGTCATTCTGCTCTTCAATTATTTATATTTCTGTTCTTATTAATCCTGTTAACGATAAAAGCTACTCAAGGCAGAGTGGAACCTTGCCTTTCCAAGGACTATGCCAATGGAAGGAGGCAACGACTACTGAGCAACTCTTCCACGGGGCACCGCATCAGCTCTTGCATCCATGTAGTCTCTTGTCACTCAATGCTGCTTCGTGCTGTTCAAGGAAGGAAGATAGACCCATCTCCTTCTACTCCTGGCTGTTTCTGCATGTCCCGTGTGAAGATTCCCACACTTCCCTCTGTCCCATTCACTACTACCCTAGACAATTATGTGAGGGCTTTTGTTGCACATATTCCACTTGAAGAAAAGCCTGCTGAGACGTGACAACATTTCTCCATCTGCAATTACAGGTCATTGTTTTGAAGTTTCTGAAAAGAGCTACTGAAGAACATCATTATCACCAATCTTTTCTTTGTAAGTTTGAACTCTCAAATGCCCTCAGTGTATTGAAAAAATCATGTACGGGCAATCTGACTCATGAAGAGTAGTTTGAAAGGTCTGTGGACTGAAAATAAATTGCTGGTTATAAGAGATTTGACTGTAAACTCTGTCTGTCTGCCAATCACTTGAAGTAACCTAGCTGGACATCATCTGCAAACGGGTACGGTGCGTTTGATTTAAGAGCTGATATTTTCTTTTGTGCATATTTTCAACTCTGGAATGAGGTATCACTCTAGCATTTCACTGTTCAGGCAAGTCACATCGCATCGTTTCCACAGAGGTCATACTTGCAAGGTCAAATTTACCCTCCGAGGGACTCAAGTTTTCTAAGTAGTCACACTGGGTCAGTTTTGGGTCTGTATTTCCTGTCATTATTTGCTTAAATAAAGACTGACATGATTTGAAGAACTTGGTTTTGGAGCAGTCTCAAATGTGCATCTGACTGCTTATGTGATACCTAACTTCAAGCCCACTGAAACCTGTGACAACATTCACACTGGAGTAACTGGATTTTCCATCAGAATATTAGTAAATCCTCCCACAAACCAAAGTCATCACAGGCTACGTAAAGGTATAACTGTCTCATTGACTCACAGTACTGAATCTTCTCACTGGGATGGACAAGATGGCCGTATCAGTCTTTCCTTTCTCTTTTTGAGAGGCAAGATCTCTTCAGTGGATATATTACTTCATGGCTTGCCTTCCTCATCTTCAAAACCAAACACCTCCTCATCCCCCTTCCAGGGAACATAAAGAGTGTGGTCTTGATACTGAGCAAAAGGTTCTGTCTCCCTTCAGCCCATTGCAAGAAGAGGAATGGAGCTACTGATTTTGACATCTGTCAGACGGTTATTTATTTGTTGCTTAGTATTACTTACTATTTACATGGTGGGATCTGTGATCTCAGCCATTGGGAAGCCAAAAAAATTGGCAGCTAAACTGAGATGGGAGCTTGAAAGTGTGTATTATAGATAATAAAAAGGAAGGTTAGGGAGGAACAGGAGGTCAAGGACTCAAAAGTATCTAAATGCTGCTACACCCTATTGCTAGGACAAAATGTGTATCTAACAAGTATGCTCTGAACTGTCTCATCAAACACCTTATACCTAGTGGGCTTGTAAAATAAAAACCTTAAGGACGAGCATAGGCATATAGAGTAAAGCAGCATTCAAGAGAAGAGCAATAGAATAATTGTGAAAGAGAAGTCCTGCATAAGGACAAGACAGAAAAATAGATAATAAAAATAGAAATAAAAAAATAATACATCGTATATTGTAGATAGACCCTTGGTTTTTAAACCTCTCTTGGTTTCCACATCTATTTTCTCTACCCCTTCACCTGGCAGCTTTTCCTGTACCAAGAGGAAGATACATCTGAGCATGTCACTTTTTTTTTTTTTTTCTGTGTACCTTAATTAGAAAAGGACCTCATCTCATCCTGACTGGAAGCTGAATTTGGCTTTGTCTGATTCTCTCTACCCCAGTACATGGCATTCTTCTGAAATCCTTTTCTCAGATGCTTAATCATATCTTTGCATCTAGCTAAATGTGGAGTTAACATTGCCAACAACGACTCCTAAAGGCCATCTTAAGGTTAGATATTTGCTCTGTTGAGCATAACAGTATCTTGGGAATTGTCTATATGACCAGAGGCTGCCACTTGCACACAACCCTTCTCAGTGCTCTGAGCTGGTCAGACTGGCTCATACCAATAAATCCACTGGGGAGGGAAGGACGGTGAGCTCTAAAGACTCAGCTAGCTTTGATGACTCTGGCTTGACTTAAAAAGTTGGCCATAAGGATTTATGCCATTGAAGAATGGAACTTGCAACATTATCTTCTGGAGCACCTTCTGGCAACTTCCAGCGATGTGTCATCACCCAGGTGAGATATTAAACGGTCTCCTTGCCTCCAATTCCATGGAGCTGCATTTAGCCAATAGGTAGTAAAAAATGCTCCACTACATAAGAGGACTTAGGGAATATTTTTTTTTGTTTGTTTCAGATCAGATATCTGCTACCAGACCTTCTCTCTTTATTGACAGCCAGAAGCTGCATGAATTGATAAGCAACTTCTGCATCTATGAGCTGCTGGATAATTTGCTTCACTGACTACTTGAGTTATACTTGGCTAATTTGGCACATATCATGTAGAAAACACAGTAAACTGCTCACTCATGGTTTTGCTAGGTTGGCTGTTTTTTTATTTATTTTTTTTTCCAGAGCAATGTAATTTTCTTTTCTGAATTCATTCTACTTACAGTAAACTTGCTGTCTATTATCTATTGCAGCCCTTGTGATTATCTGAATTTTTAGTACATTTTGTGGCAGAAACCATTACAAAGCCTGAAAACATTTCCATCATTTATGTATATCCAGACAACTTCAAGTGATTTTCTTCTAATGTGAGCTTTCTCTTCCACAGCCCTAAAGAATGTTTGATATGCTTTTGACAACATACTAATTTTAACCTGTAGCAGAAGAGCTGCCGTGAGAGAGCACACATTCAGTTATGTAAAAACATCCAGTGCAGCCCACATTTGGAACTGTTTCTTTGATACGCAGAGCCTAAATACTCCATTTCCATTGAAAATCCTCTTTAGAAAACATATTTCAGTTCATTTCACACTGTGTTAATTGTGTAACACACTGTAACCATTACCTTTCACCAGCCACAGTTGCTCATCTAACGGGAAATGATGACTTTAACAAGGAATTATTAGATCTGTTTGATCTGAGAATGCACGTGTGGACAATGGGGGCTGTTGGCTGGAACATGCACCATTTTCTCCCCCTATGAGTACATAATTGAATTACAAGTCTCATTTTAGGCAGAAAAATAGCATCAGTAATCCTTACATGCTGTAGCTAGCCCTAACAAGTGGCAAGTGTTATTTAACCTTACTAAATAAATAGGAGCATTTAGTGCTACCACAAGGCTAGTTTAAAATGTGTCATATTTTCTAAATGGAGAGCACATAGGCAAAACTGTTTTTATTGTAGATCAGAAACATTTGGCACTATTTCTTAATTAAATACCACTAAAACTTGGAAATGTGATACGAGGGGTCAGCATCTCAGAGCTTTACTTACAAACAAGAGGAAAACGTGGAAGTATCAGAAGGTAATGTTTGACACTATCTAATGAGAAAGCAGTGGGTGGTTTGGTTTCTGTTTTTTTTTTTGTTTGTTTGTTTGGTTTTTTTTCTGGTTTTGTTTTTTTTGGTTTTGTTTTTTTTTTTTTTCAAATGTGTTGCTTCAAAGCTGTATCTGGATTTGTTGCTTGGGGATGTGAGAGACATAATCTTGGTATGAGACACATCTCACAGGAGCATAGGCCCTGACTGTAACATATTTAACTCCATTATTGTCATCTTTACTGGTAGAATAGTAATTTTTGTTCCAGAAATTGAGAAAAAGAAGTGAAATGCCACTCTAAAATGACTGGGGAACCTGAAGTCCAGTTTTCGTAAGTCACTGAGAAATGTAGGAATCTGGGGATATCTACCCTGCCTAGCTGTGAGAAGAATCACAGAATCACAGGATGGTAGGGGTTGGAAGGGACCTGTGAAGATCATCCAGTTCAAACCCCTGCCAGAGCAGGGTCACCCAGAGCAGGTCCCACAGGAACGTGTCCAGGTGGGGTTTGAATGTCTCCAGAGATGGAGACTCCACCACCTACATGGGCAGCCTGTTCCGGTGCTCTGCCACCCTCACAGGAAAGAAGTTCCTCTTCATGTTGAGATGGAACAGAGGGTTCTCTTTCCTAATTGAAGTTTCTCCTACTCAGCAGCTATACCAGTCTCAGCAGGGTTCTTGGTCTAAGTAACCATCCTCTTCTAAGAGGGTAAATACACTTACTGGAGTGGACCTCACCTGACTGTGACTACTCCAGGAGCTATTTCTACCTCTGTGAAACATTCCATCACTAGCTATAGCTGCAGCCCTAGGTCTCCTTGACAGCCATTTGCTGGGGCTTTCAAAATAACTCAGGCTCCCCAAGCAACAGATTGGTGCTTAGATTCAACCCTGTTGGCACTGCTGCTGTTTTCACAGCTATAACTACAGCCTAAGCTCCCAGGTGCCCAATTCAGATCTGTGTATAGTCTCTTGCAACCAGTTGCTTCAAAGCAACCAAAGCACTGCTGCAACTCTCCCTACTGATTAGCTGCTCAGAGCACTGGCAGCCCGGAGGCCTTGAAGATTGACTATTACAGAAGCTGAGAACATCTAGTTTGTGAATGATATATAATTCACATAAAGTGCCTAACGCTTTCTATCCTGTAAGCTCAGTAGCAGAAGGGCCAGATTAAAGTACCTAACAGCTGGAACATCTGCATAAACAACAGCCAAGTGGCACCAGCTGTGTCTGAAAGAGGTACTGTAAAAGGGAAGAGAGATTGAGGAGTCTAATTTTGTGCAAGATCCACAGTGGGACAAGTTACCTGTTTTGGTGTTATCAAATCCAGCTCCTTAGTCCTTCCACTCTCTTCCTGGATTCCTACATAATAACTTAATCAAATCTGCCTGGGACCACCGAGAAGGTGTTTGACCAGCTAAGACTGTCTTCTCTACAGTCTCATTCAGAGACTTTGCACTTTGACGAGACTTTCCCTGAACCTTCTTCAGGCTCAATAGTGGTCTCAGCTCTGCTCATATGAATGATGCTCCAGTCCAGCATGTCCATATGTCTGTTGTATGGGGGAGCCCAGAACTGGACCCAGTACTCCAGGTGTGGCCTCACCAGTGCTGAGCAGAGGGGAAGGACTGCATCCCTTTACCTGATGAAGCCCAGGACACTCCATCTTCTCCTAGTCCTTTTTAGCTAGACCCATGTGCAAATAATGACTGGCAGTGCACTTTGAAAGTTGCTAATTGATTATCTGAATCCTATTTAAACCCCAATATGTTAGTGTTTGCAGCAGAATTTGACTCATTTCACCAGACCTAAAATGCCCACATCTATTCAATAGCAACCACATCGGATTTTCAGTGCTCCGGGACATGCAGGCAAAACGAAAGCTTGGTAGAAGCATAATCTATGCATCTCAACAGTTTATTTAATAAAAGTTTCAAAGTAGATATCTAAAATTATACATTCTGATATGAGGTCTGATTCTCAGTAAGGCAAGGGTCTCATGCCCACTGTGTAACCAGCGTTGGAGGTTACCGATATTAGCAATTCATGAAATGCTGTACAAAAAGAAAGTACCAGAGGTTTCTATATTCAGTGAAGGCAGGATTTAGTGAAGTCAAGCTACCTCATTGGTCTCTTTCAAGGCTACTGTTCTATCTTTTGAATATAAAGACAATATAAAGCCATTCTGAATCCAGTAAGATATTGTATTTTCATCTGAAATTGCTATTAGTTGAATTACTCTCTCACTCTCTGCATTGGCTTTGAGATTCACTGCTTCTTAAAATATACTCTCAGAAATGTCATTGCATTTCTGGGTAGCTTAATGGAAATATTTTTTGTAGTTTTGATTTTTCTTCATTACACTGTTATTTATTTAGCTTATATGGTGGAACACTGATAAATTGGACTTTGCTTATATTCCATATCACATTGCTTTGAATTGCAATGCTCAAACCTCCCAGTAAGCAAAAGCAAAACTGGACAGATTACATCTTTGATAAGATTAAAGTCCCCTCTTGTAAGTAATATTAAAATTGACTCTGAATATAATCAAGAATTTGTCCAGTTATCTTTAATTGATCTCCCTGGAAAGATAGTACAAACTGCAAATGAAATTGCACTACATTACAAATCAAAGCAATAATATAAAATCAGAGAGTAAAACAAAATGGCAATTTGCACCTATCTTGGGGCTTAAAAATTCGAACTCGTCTCTAACTGACCGGAGAGGTCATCTCCTGGGGATGGAAGCAGTACATAAAGTGAGTCATCTAGGACAAGACAAAATGGGATTCAATGTCAAGATGCTGAAAAATGTTCTCCTCCTTTTTGGGTGTTGCTAGGCTTAATAAACCTGTGAGGAAAATCTGGAACAAAAGTGACATTTCCATACAAGTGTTTTGAGGCATTACCAATCACAGTGAATTCATTGCTACCTTTATTTGAAATCAATACAGTACTCTAATTTTAGCCTCCTCCTGTTCCATTTTCTGCAAAGCAGTAGACCAGAGCCCCAGGCTCTAGCTTCTAAAAAAGTTTAAAATCTGTTAGACCAGTGGCTTATAGGTAGATGTTTGGAAAGTCCCTCAATGTCCCTTCTTTTATGAGGTATTCAGAATCCATTCTAATATGCTCTTGAACAGAATCAGTCCTGTAGTCTTTGCAATCCTTACCTTTCTGGCTGTGAATTGTCCCCCACTGTATCAGGTATTGTGCAAACCATTAAATCAGATGAATAAGACTTCTTTTGCCTGTACACTGTAGTCATGCCATTCTTGTAAAGAAACCTGTAGAAAATACATTTTTTGTGCTGTTTGACTATAACGACAGTTTTTACTGAGTTTGTGTGCACCTAGTTGGTATGAGGTTCATATTCACCTTGGATGCACTGAGCTGAAAAGTAAAATACTGCTTAAAAAATATTTCTCTTGAATGGTGAGAACGGAGACTTCTTTGTTTTGTCACTTCTTATGGTTATGAAAGCCATGAAATTACAGAGAGTAGCATGGCTGATAGCTATGGTGACCACAGAGAAACAACAAAGAGAACATTATAATATTATTCTGAGTCATAGGAATATGAGGTGAAATCTATACCTGACTTTCTCTCAACCATTACAGGCCTGTAAAGTCCTACAACCTCCACGAGGGAAAAACATTTTAGATGCAAGGAACAACATTTGCCCCAGTTCTTCCATGTGACTCCTCCAGGAGAATTTTGGGACAAATTGTAAACTAGTTGAGCTGGTCAGATTCCTTTATGAATCTTTTTAGATTCTAATGTAAAATGATTATTCAGCAAATGTAGCTTTTCCTGTCTGATTCACTAACAGACAAGCTAACATTGATGATCCAAATCAATTCATAGTTCTTTCAAATATTATTTGAAACAAATTACTTGATGTCCAAAACAATTTTCAGCCTGTAAAAAATACACAGAGGAAGCAATCTCTGCCTTGAAGAGGTCAGGATCAAATCTAAGATGGGTCACCATGAATGCAATAAACAACAAGGCAAGGAGAAGGAAAAATTGAAAGGGTAGGGGTGAGAAAGTTTAATAGCTTCACGGCTTGCCACACACACAGATGTGCAGAGCTTGGTAGCTACAAATCATGCGGAAGTTTTGTCTTGTTTTATGTGCCCAGAGAGAAGGTTCATCTCATGTCAGTATGTAAGCAGGGTGGTACAGGTAAAAGTGCTACACGTCAACCCAGAGGATTTCAGATGTGAGGAAGGTGTTTCCTCACATGCACCCAGCAGCTGCAGTTGGTTTCCCATTTGCTTTGTTGATAAAGCATCTGACTAAATGAAGCCCTGTAAAAATTCTCTCTGTTAACATCCGGTACAGATGATAGAGTTTAATGTTGTAGAAGAACTTGCATTTTTCGCTCTGCATTATTCTAATCAACTTTGGTTTTGGTGTTGTTAATATCACACTGTACAAACCCACAGCCCAGTGCAGCTCTTGTGTTTGCCTCTATTCCCATATTTAAAATTTGCTAACGTTTATTCTTTAAGGCCTATACAATGAGCGAGGCTTTTCCATTCAAAGTATATTAAAAAGTTTTACATCTTTAGTATGTCCATACATTTAGAAAGAATATTCCACTTTTGCTTGAAAATTTAGAATTTCAATAAGGTGTTTGGAGAACGACTGATTGCTGTCAAAGAAACTTTCCAAGTGAGTAATGACATTTTTATTTTGCTTGTTAATCTCATCCTTCATCAGAAAGCTGAGAGTGTATATTCGATTAAAGATGATGAAACACCCTACAGTGGACACTCCAAACTCCTAATGACAGTTGCTACATCCACAGTTCAATTCAAAAAAGCAACATAAATGTTCTATTAAATCATGTGTTCCAAAATCTCTAGAGGACAGAGAAGGCTATCAAGATGAGCAAATGAATCAAAAGTCTATCTTAATCCAGATTATCAGAAGTTGGCCTGTTTGGTATAGAAGGTGAAGCCTGAGAGGCACATAAATATCTTCTATATTTATTTTGGGGGACTAAATACCAAAGAAGGTTTAAAATTGTATATAAAAGAAAATTTAGGCACCACCCCCCCACCCCCAACCAAATAAACCCTTCTTGGAAGGGGACATTATGATGGGTGGCAGGTGACACTAATGGGTCCCTACACCAGGGCTAGCCCATTCAGTATATAGTGTAGATACATCACAGAAGAGAGAAGGACTGGGAGTATATTCCACTGCACATATAAAGCATTTGAATGTTGATCAACTCTGCAAAAGAAACAGGAGACACAGGGGGCTATGTCAACATTTAGGACTGATTTCAGGTTTGAATACATGGCTATAGCTAAGGATTTAGTGGGACTCCAGATGGAATTTTTACTGTGTCTTCCCTGAAAAGATCTGCCAGGCACTGGGTCATCCTTCTTAGTCTTTGGGGTACGTTTGGATGGGTGAAGAGGCTCGTTGTTTAATTGCATTAGTTCACTTGACTTTAGCTAATGTCCTTGCAGAGCTGGGCTAACACATCTGAAGTCATGTTAATTGACCATATTGTCATGTCCCCATCCCTGAAGTTTTCTCCTGAGGCTAACCAAGCCCGAAATGCAGTAGCCTATTTTGTCAAGGGTTTTTAATTGGGTTAAAGTCTCCTGAGCAAGCACCACTGAGAGTTTCACTTACAGCCTGAACAGAAGGCTTAAATAACGAGCGTGGAACTTTTGCACTGGATAAATGCCTGCTTACAAAATCCCCTTCTCAGTTAAAAAATTAAACATAAAAATGAGTCTTCTGCTGATTAATTGTATTTTAGAATAGCCAGTAAGATGTAAATTGGTTTCAAGAATTAGGCTTCTGAGGGGAAACTTTGATTAAATCCCCAGAAACAATAAATCAGATATAAAAATAAGCAAAGTAAGACAGGGACAGGTTGCTGTTTTTTTTTTTTACTTATAGATGTCCTCTTGTCTAGGGAGCAGCACAGATATAATATTAGTGTAAGACACAGAAAAAACATTTGCAAAATTACAGCAGTACTTTACAAATGTATATTAAAATAAATCATTTGCCTATTGCATTCTGAAAATTACAACATCAAGAAAAACTATTCTTTTCATTTCAAGAAGCATTATCTTTAGCAACAGTAGTTCAATTATTTTCTTCTTATTTTTAAACAGCCCAAGCACATGGTAAATGATTGATAATGCAAATAATGAAAAAATATTGCAAAGTGATCTCTTCATTTTCTGTGATAGAGCAGCACAGAGGTAATGCACTTTTGGAAGGTATCTAATGGCTAGCAGCTGTCTTCAGTTATATATAAACTATGTGTCTTCACTAATTTCTCTGTTAACCACTCAGAATTAAACCTGCATTTTATGCAAGAACACCAAAATCTGGAATCACCTGTAAGTCATTACAATACCATTCACATACATTAAATTACAGCCTTCTGCTGTAATGACAAACATGACAATAATGGATAAGGTAAGTTACAAAAGTTGTAAGAAATATATAATGTATTTTTGGTTCCTTAAAATTACTTTTTATTTATAGTGTTCATTATGATGTTAAATGTTCTTTGCCTGCACCAGAAGTAGAGTGATTGTTGGGTGAAATGAAGAAAATAGTTTATTTCAGGTGTAAGACCCAGAGGTTTTTTTGGTGCTGGAAGATGTTTACAATGTGGTCTAGGTCATGATCTCAGGCACTCCTTTAGTACAGATTTTAGATAATAACAGGGATTATTTGTGAAATAATTGATAAGGTCTGGAAAAAATCCTGGCAAACGCATATAATCATTTCTAGATGGGGAATTATTCAAGACAAAAAAACAAAAAATCACTAAACTTCCTATCACAGTATGCAATCAAGATAAGTGTAAATTGTCATATTTAAGTAGTTATATATTTTTATGCTTCTTGGTATTTGATACTGGGTTTTTTGCTTCCACAAACAATTTTTTTTTTTTTCCTAGAATCTTGCTTATACTTTTCTGAAATGCTACTATTCTAGTCAAACACATTTGTATTTAAGTAATATGGAATTTTCTGGGACAAAACCTTCCTGTCATCAATATGACAAAGGCATTTGTATTACCTGTAGCTAGGTCTGTCATATTAGCTGAAAATCTTAAGGGTACTGAAAGGAGCTATCTCACCAAAACTGACAGGCTCAGTAAAATTCATTTACATAAGTGGAATTGAGGGAAAAATTTCGCCTACTAAGAAAAGGAGAACAAAGATCTAGAGTGGACTGGAAACAAGGACAGAGTAGAGACAGAAGAAAGAGATCATTAGGTCAAGTCCTTCAATCAGCTAGTCTATTTTTCAGACCCAGGCTAACTCACTGACAAAAGTATGTTATTACTCTTCAATCACACCTCAAGTCTGCCAGCCTCTTGATGTCTAGAAACTTTGAATTGTTTTGAATGATTTATGCAGTCACTTTTTGACTGAAGAACTTCAGTCTGCTCAGCAGCCATTAGCTTATGGAAGATGTAGATGCTAGGGTTAAAGTTAGAGCAACGTGATTCTCTTTTTCACGTAGATTTTTATTTTAATTTCTGAAGCCTAATCTCTTTGTAAAAGAGGTAATATAAAAATGCTATGTGAAAAAATTATGTAGACAGAACCAAATCTGCATAACCAAATTGAATTAATTAGAAGAAGCTTTTATACCCTACGCTAGAATTTAATATGACTTTGAGGATATGTAATCTCTGAAAGATAAGAGTTTGGAAAATGGGAGGATTATTTTCTAGTTTGAATGCGTAAAAATGTTATAAATAACTCCTGCTGCCCTCACAAAATGACAGACAACGAACTGGTGGTACATCTGCACAGGCATGGGGTAGAATGAGACAAAAAGGTTCCTCTGCAAGATCCACTGTCCACTCCCATTAGTCATCTCATCTGGCAAAGAGAATATGAATCATTTGCGTCTGGCAGCTCTTATGCAGAAAAAAATCACAGCAATAATATAAGATGTTGAAATGCTAAAAAGCCATCTTCCCAGGAGGGTTTTGCCAATTAGGAGAGGACCGAGAAGCCTGTGTTACAAGAGGTAACTCAGTATGGTTCAGGATCAGAAATGGGAAAGAGAGGTGGGAGGAGGAACAAGAAAGAAAAGAAGCAAAAAAATATATGTAAGAGGAATTTGAGACCAAAAAAAGTCTAAAAAGCTTTCAACACTGGTCTAGCTGGTTGCATGAACTGAAGTGGGGAAGCTGGTTCTAAAGATCCTGATCGCTGTGTGGCTGCACTTTGTGCAGCTGTGAGGTGTGGGGATTGGGCTGATGTAAATGAAAAGTGAAAAGTAAAGGCATTGAAGGGAGGAGCCCGTGAGAGGAGTATGGTGTTGAGCCTCTATCAAATGTTCTTTCACAGACTGGTAGCTTTGGATCCAAATGCTTCAGACTCTCATGTGGATTATCTGTCAAATATTGTGGGAGAGCAAGATAACATTATTAACCCTTAAGGGAAGACCAACACAGACAAAAGAAAAGGATGATTGGTGTGTCTAAGTCAGTGGCTGAGCAAGGACTTCTCCAGACATGGATCATTCTGTTTTGGATTTTCTGTCTTATATCTTATAACAGCAAGGTACCTCTTTCAGAAATCTGCGTTTACGTCTGCTTTAGAGTGGAAGGCGACAACCTGGCTGAGACAATAAAATTATTGCTACTGAATTTTAAACAGATTTTTAATTAGTACTGGTTGTTGTGTGGTGACATTTCAGTACCATAGCAATGAATAAATGAAACTGAGTAAAGATTCAGGTTAGGTGCATGAAATTAAACCTCTAAGTGTGCAGTCAGTGCACTCCAAGCTTCAGACACTCAACAGAAGTGTAGCAATTTGGAAGCTATTCCTGCATTTATATGTAATTGGAAGAATTTCCCTGATGCTGCTAGAATCTGGACAGACCATGGCAACACAGGCAACAAATGAGACCAGGGTAAAACTCAGACCCCTCTGAAGACTCATAGCATCATGCTACTTTATTATTCAGTCTGTGAGTGAATGCAATATCTGCCCAAAGCTTTACTGTCTTCAAAATATGACTAAAATTAATGTCGAGACAGTGGCTGAGTGCTCCACCTTGAATAAACCAGCTCCTGGCAACTTCACTCACCCAGTATGAGTTTATCATAGCACTGGCATCTATATAGATTTGACAAGTTTACTTAATTATGGAATTCTTTAGTTGCAAATGGGATTAACCTCTTAAGTTTTTGCTTTCAAAAACTGGAGCATTAGGGTCACTCCTCCTTCTAATACCCAGTGTCTCTTTCATATTGTTACAAAAAAGAAAAACCTTTTTCTTTAAGGACTCAGTTGTGCTTCAGTACAAAGTACACAGGTTGCTTACAACTGCTGGAAATACTCTGGATTCCCACCTTTAAGAAGAGATACTCTTCTCCAAGTGATAAAAGAAAGCTGTGAAATAGGGGAGAATTCCCTTGGTGTGAAGAAACAGTTTGAAATATTTTTGTGAACAACTGTGGTAAGTCTGTTTTCCACTATTGTGTTTGTTATGTACTAGTATTTAAAAAGTCACCATTTTCCCCATTAAAATATTGCTAAGTCTAAAAGTTGGGACCAGATTTCAACAGGAATATCCCTTTTTATTTCTGAGGAGCATCAGCCTTTTCTGTTTTTCATTTGTATGTTCCCTGCTTAAACTCCTCTGTTGTCCATTCGAGGAGCGTGACCTACACCAGGAATCCTGGTTGAAAAATAATTGTGTGGCAGAGGAGATGATACACTTCAGAAATTGCAGCGGATGACGGTGCTACATGCAAAAGCATTTTTGAAATGGTTTTCGAATAGCAAGAGCACTATGTGAGACCAGGATAGGTTTATATGCGGTTCACAAGACTCTGTCTAGGCTACAGCCATGGCCGTGGATTACTTTACCTAAGCCTATTGCCGTTCTCGCTGTAAGCTGCCTTCCTTATCTAGCAGTAAAAGCTGCAGTCCTTCTGTGGTGCTTAGACAGCGTGTTAAGCAGGCAGGGAATTAGCTGGGAATGTCAGACACCAGCTTTTGCTTCAGTGCTGTAACACTGGGAGCTTACGTGTGGCCAGTCCACACCTACTGTTCTCTTCTCCCTGGACACACAAGCACAACATGCACTCACAACTGAATGTCACATCACATACAAGAGTATGTCATAGAGTCATAGAATCATAGAATGGTTAGAGTTGGAAGGGACCTTCAAGATGATTGAGTTCCAACCCTCCTGCCCCAGGCAGGGACACCTCCTACCAGACTAGGTTGCTCCAAGCCCCATGCAGCCTGGCCTTGAACCCCTCCAGGGATGGGGCAGCCACAGCTTCTCTGGGCAACCTGGGTCAGTGCTTCACCACCCTCACGGGAAACAATTTATTCCTAATATCTCATCTAAATCTCCTCTCTTTCAGTTACTCCTCCTCCTATTGTATGTCTGCCAAGTGATGTGACAAAAACATGGTTTCCCATTGTGTGACCCAAGTGGGAGCACAGCTACATCCAATTGACGTGGAAAGAACGGGTTAGACCTCACATTGACTCTGTGTCTCAGTGCTTCTCTTAGACATAGACATTTGAACCCTGTGATCCAGCACTACCCTCCTTCAGCACAGCTCTGTACTTCATCCATGTAGTCCAGAGGCTTCTTCACATGGCTCTTCTACAGACAGGAAGCCTGATGAAGGCAGAGCAGGTGAAGCTCTGAACTTGACACACCCAATTCTTGTTTTCTTAGTCCGAAATAAATCTGCCCCGTCATTTTTTTTATTATTTAAAAACAAGAAGAAAATAGTTAGGCACTTAAGATATATGTGCTATCAAGCTAGTGATCTATGAAGCGAAATCTGTCCTAGCAGTATTGTTCTGATGAATTCCCAGGGGACTACCAGAGGGCCAGCTCATAATGCTGCAGACTTCCAGTTCTCCAAATCTGCCTTGCAACAACTCACTGCTGTATTCAACAAGGAAACCAGAAAGTTATTATTTCTCATATCACACAGCGGTGCATTGTCAAACACGATCAATATTACATTTATTTGTCTTGCATAACTTAACTGATATAACATGATATAATTTTTATATATTTAGTCCTGGCTCTGCTGTTTGAGGATGGGGGTTGTCGAAATCATGCAGAATTAGATCTTGGGGGAAAAACTCTTTGTCTTATTATCTCAAAGGAAGTGAAACAGAATATTTGTAGAAAAATACTCAAATGAGCTACATTTATGGCAAAACAAATAAATTAATAAATTGCACAAAGTTTAGATGTGTAGAAACTGGCTATAGCAGGATGTTGGAGCGCTTAGCTCAGCCTCAGAAACTAAGGTTCTGGTTTCTTAGTAGGGGAAGATAAATCCTCCCCATTGATGAGGCTTCTAGCTGGTACCCTGAAGATGAAACAGCTTCATAGCCCTCTCCAGGCTCACTTGCTCCTGCTAAATAGGAGAAATGAACTTAAATGAAATTTATTTGGCTCAATTCCGTAATGCTGAAGCATTATATTTAATCTTACTCACTGCACAGGAAGAGAAAAACACATTTGTTGTGAGTTTTTCTTTCTATTTTTTTTCCTTTCACTGCAACCTTAAAATATTAATTTGAAAATAAAGCTATGGCAGAATAAATTTTTCATATAGAACTGATGTAATTAACTTCAAATGGCAGAGGCTCATTCTTTGGGAGTAGAAAAACCTGTGTCCAATCCCTCTTTCACCAGATAATAATGAATGCTACAACTATGCATCATATTGGCAGCTATGAAGATCTACTTTGTTTTTTAAAAATCCAAATTTCCGTCTTTCTGAGAGGATACATGCAGAAGGAGCGTGATCTTTGGTCTCTCACAGGATTGTCACTAAAACTGGAGAAATGTGTTTGCCTTATGTCTTTTTCTTATCTGTTACTGCTACTCAAAATTATCAGGGAATACCTCTCTAAATTAGGCAGCAAAGAGAGTGAAAAAGCGTGTAGCCCTATTTAATAGTCATAATTCTGTCATAAATTATCTTGCTTTTCCAATAGAATATGGTTATTTGTACTTAAATATTTGCTAGCTTCTGAATCTAGAACTACTTTGATTTTCAAAAAAAACTCAAAATGCAACAATCCTTGTCGTAGTCAGGGAACTTACAAGTTAGTTGGCCAGATCCTGCCATTCGGTCTTTGTTTTATTGTTCTTTAGGTGCCAGTTATGGTCAATCCATTACGTTTAAATTGTTGGCCATCACTGTCTCCCTCTTTTTCAATTGACAGCACACAGCAGGAGAGAATTTCAGAATGTCTGGCAAACTCATTACTCCTCGTAACTACTGCTGTGCTCAGCTAACTGGAGTTGTGGCAGCATAAGCCTTAAATGGCTGACAGCATGCTAAACGTTATATTCACTAGATTTTTTTTTTCTTCCTTTTTCCACACTACATTTTTTTTTGTTTGTTTTCCATCAAAAACTGGTCCCAGAAGAAACTTTTAGTTACTTGAATCCTCAGCAAATTAAACCGGAAGGTATTTTAAAGGTCAATTAAGGTCAGAGAATTTTCATACATAAAAATTTCTCTACATAACCTATTACATACAGTAGAAATATATTCTTACACTGGTGATTTACTTCTTCCCAAATGCTAAACTAACACGGGATTAACAAAGCTGCTGCTGCATGAGATTTTGGGATAAGAGTAAAGAAGAGACACAGCCTCTCCCTGTTGTGATTGCTTTATGAAGTACAGCTGATACACCTCCTATAAATAAACCCCAAGATTTGTAGGGTGGGTATCTGACTGAGATCAGGCCATCATAGATGGAACTGAGAGGTTATAAATCTATTTACCGCTTTGGTCAAAAGACAAGAAAATTGTAAGTTCATACCAAAGAAAAGAGTTGATCTTTTAAGATATCAGTTAATCTCACAGGTAAGTGTAATTTTACACACCTAACAAAATGAAAGTGACTTAAGAGAGCAAACAAGAAAAAATCCATTACTTGCAATAATTCAAGTGGGACATTCAGAATAAACATTATTACTGGGTACTAAATCTAAGTCAGTTCCTAGGATTTTTCCTTCATACTTTTGTCTGTCTTTGATGATAAAACCTCATTTTACAACATAATAAAACTCTTAGTTTAAGCAATCTTTATAAGAATGACAAAGGATTTAAATTTAAGACAACACTGATTGTTGGGATATGTTTTACAGAAACTCATTACTTTTAACTTATTCATGTTCTTTCTCTGATGGAAACTTTAATTGTTTCTCAACTATTTAAGATAAGGCTCTTTAGAAATTTGTAGTTAAAAATATTATAGGTCTAAATGTAAACCATTGCATAATACTTTCCTGATTCTCCTGCTGTATGAATAGTGGAAAAAAAAAAGAAAACCAACAAAAACCCCCTACGATATAACAAGGTCATCTGATGCTATAACTGGGTAACAAAGTAAAAGCCATTTAAATGTAAAAAACCCCCAAACCTGAACCCCAGACAGCACTGCCATTTGGGGAACTAATTAGGAATTTGGCAATATTCAAGTAACTTTCCAACCAAACTTAAAAAAAAAAAAAAGACAAAATCCATCTTTCAAAGATGAAAGGTAAATGAGAAAAAAGAGGGCCTTCTCAATTGTCCATTTAAATGTAAAAAGGTCTCTTAGGAATAATTAAATTAAAAAAACAAAAACCAGAACAACAAACCACTATTTGGAGAACAGAGGAAAAATGATGCTTGATTTATCTGAAACAGAAATTCAACTCCTAATAGGATCGGGGGTTGGGGGGGGGAAAGTGAAANTACGATATAACAAGGTCATCTGATGCTATAACTGGGTAACAAAGTAAAAGCCATTTAAATGTAAAAAACCCCCAAACCTGAACCCCAGACAGCACTGCCATTTGGGGAACTAATTAGGAATTTGGCAATATTCAAGTAACTTTCCAACCAAACTTAAAAAAAAAAAAAAAGACAAAATCCATCTTTCAAAGATGAAAGGTAAATGAGAAAAAAGAGGGCCTTCTCAATTGTCCATTTAAATGTAAAAAGGTCTCTTAGGAATAATTAAATTAAAAAAACAAAAACCAGAACAACAAACCACTATTTGGAGAACAGAGGAAAAATGATGCTTGATTTATCTGAAACAGAAATTCAACTCCTAATAGGATCGGGGGTTGGGGGGGGGAAAGTGAAATATCTGAAAATATGTTAACTTAAAAGGCAAGATATCTAACTTTAAAAAAAAAATGACAGAAGCTCCTGCCAGATTATCAAAGGCAAAATGACTTTGATGCTGAAACAAATTATAATCCTACTACATAAATTGCCTCTTCATGAGTTAAAATCGCTAACAAGGCAACCTATAAGGGTTTTAAATGAATGGAAGTATGACAGTATTTAATTCTGAACCTGGGGAAAACTGAAGGAGGCTTTATTTCCTTCTTCCCTGAAGTTATGGAGAGAAAGGGATATAAAGCTCCCTGGACTGAATCCAGAACACAGTCTGGTTCTATCTTTAGCTTCACAATGCTGATTGCAACTACTTATGGATGCTAAATCTGACTCACAAACAACCAAAAATGGGTTTATAATAAAGCATTGTTAAATACCATGAAAAGCTGGGATAACAATATGACTGTACTTGGATAGTTTTGATCACATGGACTTCAGCTGGAAACAAACCCAAGACTTCATCATGAGTTGGTAAAATTAATTTGAAAGACAGGTTCAGGGAATTGCCTTGAAATGTACTTGAAACTACTACCACTCCCATTTAAAACTACTCTTCTCGGAAACTACTGCTCCCCCTGTTTGAAAACAGGGGCCTGATATTGCTCCTGTTTAATACTTTTTCTTCCCAGGGTAATTTAGTTGCTGTTAGATGTTTCACCTTCACTGGAGTAATGCTTTGGTGAGTGAAGTCTCAAAAGGTAAAATGAAGCTATACAGATTACTATATTTTGAAGGACTGTAAGATGGCTTTAGTACTGAAAACATGTTATTACAGATTAAGAACATCATAACACATTTTCTGAAGATCAAATGCAGTGTCGTGTCCTTAACTGATGGAAATCTCCGTATCTTCAAGTTATATCAGTAGTACCTTCCTGCTTCTCACCAGCTGAGAATCCAGCTGCTCTTTCCTCATGATCACATAAGACTTTCTTATCTGACCAAAACACTTGTCTAATTCCTGTTCAAAAACAAATGCGCAGTACATCAGAGATGAACTGAGTCTGGGGTTGTCTTTTCTTGCTACTGAAAACTCTTTTTACTCACTGACGCTACTAACTGTGGGTCTGTCCTGCTTTTTTACCTTGCTGCCACAAAGTCTTCATTGTAAAAGGCAAGATTGCACAGCACAGATGTCACAGATTATTCTAATCACTAACGAGTCATTTTTCTATTTCTTTTCCACAAATCTCTTCTATAGGACAACACTTTGGAATGCTGTAATTCAAGATGCTAGCAGCTATTGGTTCTGGGATTGATTTGGTGTTTAAATGACAATTTCTTTTCCCAAAACTTTGCTGTAATCAGTCACAGCATACCACAACTGAGGCAAACTGAGATCTCAGTCCTCTTTGCATTAGTCTGTCACCTCTGCTTTCCAAGGGAACAGCGTTAGACTTTTGATTCAGTCATTCTTCAAAGGAAACCTGTCTCCTGTGTCTGACAGAGACACAGAGTCCTGGAATTCTTATGGCTGCCCCATCCCTGGAGGGGTTCAAGGCCAGGCTGGATGGGGCTTGGAGCAACCTGGTATGGTGGGAGGTGTCCCTGCCCAGGGCAGGGGAGTTGGAACTCGATGATCTTTAAGGTCCCTTCCATCTCTAAACATTCTATGGTTCTGATTCGGTAGTCAGGGAAATTAAGATCTGTGGTATTCTCACTTGACAATTTTGAGCCTCAAGTTCCATATTTTGTACAACAGAACAGAAGCAGAAGTGTTTGGCAGGGGAGACTTTGACTTCTGTACACACCAACTATGTCTCAACTTTACGTTTACATCTGTACTACTTTGACAAAGTACTATTTTCTGTTCCTCCAAGGCCCTTTTATAGGTGTGTGCTATAGGGTACACCTTGTATTAGTAATTATTTCCTTGGCTAATCTTCAAAAAGGCTAGAAAATTACTTAAAAATTAGTGACCTTAAATTTGCCCCTCCATTTGCATTCTCTATGGCATTTTAGTCCAGTACTATATTTATATCCTCTTTTGGATTTTAAGTTTTTTTGCTATATAGTATTTTAAGTTTAATCAAAAGTCAACTTAGAAAGGCCATTCTGCCTAAGGGATATTTTTCCATTAAGTATTTGACATATTGGTGGCCTTGGGGGATTATTGGTTTTTGAAGAAATATTAACAGCTGGAAATTTGCATTTTAATACAGTTCTCCTCAACTACTCAAGCAATTTTATTTTTAAAACCTGTGACAGGCTTCAAAGCCTTAGTCCTAAAGCAATCTTGCCAAGTAGTTGCTAACATAATTTTACTACAAATGATTAAGTTTCCTAATAGGTTTTCCTTTTCAAAATCTTGTTTGAGGTGTCTGTGAAATCAATGCCAAAACTTTGTGATTTGTACTAGAACTAGCATTGCTAATTTGGCTGAACTAGAGGGAACTGGAAAAAGAACTCCACTCATAATTCTAAAACCCAAAGTGAAAACTAAACCCCAACATCACAGTCGTACCATGATTTATCTTCTCTAAATCTGAGGCTTTTAGGAGAATGAGATACAGAAAGAGGCATTTACAGTGAAATTGGAACAGAATACATGGGATGGAACTACTGATGCTGTCACTACACATGCGGTGTCTGTCCAGCTGCCATTCAAGTGAAAATGCCACTTGACTTCATGAATTTTGTGTCAACCCAATGCAGGCTTTACAAGTTAGTGGCAGTTTTGAAAACAGGTTGAACTAGGTTAATTTTTTCCTGACACGTTAGCATTGCTAGTTGACATTATACAAACCCTGTTTGATCAAACAGTCACACATTAGAGTATGATAGATTTGTTTTGAGAATGAAACTATGGGGTAAAATCTAGATGATATGGGAGTTTAACTAAATCTTTAAACTTAGTTAAACCGCAACAGGCTGCAGTTGCAGAAGAGAAACAAAAAAGGCTTTAGCTGGGAAAACCATTGCCAGAGGTTTCAGAACATCATCAAGTGTAGTGTAACTATCATCTTCAATGAACTAATTTCAGGGAAAATATGATACAGTTTCCTTTTCAGAAAAAAACTAAAAAGCATATAAACCTGATCAAATTCCACCCTAACTCTTGGGAGCTTTTCCGCTGACCTTGGCAGATCTCAGATCAGGTCTGAAATTTATTGTTGGAACCCAAAATATTTTAAACAGAAGCAGCAACCTTTCTGCTTATTTTAGTGGTTTCCATAGTAAGAAAGGTTTTTATTCGTAATAGTGTGAGTAACACAGTTGTGGTCTCATTGGAACTGTGAGTCTGTCAATTGATTGCTCTGTTCTGTTCAGGGGTTCACATATGAATACAGAAGAGCTTCACCGAATATCACCATGGAAATTCTACCGGATATTTTGGAATAAAAAAAAGCAAACAAAACAGTTTTTAAACCAGAGATTCATGAGCCAGTTAACTTTTGAGTTTAGTTCCAAAAATAATGAGGGTAGATTTTTTTAAATGAATGCAGTTTGAGTGTGTTTGCCTTTTGGATTCTGAATTTTAAATTTCCATTCCTGGTCTGAAATACTTAACATTGTTTACTCTCCACTACTTATTTAAGTGATTTCCCTTTTGTCAACAACCCCCTTTCCACATTCTTTCCCAAAACTGACAGATCAGTTCTGAACCCAAAGGAACCACAGTAAATCTGAATTCAACCCCCTGTTGCCTACAGATTAATGTTGCACTGAGTGGATTTTGCCATTCTCCTGGTTGCTATTGTCTGATTTGCATAGACTGAATCTCTGCAGTGAGGTGAAGAAACAAATAAGGAAGGAATCCTTAGAAGGGTTAAGATGCTTTTAATCCTGTTAGTCCCATGTAATGATATTCCTTGGTAGAAGCAAAGGGACATTTACTTTACAGCTTGTCTCAGAGTGTGCTTGGAATTGGATGCCTCAGAGGGCTGGGTGAAGAATACTGTAGAAATAATCTGGGTTAGTCTGCTCATCAAGTCTTTCCTTTCAGATGTTCTGAAAAAATTATTTTATGTCTAAACAACAAGGTTTCTGTTCTTTCAGACACCTGTTTCTATGTCAGTATCCATTTTTTCAAACTCTAACTGCTCAAGCTGTGATGAAATTGGTTTATTTTCAGGTTTCAAAAATGCCTTCTGTATTCCATAGACTAATATTAGATGATAGGAATTGTAAGAAGTATTTCTTTGCCTCACTTTTAAGTGAATTTTCTCCCCTCCCTTGCATTTTAGTTTCAAATCCTTTCACTGTATTGTTATTCAGAGCAATGTCAGAAAAAAACCCTCCCCTTAATTATAAAGCCAAAAATTGTCCTGAAAACTGTGTGGATATGAGAGATTTTAGGATATGAGAGATTTTAGGATATGAGAGATTTTAGGATATTTGGCAAACTGTCACCAATCTAGAGAAAAAGAAAATCTAACATAAATAGGCAGAGGTGAATCCATGTGATGTAATGACCTATAAAATTCTTTTTAAAAAGAAATATGATTGTCTCCTCTACCATGGGCTCAGTAAAAAGTCCTCAGTGATGTAACATGAGTTTGTATGTGGGGGCTGCAGTTGTACTTTCCAAGTCATGTACATATCCCTTTGGTGTATTTCCTAAAAATGAATAAGTTTCAGTGTACCCATAGCTGAATACGTCCCAAACCCCCAAAACTTCCCTTTAAACTAGTAATTGAGTAACAGAATATGTATTTTGACAGACTTGATAAGACCAGTGTGTTGATTCAAACACCTGAGTCAAATAAGATACACACATAAGAACATGGTTACAGCTAGAGGCTGTGCCTTTATTAACTTAATTAGCATAATGATAACTGAGGAGATGCAAAACGGCTATTTCACCCAATATCACTACCCAACAGGAGTGCTCCAGAGTGCTTTTACCTGGGATATATCAATCAAGTTTATAATAAGGCTTCATTTACATTCCTCAGCAGCTGACAGCCAAACCCTTTCCCATTTTCTTTTTGTGTCACAGATCCAACTGAAGGATGCCTCAGCTTACACCTAAAACCTTCCCATGCACTGGCGCAGGTTGGCCACTAACTTGGAAAACACTTGAGACTGCCTGAAAATTTTTGCCTTGAATTAATTCCATAATTAATTAACCATAAGGTCCTATATTTCAAATTGACAAAACCTGCAAGAAAAACAGACTCAAAAGTGGTTGCTGCTTTAAGCTCCTCTGAGCTTAAGTTTCATGGAAAATGGAACCATGGAATCACGGAATTGTCAGAGCTGGAAGGGACCTCTAGAGATCACTTAGTCCAACTCCACTCCTAAAGCAGGGTTGCCCAGAGCACATCACTCAGAGCTCCATCCAGGTGGGGCTTGAAGGTCTCCAGTGAAGGGTACTCCACACCCTCCCTGGGCAGCCTCTGCCAGGGCTCTGACACCCTCGCCCCAAAAGAAGATTTTACTCATATTTGAATGAAACTTCCTGTGTTCCAGCTTGTGCTCAACAGATAGCCATGCTGTATGAAGAAAGAGACCTCAGATCTTTTCTCTGGTTCATTTGGAAAGAAGGACTTGAGTTTGCAACCCATAACACAGGGGAGTGGCATGTCTACTGCCTCTTCTGAGGAGAAGCTCTCTATTTTTGACACAAAACCCCTTCAGAATTTGCAGTTCTGACTTGAGGTTGAGCCACCACAGGCTAAGATAATAATTAAATACCTGGTTCTTTGAGTGATATTTACCAGCACTCTGATAATTCATAGTTCATTTAATTGATTCCGTGTGTACATAATAACACCACTATGGAAATATTTTTTACATTCCACAAACGGAAGGATTTGAAATTTCCCAGAAATTTCACTTGAGGTCTATGATATCAGCAAGTCAGTTCTGACAACCACAAGTGAGAGTGAGAAGTGACTCATGCCCCACTCTATGACCAAGATGAACAACATAGAATTAGTCAAAGTTCTCTTTCCAGGGTGTTTATTAGAATTTCTGTGAAAGGAATCCAACTCAAAACCTGAACATTTACTCCAGTTTGATTTTCAGTATTTCACAGTGCAAATTTTCAAAGTATCCTTGGAAGTTAGAAGGAGAAATTCTGAAAACCTAACACTCATTCTCCTAAATGTTTCAGTTGTTTACAAAATGTCCTTAACGCCCTTGGAGAGGAGGAGGAGGAAGGAATGGACATTCCTACCACTTCTACCATGTCCATAAGCAATGATTAAACATTACCAATCACTGTGGGTGGTCAGAAGCCAGCTGCTTTACAGAGTGTGCATGTTAGCTTGTAGAAAAAAGTGAAATATGTTATTTTTTCTTAGGACCACATCACTACTCTGCATTAAAAGTTTGAAGCATTACAGGAAAAAAACCACAGGTGGGGAAAAGGGGTATCTTGAGTAGACATTTGTAAAACATCCTGTGAATAAAAGAAGATGCATAATTTACTGCAGCCTCAGGGTAGCTATAAATTATATTCAGACAAATCACTATGTTATTGTTCTGTTATTGTAGTGAAAAATTCTCCTAGCAACTACTGTGCCTTACTGTATCTGCTAGTTAATATACAGAACAGGCTTTCTTAAGAGAATGTATACAAGTGGATGACAAAGATCCTTATCTTTTCTGGCAAAGACCACAAGGTAAAATGGTTAATTTTCAGTTGAAAGAAGAGAGAGATCTTCTAGTTGCTCAAGAGTATTTGGATGAAACAGTAGCAAGTAAGATGTAACATGCATCATGAAAAGAGAGGAAAGGGCAAGAAAAGTACAAAAACAACAACAGAGGACAAAACATAAATCAACTTCTTACTGGATAAGACTTAAAATATATATAAAAAGAATTTAAAAAGTGATAATAAACCCTGAAATAAACTATTTGAATCATTGTGTAGAAAAATAAGAAAACAATACAGTACCGGGTAGTGTATGGTATGTCTTGGAAAAATAAATGGGTAGGATGAAGAAATGATTGCATATACTTGTTATGGGTCATCTGACTCCGAACGGAAAATTCCTACATCAACTCTTGAAGTGTTAAAAGCCAGAAGCTACTATATTCATGGGGGACTTAACAATAACCATTTTGAAACCTTTATGTAATGAAGACAGTAAAACATGAAAGTAGTTCCTAGAATACAGAGAAGACAGCTTTATGATCCAGAAAGTAGAAAATCAATCCAGAGGAGAAACTGTCCTGGACCTACTTCTTCAATAGGGAGGAACTAATTGAGAACGTGAATATAATACAGAACTACTTGCCTTACTCACCATATGTATCTGATTGTGAGAAAATAAATCCTGTTGAATAAAGAAACTGAAGAAATATGGCACAGCAGAGAAAGAAGATGAGACAGACTAGAATATGTCTGTGCCAAACTATTAACTTGGCCTTGCAGTTCTGGGAAAAATCAAGTGTAGAAGCTCTAGGAACTTGCAGAAGGTTGTGGTGCACAGCAATGATGTTTGACACATCGCTGATGAACCAATGCCAGTGGTCTCATCTCATCTCATCTGCTGAGTAACTTCTCTCCTGCAGTTTGCAGAGTTGTGTCTCTATGGCATGGGGTGCCTGGCTGAGGGATCTTAGAGGCCAATCTTCTCAGAAGAGAATTTTACAATTTAAATTTAATTTAAAATTATCCAAAATGATGGCATTTGTGGAGCACCTGGCACCTATTTTCATGCTTAAATCCCTGCGTTTCATTTCTTAGCCCAAGCAACGACACTGGATGCTGTGAGGCTGGACTGAGGAGACTGTTCCAAGGAACTAGATACAGCAAAATATTATGAACAGGTATTATCTACTCTGGTTTTGCAATGGAAAACTTCTGAAGACTCTATCGTAGTTTCTTATTTTAAAAAAATCTTAAATAATTTACCAAGTATTAAAGCCATGCTGTTGACTTATATAAATAATTTATTTTTTATTAGCCCTCATCCATGATGTTTTAACCCTGTCAAAAATTTGACCTCCTTATTCAGCTGGTTTGACTAACTAATTTGGAGGAGCAAATCTGGGAGTAAAAAAGTGAAAAAAAAAACCAACCATTTTTCACTTTCTGCCTCAAGCATGTAACTATGAATGATTCATAGCACTTCTTGCTCTGTGACAGATTCATTATTAAAAGTTTATTTAATTATCAATACTGTGCTCCAGTCTATTAAGAAAATCATATTTTATATTGACTATTACTTGTGAATGAAGTTATCAGTGTCATTCAATCCACTTGGAATCCTGAACATCTGTTTCATTAAGCTGATAAGAGTTTGTTATCAATATGTTTAATGCAATATATTTTCCAAGGGCATATTGGCAGTTGCTCCGTGTGTTAAAAGAACTCTCTGGTGCAAGCTACTCTATGTGATACTATTTGTTGTCTGCATGTTTGAGGCATTTTTTAGGCTCAAAACCACCAAGAGATTGTACTATGCACCCACTTTGGTAGTGCCAGATTAATTTATTTCATTGCTATTTTCATTGCGAATGTGTGACAAGGAACACAATGATCTCAGCATGTAAATTATATCTGGACGTACAAAATAAAGGGATTTATAATCTGCTGTTAATGTCAGTTGTTTCCAGTTTGCCTAAATACATTAAAAACATATTATGATATTATGGATATTATGCAAACAATAACATTAACATATTTTAATGCAGGCTTCTATTTTTTCTTCATTCCATTTCAGATTAATATCCATTTACCATTATCGGTGTTTTATCTCTTTTGTGCTGGAAATAGAATTCTGCATTAGAGAAGGTGGATAATGTTTAACAGGAAAATTAGAAATATTCAAAATATAAAAGGTTTATTTTTTTTCCTATTTAAGATTGTTTTCATGCTCAAATGATATTTTCTGCTTGTTTACATTATTCTGGATGGTTTTTATGTTGGAAAATACCCAGGTGAATAATTGGCTTTTTCTAAAGAGAGGTTCCAAATTTAATCCAGAAGATATCTTTAATAGCGTGTGATACCATTGCAAAAGAATGTGTTTATTTATTTAAAATACAAAAAACACAGGGAAATCAATGATCTTTTTGCCCATTCCAGTGGACTGGGTCTTATACTGATTTCAATTGGAGAAATATGTTACCTTATGAGGAATCAATATTCTGTCTATATTTAATGTTGCTTTCCATGCCAGCCAAGCCAAATTTTTTATCTTGCCATTAAGCATTATTCTCTCAAAGTTTACACTAATAATTGTGGCTTAGCAAGTGCTGCTGTAAAGTTGATGCCATTTCAGAGAGAGGAAAATGAAGAAGAGAAAGTATTTATGATATTTTGAAATGTTTACATTTCAATTATTGTGAGATTGTGGGGTTTTTTTCCTTTATTTTGGTTTTTAAGTTTCCTTTTATTGCACCAGCCTTGCAAAAAAAAACCAAACCACCCCTATTGCAACACAGAGCAAACTGAAGACAAGGATAATTCAAGTCTCATTTTTTTAAGTGTTTAAAGTTTTTTTGATTAGTCTGGAAAGGATTAGTCTAGTAATTGGCAGAAACATAAGGCTTTGTTTCCTGTACAGGAGTAAGTCTTATAATGAATCAAGTTTTAAAGTACAAAGCAGTGTTTACAAATAGTGACAAATTAATATGCAATTAGAAACACAGCTTTCTGTCTTAATCAGTGCAACTTTACTTAGTAAAAAAATATATTGGTAGAAACAATTCTTATAAGAGCTGTTACTCTTATTGATTGATCCCAAACTTTTATCCTAGATACAAGATGTGAATATTTCCTGTGCCAGAAGTTTCATCTCACAGCAGGAAAAAAACTCAGTAAGTTTGCATTGATACAAGACAAATGTGAAAATAGGGAAAAAGAAATTACTTAAATGTTTTTCATTCTTTTTGGCATCATTTAGCTAGAACCTTCTTTTTCAACAGATTTTAAGAAAAAATATAAGGTTTTCCTGAAAAAAGTCTAAATGTATCCCTCAGGTAATATTATTTTCTGTTGGACAGCATAGACAAAATATTTATTTTTATCTGCTGCAAATGAACTGTAGATCTCCCTCTTTCTCAGTACTAAATATTTGTTCACAATAGAAATAAGTAAGTAAGTAGTTTGCAGCACGGGAAATGATTTCTTCAATTACTTTATGATACAGGTATGCTCTACTAGAGCAACCTACAGCTCAGTCTGCTGATTCAGCAGAGCGTGGAGGGTTAACTAAATGTTTTGCTTCGATACATTTTTACTTATTAAACCTTCACTTATTGCAGTGAGCCACTTTTGATTAATGTTGCTATTTCTGTTTGATGGCTTTGCCGCAAGGTTCTCACTATTTTATGAAATATATTGCTGCTTAAAGTTGTTTGATCGATTAACTCCCCGATCAGCTAGTTATGACAATTTTGCAATTAACTTTTGTTTTGAACTTCTGAATATAGTTGTTGTGTTCCTTACAACGGGTCCTTAATCTGTAAATTTACTATCAGTTATTTTCTAGGTATTGACTTGCTCATGTTATGTTGGTAGATATTATGAATACAGTATGGTACCAGGAAAATGATACAGCAGGTAGTCAGTTTAATTTTGGGAAACTTAATTAAAGTTTGTGCTGTACTTGGTGTGTGGAGGAGTACCACGTGTTGCACATATTATTATAATGAATTAATAATTAATCTTTGTGATGAACTGGCGATATGTGAATTTTAATACATATTTTGAGGGAAAGTAAATAACAGATGGAATTCAGCAAACAACAGAGAAATTATTTACTCGTCTTATATATAATGGAAACTATGTTCAAAATTTCAAGATGACTGCAAGGAGGTCAGGAGCTAAAGGCTGCAGTAAGCTCTACTGGCCAGCTCCTGGAGTAAAGTTAACCCAATAACACAATATGTCTAACATACTTGTGAATCTGATAATTTTAAGAGAGGTCATCAATATATTAGTAGAAGTAATTTAATTGCTTTCACTTCTTTATATTTTTTTCAGATTCTCTATCTGTATCATAAACATTAGAACCACTATAAAGCCTTCATGCTAAGATGTTCAAAGCCTAGATCAGCAGCACCCAAACTACAGTTTGACAACCTGCAGATCTAAAAATGCATTAATTCCCAGAAAGAAAAGATGATCTCATTTTTAACTTTAAAAAACAGGGGAACTGTTACTGCTCCTTATTAATACATAAGTAAATATGCATTGATTCACTTCAACAAGTACCAGAGAAAATAGGAGATCAGTTATATACAGATGTGGCTGTTAACTCTAAACTATCAAAAATATCTTTTAAATAATGTAGAAACAGACTGATAGTGATAATTGGTATCATCAAGTCAAAATAAAAAATGATACGAATAATTTCTTCCTTCTTCTTCTTCCTTCTAAGACTAAAAACTTAGCCACCATTTTTGGTTGTTTGTTTCTTTCAAAGACAATACATTATCCAAATGAGTTAATAAGAAAGTAAAATTCTCATAGTAAAAAACATAAAGGATTTGCTCAGTATCTGGGGAATCTGAAATAGTAAAAAGTAAACAAACTTCTACAAGTACTTCCCCAGGTGGTTTTCATTTTCACATTTAATCCAGGAATCTTCTGGGCCTTTAATACCCTGCCCCTCAGCCTACCTGATTTATAAAATTGCCCACACCTGGCCCTTGATTATCTTAACGAGCTACTTTAATTGTTTACTGTTTGCTGCCAGTCAAGCAAATTTCTACTAAGGTATGAACTGAGCAGTGCTGATGTCCTGCATAGCTAGTTGTTTGGGATTTTTTTTTTTGGTGCATTTTTTTTTTTTCCTATTTGGCGTTTGCTAATATTGATCAAAGGAAATACATCCAACATTGATGCAGTTCTCTTTTTTTGAGATGATAAAATGAGTTACAGACTCTCTTATATTCCATGGTGGTCGTACTCCTAGAGGGAAAAATGCTTTTGGCTGGTAAGTCTATTAGCAGACTGATGAGCACATTTATGTTAATAGCATGTATTGCCAAAGGTTGAATAATCTATTGATTTCCCTTAGTTTGAGCTACTTATTTTTCCACTTATATCTCTTCCCAACTCCGTGTCCTAGTTTGTTATGCTGTTGTCCGTGCTGAATAGCACCTAATTCAGAGAGCTGGTCCTTGGAATGCCAATGAGGTTACTGGTAAAGCAAAGGATTACTCAGAGTGGGTTGCTGGGTTGCAGTCAAACCCCAGGTGAATATGAATCTCAAATTCTGCCTTACGAAGCCTCTTTAAGCACTGTACATCTCATTTCTAGGTGGTTCTTCTAGTGTGGGGAGAGTGCCCTGTGCCCTCCCCTTGGAGGGATCAAGCAGAGAGTCCAGGGAAAACAATTGCCTTGTAAAAAAGCCCAAATCAAAGTGTGTGCCGCTTTTTGCAAGATAGAATTCTTCTTCCTAGAGATTTTTGTGAGACCAGTATTTTGTCAAGAGAGCACACACACATTGACTAATGTGCAGCTGCTGCTTGTATTGGTTTCTCTACATTTATGACCCCCAAAGCCATCAATATAATAGATTTTAAAATATTATCTTGAATTAGGCACATGACTATGAGTAAGTGTAGTCATTTAATTGGATTATATAATTATATTTTATAATATAATTATATATATAAAAATTAATATATATATAGCATTCCAATTAGACAACCTTAGTCAAGTATTTCAGAGGCAACGTGCACACATCCTTGTTTTCTCTGGCCTTTAGGAAGCAAAACCAAATAGCCAGTTACTCAGTATTTTGTTCTGTATAAGCTGGCTATTGTAAGTATCTGTTGTTGTCAATCTGTATTTAATATATATAAATATCTAAGACTTAGTAAGGCTAAGAAAGTAATCGATACTCCCTTGTCATGTTACTTGTCTAAGATTATGCTTTATGGGATAGATTTAGTATTTTGAAACAGATCCGAGAGGAAGCTCAGGAAGCTGAAGGTTACTATTCTTCTGAGGATTCGATATTTATTTTTCTGCCAATGAAGAGCATATTTACTCTGCTGATCACTCAGCAGCTGGGGCATAGCAACATCCTTAATCATTAATTTTGAAGGGTTAATAATAAAATGTTAATTTTCCAATACAAAGCGTATGGAGGCTACTGCCAGGTGGGGATAAGACGTTAACATAGGAGAGTTTAGAAAACACAGATTCTGTTCTTGATGCTCTTATTTCTTGGGATGGTTGACAGGATAACACATGTGACAGTCAGTTTGAGTGATTTTCTGGGAGGGCAGGCTATTATTTTTCTTATGGCATCATGAAGGGTAAGTGATTTCTCTTGTAACTGCAGGGCAGGTTTTGTGGAGATACATGACCCAAACCATAATCAGACTCAGTGAAGGGCATCAGTGGAGGGAATAGGGGCCTTTATTTTTCAGGTTGCACCAGATTACGGATGGCTGGATTAGAAAGTCTTCTCTGATGCAGTGTTTACGGGTGATGTGTTTTACTTGCTGTGCAACGCATGGAGTGAAAAAATAGATATTTCTTTTTTTAGTGTGGGACACCAAAAGTGGTTCCATCAGTCCCAACAGTTGTGAATTGCTTTGAACTCCTAAAGGAGAAGTCAATGCAAAGCTTGCTATTCCTGTGTTTTCCACAAGAAAGAATGACAAAGAGTCAAGGTTGAAGAATTGTAGCAGATGATTGTAAAGTATCTTTACTATTAACATGCTTGATTAATTTCTTTCTCTGGAAAATTATAATATTGTTACATACACTTTCCTTAAAAGGAAAGTAAGGCCTACCAATTTATCATTATTTTTAGAGTATTTTTAAATCCTTGGGTTACATTCTAAATATACAAGATACTGTTATTATTTGTTATTCCTACTTTTCAAAACATCAGTGTTCACCTTACTAATTTTATTTTTAGTCTGGTCAAGTGATGTAATGCTTATTAGTATGTTCAAACCATAACACTGAAGCTGTAAATAAATCATTCTCTCCCCATCTCCCCCCACTCAAAAAAAAAAAAAAAAAAAAAAAAAAGGAAAAAGACCCCCACAGATGAAAACAATATGATGAAATTTGTAATCAAAATAAATTATGCCTTGGGAAAAATGTAATTTGCACAATTAGGTGATACAATAGAATGTTCCATAATTGGGTGCAATACAAGTGTAACCATCCTTAATATCAGTAGTATGCAACCCTTTCAGGCTTCATTAAAGAGTTCCATTTGAACATGTGAATAATAGGATTAATATAGCCATGGGCACTGCTGGGTCAGCTGGCAATAGATCAATCCAAAACGCAGAGCATATTAAAAGGATTATAGATTAGCAATTAGATGGCTTTTTCACGAGCAAGGAATAGTTCCTCAGGCTTTGCCAAAGGTTAACAGAGATAGGATGTCGATTTTTCCAGTTTATAATCCAGTCAGAACTTTAAGGTGAGGGAAGTTATGGCATTTTCAAGATGATGAAAATTAATGATATGAATATAACAAACTTTTCAGGATCAGCCACTTGGTTTCACAGGGAAACTGTTCTTACACAAAATATAGGATATAAATACGTGCTGTTGATAACTACATCTCTAAGAAAGAAGATTTCAAGTGAACTAGTTGACAGGTCGGAGGCAGTTTTCAAGCCCTTATCTGTACTGTTCAGTTTGAAAACATTTGTTGCATTTCAGAGTACATAAATAAGTTCTCTAATTCAAACTCTGCAAATCAATGTTGAGTATTACTAACAGTATACACTAATAGTTTGACACTCTTAGTTTGTCAATAACACAGATATCTAAAAACTTTTTGATAGCTTCCTGATGAAATACTAGGTGGCAATATTGTTATGTTCTCAACTGCATAAAGAGAATGTAGTATGTGGAATCAATATATATTGATCAAACTGGGAGCTGGGTTCTAACATTTCTAAAAATCAGGTCACTTATTTGGATGTCTCGGTGTGCTTTTACTTCAGATGTCTGGCTCTGAAAATATGGGCTTTTATATAAAAGGAGACAGTAAGTTTATTAAAGAAGGTGAAATGGACATTCAAATGGGAAACAAATCAAGCACACCTGGAAATAAAAGAATGATTAACAGTGAATAATTTATTCAACAAACATTTATGTCATTAACTCCCTTGTTATTCAACTGCCATGCAGAAATTTGGGATAAAGGTCTGGCTGTTAATATTTTGCTGAATCTATTTGTTACTCTGTAAGAAATGTGTTGGTGAGTTTTCTGGGATATAGAGATAACCAAATTGCAGTAATCAATTGTCTGAATAATATCTCTACTAGGGAATAAAGTTTAAGTTTGAAGAAGATTTTTTTTTTTTTTTTTTTAAGAAGCAGAACTATTTGCAAAGTTTATGCAAAAAATACCTAGGAATTTCTTGAAAAATGTATTTTTTTTTAAAGGATTAAGTCTCATGGTTGTCCAGGTTACGTGACATTTAGACTAATTAAAAATACTTCTTAACAAATGAGCGAAGCTAGTCACAGCTGCAAACCTTTTCAGAAATTCTGTGATATTGCTATAACAACAGCCCCTGTAGAGATCTGTGGGCTGGATGAAAGGTTTACAACTAATTCTCTTTCCTTATTTTGCCCCAACCCAGTAGTTTTGTGGGGGTTGTAGCTGCATCGGGTAGTTTTCTGGATCCTTTGCTGTTTTTTAAATAACAAGAATTTTCTGGTGGAATCTGTCTCTCTGAGGATGTGAAAAACTATGGCACAAACTCAGTCTCTGATTCTTAATTTCTCCTTAATGTGCTCGCTACATTTTATTAGTTCTATGGTAAATTCCTCAACTTTATATCTATAAAAGGCTAAAGGGATAGAGGATTATATGTAATAAATACATGATTAAAAAAACCTACACAGTATTACTTTCTAATGCTAGGGATATATGGTAATATTTTAAGCTCAGCTAACTTCCATTTTTCATAATCACACCCGGAATTAAGAATTAAGAAAAGGCAATGTTTTCTATTAAAAAAAGTTTGAAGACTGCATTTCTGACTGAAATCTGTATAATTACTACTTTGACTTTAGCTAAAGTATACTGAAAATTCTGTAAAGCAGGGATTTCTAATTACAATTCTTTTCAATTTAGTGGAATTGTGACAGCTGCTCTGATTTTGACAGACAAGAAATGAAGTGTTTGGAATGGAATGACAGCAACATCCACGATACTAATTGCAACTTTTGTTGGAAAATGTCATGAATTCCGTTTTAAATAGGATCCAAACATGAGGATGGCACATCACTCATTTTACTTTGCAACAGAACTCTGGGACATTAACATTATTTTTGTCTTAGTTAGACTAATAATTCATTGCAGCAGCTATAGACACTGATAAGGGCAGCAGCCATAAAAGAACACTGAAACAGCCCACACCACTCACTGACTTTATCAAACGTTTGGCAGCTACTGCTCCCGGGTGACCAGAAGAATGGTGTTATATGTCTAATTATTTTCTTTTTTAATACATCAAAATAAGTGGAAACAAGGAAAAACATCTGTGTGATCTTTTCCTCTTACAACTGTTTCAAACATCAGATGAGGTTGCAATCATTTCTAGAACTGGGGCATGTATGTTTGGTTGTTTTGGTGTTTGTTTTTTTTTTTTTTTGTCAAAATCAAAAAGTGACAGTTGCTAAAGGTGGAATTCTCTCAAGCTGATAAATAACACAGGAACAGAAGGCCCACTGATTTTTTCCACGTGCTGCCCGCTTCTAAATCCACTTCAGTTCAGATTTTTTAGAATGCTAAATACCTTAAGAGTTTCATTTTCACATTTTATGCTTTTCAGTATAGGTTTTATTATTTTAATCCACATTTTAGAAGTCTTCCTTATTTGCCTGCATACACCACATAGATTTGGCCTTCACAGAAAATCCCAACTGGAATATAGAATCATACAATGGTTAGAGTTGGAAGGGACCTTAAAGATCATTGAGTTCCAACTCCCCTGGGCAGGAACACCTCCCACCAGAGCAGGTTGCTCATGTGCTGATGTCTTGCCCGAGGGAGTTAAAAATGGTAGGGAAACATGCATTCCCAAGCCAAATATTAATGCTTTTAGGGCAATTGGTGCTTCCCTTCAGAGTCTGAGGAAAGTATATTGTCCCATCTTTGTCAACACACGTCAACATTTACATCTACTAGATACTTGCAAGAGAACAAAGTTGGAAAAAACATTCAGGAAATAGAAAATTGGGATTTTAAGTGTTCAAAAGCTGGCTGAGAATTGGAATTGAATTTACAGAGCATGTCCATCTAGGGAAAGATAAAGATGGGGAAGGGGAAATAAGGTTAAGTTTCTGAAACTGATACAGAGATGCGGAGGTAGCTTTCATCTGGGCTCAGTAATCCATGCGTTCTCCTGAGAAGTGCTTTGGAAGGACTTCCTGCTGTCCACCCCAGCACTTGAGAGAATTTGCCAAACCTGTCTGTGTGTCCCATAGTGTCCAAGCATCCCCATATTTTCTAGCTCACAATAATCCTGATGTTATGACAGGTTACAGTTTTAGCATTTTTCCTGTGCTACATGGCATCTCCATACGTTCTGACTGAATTAGGTCTTTCTGATTCATGAACTGAGATTGCCAGAGCTGTTTGTTGCTTATCTGTCAATGCATTATGTCTCCAGACTTCTGTACTGAGTTAATCGTTTTCTTCCTTGCCAGCTCACCTGAAAATGGGAATCATTTCAATTTACTCATAACCTGAAAAAAGAATACTCCAGTCCCTCTCCAAAATACCCAAACAAATGCAAACAAGAGGAGAAAACTGTCATGGTACAATTGAAGGAAGAATAGTAGTGGATATCCTTTTCTCTAAAGTCTCTGATCAAATGTTTCCACTCTTTTAATTTCTAGACTGACTGCAAAGTGCCATCTGTATGGTGCCCTCTCCTATTTCATTGGGAAGTTGCATTTATTTGCTCATGTGTCACAGCAAAAATAAGCTCCACGAGTGGAAGTAACGCAGGGAAGTAAAGATCTGGACAGGGAACAGGGCAAAGAAATGGCAAAGCCCTACAAAGGATCTAAAAGAGCAGAGTGAGCTTTATTGCTAGCAGTACGGAATGTATATGGTGGCAGCAGGTAGTTGTGCTCCTACTCATTACTCTAATATAGAATTAAAAATGAACCCGGAGGATATGTCTGAAAGAAAGCTAAAGCTGCATGAGGGAAATCTCCTTTGTGGTTAGAGAGACGTGGACAACTGGAGCGTTGCTGTGGGAGATTTCGAGCCTACCCAAGCCGTGCTGCAGCTCCTCTGGTGTGTGTGAGGCTGGAGATGCCCCGAGCAGAGCTGGGTTGCAACCTCGTGTTCCCCCTTTCCCGTTGTCATTACGAAGAACAGCACTTCTCATCTTTCTGTCTTAACTGCCTTTGCATCTCACCTGCTCACTGGCCTTGTTGATAATCAATCATGCTTTATTCACTTAACCTCTGCTTGCCTGCCTCCTGTTTCTTCTTGTCAGGGTGGAATGGCACGACTTCGGCAGCGTGTTGATGAACAAACATGGGCTGTGACGTGCTGCAGGCGTTTTAATGCTGCTGCTGAGTGTTGTGCCGTGGCCACTGGGGCTGCCTCTTTGCATATTGATTGAGCGCCGCTTGCACCGAGTATTGACTGCCACAGACAATGTTCCTCACTTCCCATTATCCCCCTTGTTTTTTTCTCCCTCATCACCATTCCAGTAAACACTGGCACTCATCTAGTTCCTCCTGCCCTTATATTTCTTCGCCATCTGCATCTTTGTTTCATTCTCATTCTCATCCTTGTAAATTAACCACATACAATAATTTCTTTTCTTTTTTTTTTTTTTTTTTTGCTGTTGCATCCATGGAATGTTTCTCCTAACCATGGGTGGCTGGTCTCAGGAGTTCAGCATTCAGAAATCATGAATCAGCCTCCCTTTGCTCTCAGGTTGGGATGCTGATCTTATTTTTATTTTTCATTTGTTTCCTAGGAAAATAAATACAGGCACCTAGCCTTTTAAGTTGTGGAAGAAACCTTAGCAGTAACATGAAGGTTTTGTTCGCAATTCTAAGGGAAATAATTTTGTCTTAATAATAAAAGCAGCAGTTATCGCTAAGTAGCAGGAGTCTGAGGATAAACATCAACTAAGATAAACACAGATGTGTCAGAGAGGAGTACAGACACCACCTGATATGGCAGGTGATGACACTGAAGATCCCAGCTCTGTAAACCAGTGGTCATTTAACGGAATGCAACCTCAGGAGCAGGGAAAACGACAGTTTTAGGGACAAAAAGAGAACAAAGAACAAATATCCAATGTATCTCTGGCACTCTGGATACTGTAAGTTTGCAGGTATTATCAAGTTGAAGATCAATGGAGAAAGAGCACAACACAAAAGCATGTTAGAAAGAGCCGAGACACAGTCCCAAGCGAAGGAGAAAGAGTTTCTTCCTCTTTGCCAGGAGGATAATGCTGATGGTCTATCATCAACATCCCTTGTTTTGCTTTGAGTGAGAGGTTGGACTAAATGACCACAGTCTGTGGATCCCTCTCAATCAACATGCCTTTGACTCAAGCAAATTTTTAGTAAAATGGTGAGAACAAACATTTAAACCAGTTTTCCATCTATTTTATTATTCTTTGTGGGCTTTGGTTTTTTTTGTTTGTTTGTTTTTGTTTTTTTTTTTTTTTCCTCCAGACAATTTTATTTCTGTCCTCATAACAAAGACTTATTGGCAGTTTTTTGTCAAAACACTTTCTGGCATATAGTTGCTACAAGGAAAGTTATTTCCAGTGTGAAGGTAGGTGATTGGCTGAGCATCTTTTCCTGTTTAGGAACATCAGAAGAAAAGTTGTCCTCAACTGAAATATCTTCATTTTTAAATGCGATGAAGAAATTTTATTTTGGGACAACTATTGTAATCAGAGTCTTAGAGCTTTGTATTGCTAGTCTCCCTTTGTTAAAATTGAAGAAGCTGGCACGTTCCATAGAATTCCTGTAAAAACATAAGCATTTTGACTTTCATTTCTGAAAAAAGGCTCCTGTCCCTCAAGGTTGTGATATAAAACTGAAATGTTTGACTCAAACATATCGTAGATCCAATAAGGTAAGTAGGGAAAATAAATATTTGTTTATCTTAACCAATAACCTGAACTTTGAAAACCCGAATAATCATTTTTGAACACTATAAACCGTGTTTATATATTAAGAGTTGCGTTTTCTATTTCTAGCTCAGGATGTTTGTTTAATCTCACCTTGAACTCCTTGATACTCCTTGAGAGACTATTTGCACATAGACACTTTTAAGTCTCTTCCCATTCAGGTGTTTTCTTGACTCTGAGGGTCTTTGAGCTCACCTTGCTGATTCTTGGACTTCGCTGGTCTTTCAGCCGATGTTATAAATTACCTCCTTCTTTCCGATTTGTCCACTATCCTTTGCTGTTACCTTCTCTGCTGTCACTCTGCCTTGCCCTGTTCCTCGTTGTCCGACTCCTTTGGGATACTATTATATTGTTGATCACCCTGTGTTTTCTCCTGCTTGAGAGCAGCGCCATGCTCTTGAGTGTTTTACCTTTTCTCTTTACTCCCAAGCTTTGAGGCAACTGAAATTCTTCACCATGAGTTTTGATTGCCTCAAAATTGGGCTCATGAAAGAAGATTTAACACCAGCCAATACGTTCTTTAAATGGTTTTACTGTACAAAGTTGGGGGTACAGCAGCCAGAGTGGCAAATTGAGAGGATATCTGATGTTTTGATTCACTCTGTCATGAATACATATAGAAAAAGAGAAGATGATGAGTCTCAGTGAATGAGTCTCGTGTATAGGAGTGAAAATTTCTTGGTCCTTGGCCTTTAGCAATAATACTGTAGGAATACACTTAAGCAACTTTAATTATAATTATGTAATGACTTGTTCTGTGTTGTGTGCGCTAAACTGCTTAATGTGTACTGGCACTTTATATTCTGCTTCCCAGGCACTGCTTTTGGGAATGTTCCGCAGTGGCAGTGAATTTTCTTATTTAATTTCATTTTGCTCAGACCTAACTGCTTTTCAGAGACTAACTGCAGTTTTGATAAATGTTCTTTCTAGACTAGTTAATTTCTTAGGCTGATAAAAGCTATTTTAATAAAAAACTGTAGCTTCCGGCTAGAGCCCAGATTTCAAAAGATAAGAACGTCTAGTTTTCCCTTTCCCTCTCCTGCCCCCCCCCCC
>VXBW01004236.1:1683-14891 GCA_013400375.1 Thinocorus orbignyianus
TGTGACCCTGTGGGGGACCCACTCTGGAATAGTCTGTTCCTGAAGGACTGCACCCCATGGAAGGGACCCACACTGGAGCAGTTCATGAAGAACTGTAGCCTATTGGAAAGATTTATTTTGGAAAAGTTTGTGGAGAACTGTCTCCCACAGAAACAATGTGTGATGAACTGACCACAACCCCCATTCCCTACCCCCCCTGCACTGCTGGAAGTGAACTTAAACCTGGGAAGAAAGAAGAGGTGGGGGGAAGGTGTTTTAAGATTTGGTTTTATTTCTCATTACCCTACTCTGATTTGATTGGTAATAAATTAAACTAATTTCCCCAAGTCAATTATGATGGTATTTGGTGACTGATCTTTCCCTGTCCTTATCTCGACCCACAAGCCTTTCATTATATTTTCTCTCCCCTGTCCAGCTGAGAAGGGGAGTGACAGAGTAGCTTTGGTGGGCACCTGGCATCCAGCCAGGATCAACCTACTACACTCTCCTCATCAACCCAGTATTTGGAATTTTGCTCATTATTTTCATTTATTATTTTTTAAATAACCTTTTTCTTCTTTTACTATTTAAAAAACTAACAATTGAACTTTTGGCACCTCAGCATGGATCTCTAGTGATTGAATTGATAAAATTGTTCTAACCAATATTTGGTTTATATACCGATTGTTACTGTTACAGATAAGGTGCACACTTTTCCAGGGAGTTTTACAGCAGGCTTGTTGAGGTCTGGTTTTGGTTCTCGTCCTATCACTTTGACTCTTATGCCCTTCAGTTTCCTCTAGATCTGATCCATTTTTTCTGCCTGACTTTCCTTCTCTTTTTTTTTTTCTTTTTCACGTTCTTCATTCTTGGCTTTAGTTAGTCTACCTCTTCCTTCTGTACATCAGTACATGTCAGTGAAGGGGTGATTGATGACAGGAAAGAGTTACTCTATTATCAGTTCTGCTCTACTTGTAAGTGGGAGACAACTGCAGATAAAGTTCTGCTTGACTGCTGTTGCCCTGAGTTCAGTAAAGACAGTCTTCAGAGAATTTAGAATCTAAATATAAAACAATCAACATATGTATGAAGCTGATAGATTGGTTATATTATTTTGTATAAATTTTCATGGATACAACAGATTACTTTTGACATACGTTTTCCCCATATTTCTGAGCTGAACTTTCTCAGACCTGTAAATTTACTTCCCTCCCCATGCATGAGACTCATCAAACATCTGGATCATGAAGTGGGAATGTGTCTAGATTACACTTTTATGGGATAATGTGATGTGTACACACATAGAAGGCTGTGTGACAAGAAATTTGTCACCATGCTAGGATGCGATAGAGTGAGTGTGCTTTCTAGCTAACTCAGCTAGGTAGATACTGCTTACTACACTGTTGTGACTTCTTCCTGGCTCCGGGATTCTACATGCCAGGCATAGTTGGTCAGTGGACTTCTTCTGACACATGCAGTTCTGGACAGCAAACACTAAATGGGTGTGTACTACAAGGGTTTCAAGATGCTAGTGATACAGTCAGGAGGTGTGAAGTGGAACCAAATATGAGTCTTATGGCCAGTGCATGAGACTTGATAGGTTTGGTTTTGAGAAAGTATTGGTTGAGGCAGAGATCTGACATGAAATTTTACTCCAAAGATTTTAAATTTGACAGTGTCTAAATTAACAAGTGTTAAGAAACCTGAAGTATAGATGACAGTGTTAGTCTGCCTACAATAAAAAAAAAAACTTCAATATGTATAAAATATGACTTTGTAGCATATGCCATACTAGCCCTAAATAGCAGTGATGACATTCATATAGATGTAAATCATATCACCTTTTCCAAGACATATTTGGAACTGCATGCACATAATACTGTGGAAGGAAAACCAGCATCTAAGTAGTAAGAGAAGAACCTTGCTGCTTTAATATTAGCACTACCTACCTCTGTGGATTTCAAATAATTGAAATGATTATTCATTTCAGCTCCAGGGCCTGGAATGGATGGTTTCACTCTATAATAACAATCTGAACGGAATTTTAGCTGATGAAATGGGATTAGGAAAGACAATACAGACCATTGCACTCATCACTTACCTGATGGAGCACAAAAGACTCAATGGCCCCTATCTCATCATTGTTCCCCTTTCGTAAGTAAAGAAACTCATTCTGCTATTATTCTGTGTATTATAGTTTGGTTTATCAGCAACATGTACTTTTTTCTCACATAATGACAAGATATGAGGCATATCTTGGAATTGCACTGACCTGTTGGAATGGGTCCAGAGGAGGGCCAAGAAGATGATCAGAGGNGGAATTAAGCCCATGATTATTTCTTTCTAACTGATTGTCTAGCATTGGAAAAGTGACCAGATGGCTGAATAAAGCACTTTGTTTCATTAATTTTGCTATTCACTCTGCTGACATGCTAGATAGTATGTCCTACTTCACTGTTACTTACTCCTCACATTAGCCACAAGAGAGGAATGATACTTTTTTTTTTATTACATGCCTGTAGTTTTTCCCATTCTACCTTTCAAAGTTTCTAGAAGAAAGAAGCTGAAACTTGAGGAACTTCAGGTATTTTAAAATTCTTTCTTCCTTCTCTTCTCTCCCCGTAAGATGCACATTTGACCAGGTTGGTGTTGCCTTGGCATGTCCAATGACTTCACAAACAAAAAGGTTATCTTCTGTTCCTATATCATACTGGAAAACACACTTTTACCCATTTTAAAGACTATTTATTGTGATCATAAGGCTGAAACCACACAGTGCAAAACCGAATTTGCCTACTGGCAATAGTATATCATTACAGCTGAATACAAATGTATTTTACAGTAGACTTCATATGGTTATATCTGAAAAGTTGCAGGCTTAATTTATGAGAGGCTGTCAGCTTACAATGACACATAAGTCCTTCTGTGTAGGTATATCATCCCCTTAATATGTGTCTGTCATGATTCTGACCAATCAGAAAAGACAGATGGGGTGTGTGTGTGTGTGTGTCCCAAGAAAAAGAGAGGCGAGGAAGAGATGCTACTTTAATGAAAATGTAAATAATAATAAAATAGAAAATAATAGAAAGAAAANTAGAAAGAAAATTTCAAAAAGGGAAAAAAAAAGTATACAGTATATACAAAACTGTATCAAGCTCCCAGGATGACCACCATGTCACCAGCAGGCATCAGGAAAAGTCCCAGACTGGACTTGGTGATCAACAGGAGCTGGATTCCAGATCTAGAGTCAGGAACGATCTGATCGGGATCAAAGTCAGATGAACAGGCAGGGGCCTCCTTGGATATCAACCATCGAAGAAAGAGAGTTGACCCTTTGATCCCTCAGCTTTTATACTGAGCATGATGCGGATGGGATGGAATACTCCTGTTGGACAGTTTTGGGTCACCTGTCCTGTCCACTCCTCCCTGCAGATGTGACCCCTCTATGTTTCCACTTCCGACCCTCCAACAGGGCAAATAACAAAATTACTTGACCTTGGTTGTTATAGCAATAAGTACAAGCAAGGGTCTCTCTACATATCATTCCTTGGTATAATCAGGTCTCATCACTGTGAGAGTGAACAGTTTTCTGAACAATGTGCTGTTAATTTCAGAGTTTAGTTAGTTAGATGAGGCCCATCTAGAAAAGTAAAATTGTAAAACGGAAAATTGGTTCGTTCTACCTCAAACCAGGACAGTGTCAAAATACAAAGTTATATTTCAAATACTTTGCTGAATTGGTCTGAAAGGGACCCCTGAATATAAGGGAAAGAAACATTTTCCCCACTTTATTTCTATTTCCTCATCTCTCAAATAAAGATACATATATCCTGATGCTATGTATTATGTGCATCTTTTTAAATATACTGTTTATTATAGGGGGTGTAAGATGTTGAGAAGCCATCATTCAGTGGGAAACAGATGTCATAATTATGAAGTTTAAATTTTTTTTTTAACAAATAATGAAATACATTATTTTTACCTATTGATCTTGTATTTAGAACTTTATCCAACTGGACATACGAATTTGACAAATGGGCTCCTTCTGTGGTGAAAATATCTTACAAGGTTTGATTTATTTTTTTATATGAACATAAAACTGAAAGAATAAAACATAAGAGTTAATCATCCCAAGATTGCTGTAATTAACTGTAATTGCTTTTGATTAGTGAAATGCAGAATAAAATTGTTAAATGCCACATTGCAAGGATTTACTGAGAGCAATACAAATAATAAATAATGCACATTTTGTATAGAGCTGAATATTTTGTTATGTGGCTGCTGTTCCTATAAAGTCAAGCAATTAGTAAGTAAAGTAGACTACCGGCTGCATGCTTCCATTCCCATATAAACAGAGCTTTATAGACCAGCAGCTGGTTAGGGAAACCACTCTTGAAGGAGTATGGAATATATCAATACATTTAGTATGATTTTGCAGGAATACAGGGTCATATATTGTCTCTTTCTCTGCTAATTCATGACTGTACTGCATAGAAATATAGGTATATCTGTTTTCTTCATCCTTTGTCTCTCTTTTAGGGGACACCTGCCCTGCGTCGCTCACTTGTTCCTCAGCTTCGAAGTGGAAAATTTAATGTTCTTTTAACTACTTACGAGTACATAATAAAGGACAAACATATTCTTGCTAAGGTAAGGAATGTCTGTGATCTCTTAACAGCTAACCCTTAAAGACATCATCTTATTTGGTGCCTAGGACAAAACACGTTTTTGATTTATAGTAGTAAATTGCTGATTTGTCTTGCTAAAAATTAACCATTTCATCTACTTTTTCACTGCCCTGTTGACAACTGGATCTTTCCATCCTTGAAAACAGCAGGATTTTCCTGGACATAATTCAGAGAATAATATTATTGCTCTGGAATTTTGTCAGTACTGTAGACTTACCTGTCTTTAGAAAAGTGTGATTTTTCTTTTTACTTCCTGATAGCATTTATCATAATCTGTTATCTTGACTTTTCTTTTCTAGTTCTGTTTCTGAGCTGAAGCTCACTGATATTGCAACCTCTCTAGCTGGGTGGTGCATTTTCCCCAGTGACCACCTATATAATGAATTTGATATCCAGATGCTTTACTACATAAGACTCATTTTTTAAAAGCTCACAAACTGATATGTGGATATTGCTGCCTCTGATGTAATGAATTGTTTTGAAAACTGTATAGTAGTGTAAGAGTATTTTATAAAATATACACAAACCTGACCAGGTAGGTATGTTTTGCCATACTGTGAAACCTTGTGATCCTATTGCCTTCCTTTTATCTTATTATATATTTAGATGTCTCATTTTTCCTCTCTGGAACATAGACAATACATGATCTTAGCATAATTCTGAATAGTTGAAAACAGTTTTGCTCTGCACAGTTTTTCTGTACCTCTAGGTTTTGCCCACCATTATTAAAGGAAAAGAGCAGGGAACAGCAGTGTAGCACCAACCTTTTCTATGCAATGGGGCTATGTAGCATCTGATGAAAGCACTTGAGGACTACAAACTGAGACCTTACTGGTCATGTGATCAGTACATCATAGTCTTGTTATGTTGCTGTTTACCATATGACTCAAATGTTGCACGTAACTACAAACAGAGATATCCTCTGGTTTATGACTGGCATGCTCTTGGCACAGGAATTCAGGGGTCTGGGAGTGCTGGTCAACTGCAGGCTCAATATGAATCAGCAGTGTGCCCTGGCAGCCAAGAGGGCAAACTGCATCCTGGGGTGTATCAAACACAGTATAACCAGCTGGTCAGAAGAGGTGACCCTAAACTGCTGACATGAAGTGTCTTAAAAAAACAAGATAAAGAACTGCCTGAATCACTGGTGTGCTGAGGTTCAAGCAGCATCCCATCAAACTCATCATATGAGGTATAGGTTAGCTATCCATGTCTTAATACAGAAAGTAATAAAAACCATGGCAGTTTTCTTTCATCTACTGTGACTGCATTAAAGTTTTATTTCAGAAGATGCAGTGAGATGGTCTTAATTATGTTACTTCAATTTGGGGTTAGAAGAAAGGGATTAACTGAATTGAAGCAAAGTTCAGGGTTACTATGTTTTGAGATAATATAGTTATTTTGTCAGAAAATGCCTTTGCATCCTGTCTAGTTTCTTATTTATGACAGTTTCATTTTAATTTATTGAGTTCTTTTTCTTCATCAGTGTCCTGGTTTGAGGTAAAATGAACCAATTTTCTGTTTTACAGTTTTACTTTCTTAGCTGGGCCTCTTCTAACTAAACTCTGAAATTAACAGCACACTGTTCAGAGAACTGTTTTGTCTCACAGTGATAAGACCCAATTATATCAAGGAATGGTATGCAGACAGGCCCTTGTTTATCCTTATTGCTGGAACAACCAAGGTCAGAGGGGGGATCATCTGTCCTTTTCTGATTCCTATTCAGAACCATGACAGATTTATTGGCACTAAGAAAGTAAAATTGTAAAACAGAAAATTGGTTCATTTTACCTCAAACCAGGACAACCAGTAAGACAAATTCTGACCTTATGGTGTCTGTCTCCTAAACTCCTCCCAGGAAATGAGGGGATTCAGCTGTTTGCTGATGTAAGCTTATTTACAGCTGTAAATATAAATACTACCTAGTATTTGTTTCTCCTCTTGTTGCTTGGGAGGCCACTAATGCTTGGATAATGTCAAATTTGAGTTTCCAGTCATTCAACAGGAATGACTGATGTTTCAGTTTTGAAACATTCCCGCTTTAAACCTACTGGGAGGTAGGTTCTAATTATGTTGATATCTGACCTGCTTTTTCTTTACCAGCTTTTCTTCTTCTTGTAGATTCGATGGAAATATATGATAGTAGATGAAGGTCATCGAATGAAGAACCATCACTGCAAGCTGACTCAGGTCTTGAACACTCACTATGTGGCCCCTTGGAGGATACTGTTGACTGGGACTCCACTTCAGAACAAATTGCCTGAACTCTGGGCTCTTCTCAACTTCCTTCTCCCTACCATTTTCAAGAGCTGCAGCACCTTTGAACAGTGGTTCAATGCTCCATTTGCCATGACTGGAGAAAGGGTACTGCAACAGTTTGCTTAATGTTCGTTAGAAACAAACCATTAGGATGGAAACAAAAAGGAAGCCATGTTATAGGAATAGTCTTTGAACTCTCCATTGTGCTCAGAGAATTAGCATACTTAAAAGCCACCTTTATTACAGCTTTAAAAGTCTTCATTAAAGTGTCTCTTTCTGGACTCTGCGCCAATTTAGTCCTAACGTGACAAGTAATTACTGCAAGCATTCATGATGAGAAACAACCTAATCACAAAGACATTACATAACACACCAAGTTGCCTTGTTGTGACCTTTATAAACTTTTGCAGGTGGACTTAAATGAAGAAGAGACTATCCTGATCATCCGTCGTCTCCACAAAGTGCTCCGGCCCTTTTTGCTAAGGAGACTGAAAAAAGAGGTTGAGTCTCAACTGCCAGAAAAGGTTTGCAGTAGAAAGGGGTTTTATACTTTTATTTTGAGCTCTATATAATATTGTTTGAGATGCATCCCAGATAAGAGGACCTATTAAGTGTCTGTTGTTGTTGTGGTTTGTATTTTTAACTCTGCAAAGAAATACTGGCCACTGAGGAATCCTGATTTCTGCATTCTTAGTCTTAATCCTCAGTCCTACAACTTTAACTCTGTATGTAGTCACCCATACAGCTTGTTTCCATAGTATTTGGTTTCAAGGCATTAATGAAAGCCAGTCCTACCCTGAGGGTCAGATTGAGCCACTCATACACTGAGAAGAAACTTTTCTTGCTGAATTGTTTCACTGAAGCTCCTAAAGGACTGTATGACATTCATAAATTTAGCAGAATTTTAGGACTCTTGTGTGAAGTTTTTTTGGTGTTTTTTTTTTGCTTCTATATGTGTCAACCAGTTTGTGCATCTCAGAATGTAAAATTCTACCCTGATTTGAAAGACCACTATTTTAATTTCCAGACATCTCACTCTACTCACACCCCTGCCCTCATTTGCGATTTTGAGCCTCCTTCCCTTTTTGCCCTTCCCCCAAAACCCACAAAAACATAACCAAAAATGAAAATTGAAGGCAGATCGGGAGGACATTTGATACTTAAACCTGCTGGGTCAAAACCAAAACAAAAATCTAATTATTGTTACATGTGAGTTGTTAGGTTGCATTTACATTGAATGAAGGAAGAGTTCTAGTTCTTTATCTGCATTTAAAAAAAAGACTTCTAATTAAAGACCTAAAAATTCAGACTGTTATGAAGATTGTTGCTATTTTGACCTTCTTTTCCCCCCAAATGTCGTATTCACAATAGCCTTCTATGTAGCATTTATTTGAGCTTGAAACATAGATCTGAAAATGTCTGACATTCTGTCAGGAAAATCTCATTACTGAAATTTTTATTGCATTTCAAATTTCTACCAATTAGAGCCATGTCCTGGTTTGGGGTAAAATGAACCAATTTTCTGTTTTACAATTTCACTTTCTTAGCTGGGCCTCTTCTAACCAACTAAACTCTGAAATTAACAGCACACTGCTCAGAGAAACTGTTTCGTCTCACAGTGATAAGACCCAATTATATCAAGGAATGGTATGCAGACAGGCCCTTGTTTATCCTCATTGCTGGAACAACCAAGGTCAGGTAATTTTGTTATTCTGCCCGTTGGAGGGTCGGAAGCGGAAGCATCGAAGGGTCCCACCTGCAAGGAGGAGCGGACAGGACAATTGACCCAAANCACTGCGTTTGACAGAAAAATTAAGAGTCATGAGAGAATAAGGATCTATAAGTTGCATATGCACTGTTACTTAGTGGAGCACTTATTTCATTTCTGTCTCCCTGTTTTCGAAACAAAGCATGTCTGACTTGAAAGATGCTAAGTGGATGTTCATGTTTCTTACCTATGAGCTCATCCTCCTGTCATTCTGAGATGAAAATAAGCTACTGATTTTTTAGTCATAAAATCATATAAGTTGGAAAGAACCTCTGGAGATCTCAAATACAGCTTCCTGTTCAGAGCAGGTCACTCAGGACCTTGTCTATTTGAGTTTTGAATAGAGAGTGCACTCTATCTCATCATCCAAGTCATTCATAAAGACATTAAACATTTCAATTGAATACTGAGTATTGAATATTGACCCTTAAGGGACACCACTGATAACTGGTTGCAAGTTGGACTACTACTGAGTAGTAGTACTGGATTTGTAGCCTTTGAGCCTGGTAATCCAGTCAAATTTCCACCCACTTTATTGTCCACTTATCCAGTCCATATCTCACTAGTTTGGTTATAAGAATACTATAGAACAACATGTCAAAACCTTACTAAATCAAAGTAAACAAGTTTCACTGCTCTCCCCTTTATACAACTAGTTATCTCATCATAGAGGGCAATCAGTCAGGCATGATTTCCCCTTGATAAATTTATGATGTCTGTCGCCAGTCACCTTCTTGTACTTTATGTACTTGGAAATGTATTTAAGAAGGTTTTGTTGCATAAGCTTCCCAGAGACGGTGGTGGGATTAACTGGCCCGTAGTTCCCTGGATTCCCTTTCTTGCGTTTCTTGGAAATGGCTGTGACCTTTGCTTTTACCAGGCATTCAGAACCTCCCCCAATCAACATGACCTTTTAAAGAAGATAGAGAATGACCTCACAATGACATCAGCCAACTCCTTTTGTTGCCTTAGATGAATCACACCTGCTCCTATGGACTTGTATATGTCAAACTGGTTTAAGTGGTTTGTAACTGTATCTTCCTCTAGTATGAGTAATGCTTCACTCTCCAGACTCTGCCACTAGGCTCAGGGACCTGTGAGGCTTGAGGACAAGGCTTATCAGTGAAAACTTAAGCAAAAAAAGACACTGAGTACATCAGTCATTCCTGTGTCCTTAGGCACTTGCCCCATTTAGCAGTGGGCCTCTGTTTTCCTTAGCCTTCCTTTTACTGCCAATGTATCTATAGAAGCCCTTCTTGTTGCCCTTTATATCCTTCTCTAGTTCCAATTTGAGCTGAGTTTAGGCTTTCCTTACTTCATCCCTTTACTCCTGGGCACTGTCTCTATATTCCTTTCAGGTAGCCCATGTCTGCCTCCACCTTCTGTATGCTTCCTTTTTGCATTTGTTCCCTGTTCATCCATGCTGACCATCTGCTTCCTTGACTTCTTTCATGTGACAAGAAACAACTTCTGCTCTGAGGAGGCTGTCCTTGAAGATTATCCACCTCTCCTTGGCCCCATTGCCCTCCAGAGCAGTCTCCCATGAGATCCTGACAGGAAGATACCTGAACAAACTGAAAACTGCTCTCCTGAAGTGCAGGGCTGTGATTCTATTTGTCTTGCTCACTTCTCTCAGGATCTTAAACTCAACCATCTCATGGTCACTGCAGCCAGTGCAGCCCTCAGCCTTCACATCTTGGAACAGTTCTTTGTGTATGACTATCAAGTCCAGCAGAACATGTTCTCCATGTGCTGTGTGAAGAAGGATTCACATGCTTCCTTTTCTTGATCAGAAAACCTGTAGCAGATGCCTACCACAATAACACCTGCACTGGTTTGTCCTCTGATCCTTACCCATAAACTCTCAACCGGCATGTCACCTGCTCCAGTGCAAAGCTCTGTGCGTTCAAGCCCCTCCTGTGCATAGGGCACAATCTGCTGTCCTCACCTTCCCAGTCTGTCTTTCCTAAAGAACCTGTACCCACTCATGACAACACTCCAATCACGCGAACTGTCTCCCATATCTCTGTAATCCAAATGAGATCAGAGTTTTGCAAATGTGCATAAACTTATAATTCCTCCTGTTTATTGCCCATGCTGCGTGCGTTTGTGTACAGGCACTTGAGATGGGGGAAGCACAAGAACCTCCCAAGTCGTGCTGTGTTGCAGTAACTTCTTTGCTGCCCCCCATGCATTTGCTTTTCTTCAAGTAATGACAGTCCTTCCCTGATGTACCTAGTTGAAAGCTTTCCTCACAAGGTTAATGAAACTATTAGCGAAGATGATTTTTATTTACCTTGTTGAAGAATAACTTAAATTTCAGTTTAGATCGTGTCAAAACAGATTTTACTATAGCTATAGGAGAGAACACAAAGCAGCAGAGACTGCTGATATGAACTCTGTCAAAATGNTATATATAAACCTTTGTTTATATATAAACCTTTGGTTTATATATATATATGGTTTGGTTATATATAAACTTTTGGTTATATAAACCTTTGGTTTATATAACTCATTCATTACCAAATCATGTCAGAGAAACAGGACTATAGTAAATTGCAACAAAGAGCAGCAACATGGATAACTTCATATAAGGAGGCTCCAAATAGTCAGATAAAGAAGCTCTCTCTTTTTTACAAATAATTCACTCCTTTGTTAATTAAATTGTGCTTACTTGGTGAGGCTGTTAGGTCATGCCGACATGTGAGACCTCAAAAGGCCTATGAAGTGTTAAATATAGCTGTTAACTTCCACACGTTTATGAAACATTAAGCATCTTGCTCTTTTTTCTTCTAATGATTTCTTGCACTGTCACATCACCACTATTCTGGCTTCATTATATGACTATTTTCATTTTAGCCTAGGTATTAAAAACAGTGAAGTATACAAGGCTGGCAGGCCAAAAACTGCGTTAAATTGGTACATGAAAACTTTTCTTATGTTTCTGGATTTAAGGGTGGTGTGTGGTCAAAATATTCTGAAACTAACTTATTTTAATCATATTTAACAAAAAGTCAAAATTAATTTCGTGTTCATCCTCCGCTTCATTACTTTCCCTTTTTTTAGTAGATATTGAGAAACAAAATAGCACATTTCCATCCCCACATTGCTAAGCAGAATGCTACTTAGGACTGTAAGTGATGTGATTTATTTTGTGCCAGGGTATGTCAGTTGTGATTAATACCTTGCAGATATAATAAATTTCACAGGTTATTAGCCATTCAGTCTTTTGACAGTAGGTTAAAATTATAAAAACCAGGAAATAATAATTCATTTTTTATATGTTTAGGGAAACAGTACTGAATCTACAGTCATGCCCTTAGAATCTGTGTCTTGTAGTAATCATAAATCCCACAGTTAATGTTTTCAAATAGTCATTATTATGCTTACAAATGGATTGCAACTTGTTTAAAGGTGCTGTTATGATGAGGAACAAAGAAATATAGGGTTTGTTTTGTTTAGGAGGGCAAGGACTTGGAAATAAAATCATACTTAAATGGTATCTTGGTAAAACTTGACAATGTACTTGTTAATTGTGTTTTCACACTAGGTTGAATATGTAATCAAATGTGACATGTCAGCTCTTCAGAAGATTCTGTATCGCCACATGCAAGCCAAGGGAATCCTTCTCACAGATGGTTCTGAGAAAGACAAGAAGGTACAAAGGGGAAACTAGAACACTTATGGAACAATAGATCATGATCACATTAATAACATGACTTCTTTTTTTTTAAAAAAAGAAAAGAATAAGTAGGTTCTTACCACAGATATCTTTGAAGAAAGAAATCTCAATTAGACATGTTTGTGTTTTAAAAGACAGTAGATTGTGCTCTTCGTTCATAACGTGAAAATATGCTAAATTAAATCCAATAAAAATCCTGACTAATTGGGATTGTGACAGCACTGACTACTACCAGGTGTTCATCTTTTCTCTCAGAGCTATTATTAAGCTCAAATCTTGTTTTGGCCAGCTAGGTTATGAGTGCCTCTGTTCATACATACATATAACATCTCTTCATGCAAAAAGGCATTAAAAGAAAAATAAGATTCAAAGTCATGTAGTCATACATTAGAATATACCAAAATAAATGTTGACTTTTCTATCGTAGGACTTTGGCACATGGTCAAGTTATTGTAGAGAAGATAAGTAGGCATGCATCAGCTTGCCTGTAAATACATAATTTACATTGCACTAGATGTGAGGTAGGTTGGAATTACTGTGAGATTTCTCAGACTAAGATTATGTAGGCACTTAACACAGAGCAACAAACATGAGTCAGCAATGTGCCCTTGTGGCAAAGAGGGCCGATAGTATCCTGGGCTGCCTTAATAGGAGGGTAGAGGGAGATGATCCTTCCCTTCTATTCAGCACTGGTGAGGCCACACCTGGAGTGCTGTATCCAGTTCTGGTCTCCCCAGTACAAGAGAGAGATAGAGCTACTGGAAAAAGTCCAGTGAAAGGTCACAAAGATGATGAAGGTACTGGAGCATCTCTCCTATGAGGAAAGGTTGAG
>VXBW01004248.1:5309-17584 GCA_013400375.1 Thinocorus orbignyianus
GGTCCAGTCCTCTTCAATATTTTCACCAATGACCTGGATGAAGGGATGGAATGTACCCTCAGCAAGTTTGCCAATGATACAAAACTGGGAGGGATGGCTAACACATCAGAAGGCTGTGCCACCATCCAGCAAGACCAGGACAGGCTAGAGAGTTGGGCAGAGAGGAACCTGATGAAATTCAACAAGGGGGCTAACCTGCTCTGTGGAAAAAGTCCTGGGAGCACTGGCGGATAACAGGATGACCATTAGCCAGCAATGTGCCCTTGTGGCCAAGGCCAATGGCATCCTGGGGTGCATCAAGAAGAGTGTGGCCAGCAGGTTGAGGGAGGTTATCCTGCCCCTCTGCTCTGCTCTGGGGAGGCCGCATCTGGAGCACTGTGTCCAGTTCTGGACTCGCCAGTTCAAGGGCAGGGAACTGCTGGAGAGGGTACAGCAAAGGGCCACAAAGATGATTAGGGGACTAGAACATCTCTCTTCTGAGTAAAGGCTGAGGGACTTAGGTCTTTTTAGTCTGGAGAAGACTGAGAGGGATCTTATAAATGCCTATAAATACTTAAAGGGTGGGTATCAGGAGGATGGGGCCAGTCTTTTTTCAGTGGTGCCCAGTGACAGGACAAGAGGTAACAGGCACAAAATTGAACACAGGAAGTTCCATCTAAACATGAGGAGGAAATCAAAGCCCAAGACATTTTGTTTTTGATCAGTCTGTCCCAAAATTCACATAGGGTTACACAGAGTCCCAGCCACATTTAGGCAGGCTTGGTACCCCAGACTCTCAAGTTACTCTTCATCAGCTAACTTTCAATAATTGCACATATACACTTAGCCCATGAAAAATGCAAACTAATTCAACCTTCCTTAACCAGCAGTGAAACAGGGTCAAACTAAATCAAGTTATGTGCAATTACCACAGGCTACATATGCACAAATGAACATTCACTGTAGTTGAACATGCAATAACTTCAAATTACCAGAACTTAACAAGTTATGTTGAATCTACAGAGCTTTTTATAAGACTTCATTGGCCAACTATTTATCAAGATGTGATTAAGAATTTGCTTAATCCCGTATTTTACGTCTACTTTGAGCCTAGAAAAAGGATTTGTCAGGAATAAACACAAACATTTACAGAAAAAGAGAGAATTCCTTTTCTGAAGTTTACTAATTCAATATAATTATTTAACATGTCACTAAAATTAAATAAGTAGCTTTCATTATTCTTCCTCCAGGTTGCAGGCTAAGATTAGAGTGTGAAGTGAAATCTGAGAATGTTTACCTTGCAGTACTATGATGGCTTGCTCGTGTAATGATAGTTAGAGAATTACAGACAAAACAGTTTTTTTAAACTATATAATTTTTATTGCAATTCCTAAAATATTTTAATTATATTTTCCATAGTAAAAATCTATTTCTGTAAATAACATGACTAAACTTAACATCATGTTAGATAGAACCAGAGGAACTTATTACAGTGAGTAAATATGCAGAGCCATAATTCTAAATATTTTATAATAGTGACCTTGGAGTGCACAGTGTGTTCCTACAACTCTCTAAGCCATTAGTCACTTAAATTATCACCAGGAAAGTTCACCTACAGCTTTGCTTCAGTGTATGCCAGAACTGCCACTATTTTTGCAGAAGCAAGCAACTCAACATCTGTTTTACACCTAAGCCTGAGCAAGATCCTCAGAGTAAGAAAGTCCAGTCATGCACATTTTGAACATGCCTAACACACGAAAATGTGTACTTTGTACTGCATACTAGCCACTGCCTCCATCCCTTCAATCAAAAACTTGGCAGGACAGAGAAAGGGCACTTGTTCAGGATATCAGACACCCAGATTCTATACATCCTCCTCAGTAGTAGGAGGTTCAAACATGTATTTGTTACTATCCATTAGAGTCTTTGGCTCTAAGATTTTATGAGGTAGCAAGCATTTCCTTCTCTTGTTGAAGGAGTACTACATCATAGTACAAAGAAAATTAATTAGAATAAGGAAAAAAGCCTGAAAAATAGAATATGATTATCAAATTAATTGATTTAAACTCTCAGGAGGTAAAAATATCTTCAATATCTTCTATTGACTAACCAATATGGATCCTTTGCTCAGCACCACAGGAGTTGAGTTCCATTTTCCACGCTTACACATCTCAAATTTGTGATTGACACTCAGAGGCTGACCTGTTCAACAGCAGGATCACAATGATGGAGTCCCTTTTTAATCTCACTCCAATTCCCTTTTATGATGCAGAAATCAAGATAACAATTTTTCCTTACTGCACAGTGACAGATGTTTAAAAAGATATATTAAATGCATTTCCATATGTTCACTCTTATAGGAGGTATTCCACATTTCTGCTTGTTGCTTTTTTTTCTTTTTTTACTACTTGATATCCTCAGGATAAAACAAAAAAAAACCAAAACATAATCAAACAATGAATTCCTGTGCATGAAATAATGCTTCTTTGCCCAGCCAATCCTCATTTTGTTCTTCTGGCTTCTCAGGCAATTTGTTCTTCTTCCCCTCTCTGGTCTCTCTTAGTACATACTTCCCACCCATTCCCACCCCTAAACTGTTTCCCTTGACAGTACACCCGATTCCAGAGTACCCTTCTGTCTCAAGTTTCTTGCTAAGGCTGTTTCACAGCTCTTCCTATATCTTCACTAAGGATGCTTGTATCTGCCCCACCATCTCTTTTTATCCAGCCCTCTCAGTTCAGTCATTACTTCCTTCAAAACTCCAAGCTCCTACTCTCTCCCCAATTCCTGCCCTTCAAACTCCCATTCCTTCCTCATCTGTGTAAGTCTGGTTCCAGTCCATCACTCCTCTCTATGGATTCACCCTTCCAGACACCTGCAACTTCAGTTATTGCCTTTTCCACATTCAAACAAATCAGCACTGTGGATAAGCAGGGAATTGACACCAGAAAACTTTAGAACCATACTTATTAGGGAAGTCCTGTTGCACATACAGAGTTTTTCAACTTTAATGCCTTCAATTAGAGAAGTCATCTAATTTTTCAGACACTAATAACTTGCCCAATTTTTGGACAAATTTTTGAATGTCAAAAAAATCCACATCCCTCATGCAAAAAGTCACCTCACTCAAATTTTAAGTTCCTCTCCCAAAGAATGGGGGTGTTTGAATGACTTAAAGAAGTGGCCAGAAATTATTTTTTTAAACATGTTTTTTCTCTAGCATGACCCTTAGGAGCCAGTAAACTATTTTGGCTTTAATCTTTTTAAAAGAGTTAGTCAATAAAGAGCAGTCACCCAGCATGGAATATTTCAGCCCAACTGACTGAAGTTTAGCAAAGTCAGAAGTAAAATCAGTGCCTTTAAACAGTAAGCATCAAGAAACTGAGAGGAATCACTACCAGCCTCACCTATACAAAACAAGCAGGGAAAAACATGCATTCTTAAAATTGACTAACAACTCTGTTAAACAATGTTTCAATTGCTTATAACTGTCAAGTTTTAATAGGGTACACTGCAGTTTTTCTGTGTTACAGGTTATGCCTCAACAAGAGCTTTTAATGAACCCACCAGGAAGAACCAATCATCACTGAGAATGCTAGTAGAAGAAAATTCATTTCCCATTATTAAAACAGAAAAAAACAAACTAACTAAAATCTAGCATCCACTATAGCAAAAAGCAATCACTTCTCCTTCATTTGAACCAGGAATTTAACAGACAAATCATCAAACAGATTTTTAATTTTCCCTTCAGAAAATGAAACTGAAGTTAAACTGATTTTAGATCTCCACAAATCACTGTCCACAAGTTCTCACCAGTCTTAAGAGTCCTATCAAAATTTCCCCAGCTTTTAGACTGCAAAAAACACTCTCCAGTTAAATTTTTCTACAGCTGCTAAGGTAGTTGCTATACACAGTATCTGATGAGGGCTCCCCCCATCATTAATATCCAGAAAGTATATCTGAAGAAAAAGCAGAAGCAACATATCTGAATGGAAAATAACATACGAGACAGTAGGGTAGTCTCTATTAAAACTTAAGACCTGAAAACAAAATTTCAGAGAGAGTATTTGTAACCTCATCCTTTCCAAGTACCTGGTCAACACAGAGGAAAGACTGTTAGTTCAAACAACAGACAGGGGTTGCACTACCACAGACGTGCTTACATTCAAGGAGCTTGATAAATTACATTATATTAAAAAAAAAAAAAAAAAGAGAGAAAAGGTTAGAACTATAAAACCAAGTATTAAAGTATTAAGAAATGTCAGAATTATGGTTGCTTACATCTACAATTCAGTCCCTTGTGCATTACAATAGTCATTCATTAAAAGATCAAATATTATTTCTGCTATTCACAGGATCCCTGCCTCATATATGGCACATAACATATATGTCATTAAACAAATCAGAGTTACACAGCAAAAGGAGATGCCTTCTTTGGAACTTTACACTTTTTTTTTAACTAAGGAACTTGAACAAAATGTAGCTAATAATTAGTTAGCTAATAAATTCAATTAATTATAAAAAAGTTTCTCATCCAAGAGATCTTTTGCTGGAAACTCTGAGTTTGTAAAAGCAACTCTTCTAAAGAAAATTTTTTTAAAAGTAGTCTACCTGTTCCATAATATACCTATAGCCTCTGGGTCACGCCTAGAACATATGATTAGAACATAAAAAGCCATATGAGGGAGGAAAAGCTCAAGAACTTCTTTGCCTGATACAAATCAGGCATTTGAACCTGCTCTTCCTACTCCCCAAAAGCAGTGCTCTGGCTAGCAACACGCTTACTACACCCCTGAATAGTCTTGCTTTCCTGAGCTGTACAGCAGCTGGACAACAGACTGAAATGGTCTGACAACTAGGCTGCAGAAGTTTCCATTCAACCAGTTTACATCAACTGCAATAATTATCAGTTTAAGAGGCAGCAAATAACAATGCTTAGGATACTCTCCAGGGTTGCTAGTTCCTGCTGGAAGTTATCAGAGTAATATTCTGAATTTCTGTCTTCAACATTGCAGGCAAGCCATTTAATTACTTGCAGGATTTGAGTTGTTATCTAATTGTTTTTTGTTCTTCCTGATTTTAAGAGATTTTTGTTTCTTCACAATGCGGAAGATGATTCTTTTTAATTTTTCCAAACAGGAAATCTATTCTTGTCCAGCTCTTGCCATTATCAAGAGAGCTGAAACTGAATAGATGTTTAAGGCCATCAGCGAAAACCCAAACTATTCTTCTTAGAATCCACCATGAGAAACAATGAGCCTGATATGTTGAAATGCAGGGCACTCACAACCACAAATAAAGTCAAAGAAAACAATGTTATGAACTTCCTAAGTGCTGTAAAGTAACTCTAAAAATATCAAAAATAAAGCATGTCAAATTGCACAAGATTTATAAGCAATTTTCTCTCTCACTATTTGACTCATTTTCAGTCTGAATGGAAAGAACATTTCACAGATGTGAAAAAAAAATCTCTAATGTTTGTGAAGTGCAGATATGTATTTTGAGATAATCCATACAAATTAATAGATGAAAACACTTCAGCATTCATGAATGATTTGGATGGTATACAGCAGATAATAAAGCAGTAGGTTGCACACTAAATGGCAAAGAAAAACAAACATATCAACTAGGTTATAACAGCATACCAGTCAGCCATAATTTCCCATGCACTATACGAGGCATTGAATTGGGACCATGAGGGTAAGGGAGAATTACAGTAATGTAGTCAAAAGCCCAACATATGGAGAAGGGGGCTGGATTACGTTTGTTTCTGCAATCTTAGTCTGCTGTTTCCTTATCTGAGTCCCTGACTTTGCAGCCTAGCATTTTTTAACACTGTGCCTGTAAAAGGCATTGCATGTTTACACATACACACTCCTGCAAGAAATGAAGTGCTTCAAATCAAGCTACAGCAATAATCTGAAAAATGAAAATATCTACCCATGTAAAAAATTTCAAGATCTCTGATTGGAAAACCACTTAGAACCAACTGATACACATAGTAAAAAGCAATATAAATAAATTTTTCTAGATTTTTTTCCTGACTTGGAGTTAAAAAAAATAAATAAATAAAATTTAAATAACATTTTTCATGTTAGTTATTTGCATGAATCGAGTAGTGACCTTCAAGCACAGTATCAACAACTGTGTTTAATTTGACTGGAATTCATTTTAGTTTCTACATACAGTCGGGGCAATATCCTTTATTCCCTCCCTTTTGCTAGTGAGATTTTCCATAGCGAACAGTAGGTACAGGAAGTGAGACACATCGGTCCTGCACAATCTCCTCAAACACAATTTCTTCACTCCTGGGGCATAACAGATGTCAATTTAAAGCACTTCTCTCCCACATACTTTGGAGGTCAGGATCAGCTACAAAGTATGCATGTAACACAAATAAAATAAAAACATAAATATAGGTGAATTATATCAAAGATTTTTAGAATACAAGCCTTTAACAATTGCCATTTCAAAAGGACTTTTTTAGATTATCAAAGAGGATCATTATTGTACACAGTAACACCAATTTCAGACATTTCCTTGTAGGTATCTTTGTGCAACTGATTGCTCATTAATGCTGATGATTCAAAATCAGAAACTAACCCAACCTGTACTACTTCTAATAAAGGCATATGAAAGGTAAAATTGAAAATAAGCAGTATCATATTGAAACTGACAGGTTTTTAAAGCGTTAAATATTTCTAGTGATGTATTTTGCATCACTAAATAACACTGGATGATCCACCACACACATACCAGACACCAAATTCTAAAAAGTTATCACAACCCATATTTTTCCAATTAGGTATGCCCATAATTGCTGTCAAAATGTCCACACATTGATGAATAATATATACTCCTCTAGAATAATTCCTAGAAAGCATAAATTTCTGAATTTGAAGACTTAATTTCTTTCCCACGTCTATTCAAAATAGAAGTATTTTTTTTCTTCTAGTTACTAGCAATTGTCCACTAACTCTGCATTTCTTGTGCAATAGTTATGAAGTAAATGTTAATATAAACTTAATATAATACGCACAGGGAAGTAGCACACTTGCCACTGAACACACAGAAAATTGCAATAGGAAACTTGTTACATCAATTCCTGACTCAAATCAATTCACACCTTGACTATTTTTCTAGTATCCTTCAAAATATAATTTATTTCTATTATAGAAGAATATATACATGAAACGTTTAGGATTAAGGCTATATTACCTTAATCGTCATATAAACACAACAACAAAAACATAGTCATGTCCTTGGGTTAGAACCATCTATTGCCTTGATTCTGCAAGAAGAGTCATATGAACATTAATTAATGTACATGGAGTCTCAAACATGCAATGAGGTTGCACCAGGATACACATACTCTTCTGTAGAACAGGGATCTGCAAATGGTTTTAGTGGTATAATTTTGCTTCTCCGATCCCATGTTGTTTCTCCTAAATCAAAAAGCAAAAAATGTTTAAAAAAAAAAAAAAAAAGTACAAAGCCACCTTTAAAAGATCCTGTACACAGGAAACAAAAATATACAAGGTAGCCAAAACACAAAATAAAAGATAATAATAAGAAAGTATTTTCCTCTTTCAAGTAAAATAATTATTACAACTAACACCTCGATAATAATAAATTTTGTATTTCTATAACATGAATAAAATAACTACATACTCCTTAAGCAGCTAGGTGTTGTGATAAACAGTAGACCAGTATAAACTTGTAACACTGGGGAAAAAGGAGCATGAAAGTGACAGTCCTGCTTCACACACACACACACGCTTAGATGTGCTAAAAATACAAACTAAATCAAAAACAAGTCATCTTATAAACATTTCCACATTAAGTATTTCTGTGTGCTAAAGATATTTTTCTGAGATAAAGATATTTACAACTACATAAACTGTGATAATACAACTAAATTCTGGATTAGCTACATATGGCTCAGAAGAACAAAACAACAAAAAAACCCCACCTCGTTACAAGTTACAAATAGACAGCATCTTAAATTTCCCTCTATAAATATGCTTATTTTTCAGGCCAATAAAGGTTGAGCTTTCTGGTTAAAGGAGGGGGGAAAAATTTTAAAAAAGAGCACCATAAACAAAACCCTGGCAAAATAAACTTGCCAGGAACTACATAATCACAGTAGCTTATTTCCTGCTTTTATCTGGTATATTTAAAGCAAACCTCCTGAAATGAAAAAGAAGTCAGAAAGTTCACTACTATTAGCTTAACAAAACCATTTTTGTTAAAATAAGAGCTGTTTGAAACAGAAAACAAAAGAAATTCTCAAACTCACATCGCTTCCTGAGGATGAAAACTACCTAAAAACTACAACTACTTCTGCACAGTCCTTTCTTTCTTGTAAAGCAGAGTTACACTCGGCCTCTATGCATGCTACAGACCAAGAGAAAACAGCAATTCAGCTACATACAGAGNCACCTTCTACGTGACAGCTATGTTAACTTCATCCTTTTAAACATTTATCAGGCACTCAGAGACCTGATAGAACAGTTTATAAGACTCTAAACACAATATACCATTAAGTTACTTCATTAGATACATTAACCCCTTATTATTACAACAGATCTGCCTGAACAACTAAAAAACCTACTGAAAAAAACAGACACGTTATGTAACATTGATACTTGTTTGCCATTTACAAATGTCCTTTCTACATGAAAGATGAAACTTGTAATCTTAAAATTTCTCTGAATTTTGTAATTTCTGTAGGAGCATTTTTATTAGTTCACAGGGTGTTTGGTTTAGATCTCGATTTTTAATAACACTCTCAACTCTACCACACAATAAATCCAAGATTTACTTTACTGTAAATTAGCTACCATTTATAAATAAAGACCTGACACTTAATCAACCGTCATTTACAAAACATGTTTGATCTGTCAAAATGACACCTAATTACATATTCAAACAACATGGACACAAACAGCCGATTACAACCTCAAGATCTTGATATGGCCTGACAAGAAAGGATGACACTTTTTAAGTGTTCCTCGCTTTTCACTTAATTCAATTTACTCTTGATTCCCAAGTACTTAGGGTAAGATCTCATGATTACCTTGGCCCCTGAAACATCATCAACACAGCACTTTACGTACAACCTCTTTCCTGTTTTCTTTGTTAAGAAAATAAAATAGTATTCCGTCTGAATTTAGTATTCCTGTAACATGTACAGCACATGAATATTGAGACTGTGTGGAGTACCTGAAACAATGTTTGTCTATCTGTATTTCCTGGGTCTGCAGGTGCCCGTGCTGTGTCAATCATTCCACGAGAGCTAGTTTTATGCTATAAATATCTTAAGTGATTAACACACTAATCAATTGCTTATATTATTATTATGTGCTCTGCACATTATAAATCCATGCAAATTCGAACTTTTGAATGTTCAGAACAGAGTCGGTTAGAAGAGGGTAATAGTGAAGAGAGCTGGTATTTTTGTTTCTATTTACATTGTCTCTCTTCCCCTATTCCTCCACTTATTCCTTCCCTGCTTCAGAGGGCTGTCCACGCTAGGATCTTCCTTCCTTGCCCTGGTGAAGTTGTGAAAACGGCAAAAGATCAGAGCACATTCGCGGCTAATTGCATTGTTTCCTCTCCGAGTTGAGGCCTGTCACTGAGAGGCCGCTTTGCCTTTCTAATCCCCGAGCTAGAGTAAAGGCGCTGGCCGGCGGGCCTCTGCTCTCCACTGGGCCTAGGCCTCCCGACAGCCCAGGAGGAACCAATCTCCTCCGCCAAACCCGAACGACCAGGAAAGAGGGCTGAGAAATAAACACCTCTGGTTGCCACTTATTCCCCTTTACCTCGGATAACAGCTAATCCCCTCTGCTCCCAGCAGCGCTAGGCCCCCTGGATTAGGAGGCTCGGCCCGCTGCTGGAGAGAGCAGGGAGGGGAAGGGGAGACAAGGAGGGGGGGATTACCTGAGCAAATCGGCGTTGGAGTCCAACGAGAATACGAGAGAGGGGGAAAGAAATCCGCCCCCTCCCTCCTCAAAGGAGCTGCCGCCGCTGCTAGGCCGCCACCGCCGCGGAGCAGGAGGGGAAATAATATAACAACAATAATCCGGGCCGGGATGGGGGCTGACTCCTCTTCCGTCTCCTCCTCAGTGCAGCGAACATGTAGAGCCGGGGGGTGAACGGCCGAGACAAATCCCTTCCCCTTCAGCCCGCTTCACAACATCAACACGGGCCGGGCCGCGCCGAACCGGTTCCGAGGCCACACTCCGAGCTNGGGCCACAAGGGGAGCCGCCGCTCCTTCCGTATATGTGAGTGCAGAAGGGCGGGGGGGATGGCAGCCTGAACACAGTGAATCAGTACGGAGTGAGGGGTGGGGGAAGGAAGAAGAGGGGGAGGAAGAGGGGAAAGGAAAGGAAAGGAAAGGAAAGGAAAGGATAGGATAGGATAGGATAGGATAGGATAGGATCGGATCCTGTGCGTATGTCTCTCTCGCTCCCTCAGAACAAAATGCCGACCGGAAGTGCAGCTACAGGAATGACTCCCTCCACCGGCGCCAAACACCAACAGCCTTCGCTGCCTCCTCACTCGCTCAACTAACGTCGCTTCCGCCGCCGCTATTGCGTTGTTCTACGCCGATCCCCTCCCAGCTCCACTGCAGCTGAAGCAGTTCCCTTCGCCTTGCCTCGCCTGGCAGCGGCGGACACAACTGCTGAGTCTTTCCCCTTCTCCACCGCTTCAGCTGCTGCCTGAGTTTCTCTTTTCTCTCCCCTTCTGGTGTGCGGAACAAAACCGGAGTTTATGCTTAGGCCTGCGCTGAGAGGAAGGCAGCTGATGATTTGTTGAAAACAATTGAAAAAAACCATACGCTTTGGGGGTTTATTTTTGTCTTCCTTAAGGATGATAGGGAGGAGGATTGCAAAATGCCACCTTGCAGGAGGCAGACTTAAAAAGGCATCTTAAAATGAACCCGCAAAGGTGGCAGTCCCATTTCCCTCATACCCCAGAGGATGAGATGTGTCAGACCTGGGACACTTGCTGGAGTTACTGTTATTGTTCATGTCTGTCACTGGGTGTAAAAAGGCTGCAGCAAAGGAACTGAAACACGCGATGCTGAAAGCATTGTTGGGGTGAGGAATTTCCAGGTGAATGTACTGAACTGGAGTGACTTTTAAAAACAAATTTTTTGGATGAGCACAGGGGGAAATGCTGATGTTCAGATGAAAGGCCCTTTGCTGGAGGCTGATGCTCACCACCACCACCAGATTTACTGGAAATATTTTAATTGTGGGTTGCGAAGGAGTGTTTGGTGAAAGAGAATGCACTACTCTGATTTTCTGGTTTTCCTCCGTACAGGTAAAACGGAACAATCATAGAACAGGATAATAGCGTTTATATCTGATTAATTTAATATGTCTTTTCCTACTCATGTCATTTTGCTCCTCATTACTTGGACCAAAATCCTTTGATTTTTGGAGGAAGCCTTCCTTGTCTTTGGGCTTCAGGATTCAGCCATACAGTTGGATACAGCTAGCTTTAAATACCCTATGACATAGAAACATACCCTTTCAGCTCTGGATGGATATTATTTGCACAAAGGGATAATATCTTATGCCAATGCACTTGAATCTTTCTAAGTCTTAGGATTTCTTGAATAATGATCTGACTTTAGTACAGATTTAAAATACCTCTCTCAAGCTTATTAAAGAACTGTTACATTTGCAATGTTGGATGAATCAAAGTTTTTTTACAAGTGTATGTGGTTTTGTTTGAAAGTACAGAAATGAAGATGGCACTGGAGAACATGGTGATTCAGTACTGGAAATATTGATATATAACGGGTACATGCTCATGTAAGTTTAATGGAGACAGAATAAACTGGACTCTGAAAGAAATGCATTATATACTTTTGTTCCAATCCAAAAATTGTTTCAATCACAGCTTCAAGTTATCCATTTGAAATAAAGATAAATAATCGGTGTAGTAATTTAAGCGTGTTCATAAGTCTTTGTGCTTAATTTAATACAGTGCAACTCTGTAAGTCAAGGGGGAAAATATTTATCCTCTTCTTTTGGTAACAAACTAAAGTTTAATAAACAACCCTTTTAGAGTTCACATACACATACGTATGTGGACATACACATCTATGAATTCAAAGAAAAATGTGATTCTAAAATAAAAATGTTGGCCCAGGAATACAGTCAGTTTTTAAATATGCAAGGCACTAGGGATTCTGAATAAAGATAAAATATAGATCATGTAAAATATCTAGACTATAAAATATATATAACAATAAAATATAACATCTTTGTTGGAGACA